>OX451216.1:81639415-81741121 GCA_949628195.1 Phasia obesa
AGCAACAACAAAATGCCATGTTGTTCTTGTATTGTTGTATTCGTTGTAGGGACGCCACTACCTATTAAAATAAATATACCTTGCATTTAGTCTTGATTGATATGTCATGTGAGCAGGTTGTGTAGTCGCTTGTGTCTTTTTTCCAGGGTTGCCACTTTGATCTTAAATAATCCCCTTGAACAGATTGTGTAGTAATTTATTACTAGACAAGACTGAATTAAATGTTTAATATAGAATGGGAAAACACATTTTTATTTGCCGAAAATTTCTTAGGTAAAGCTGAGTGCTTATTATGCCAAAGCACTGTAGTGCGTGATTTTCGTCGTACGGAAAATATTAGTGCATTTGTTTATTCTAATATTAAAAAGAGAATAATTAATTGCAAATATTTTTCTATTTGTTTAGACGAGTGTATTGATATTAATGACATATGCCAGTTGATAATATGCGTAAGAACCATTGACAGTAATTTCGAAATCCATAAAGAAATGTTAACAATGGTTGCTTTGCATGAAAACATTAAGGGTAGCACAATTTTCGATGTCGTAAATGAAGAGATTTCTTCTTATGCGGATAAAAATAAGTTTTGTTCGGTATGCACTGACGGTGCCAATGTAATGGTGGGCAAAACAGATGGTTTCGTGGGTTTTTTGTTGAAAAACGGTTTCAACTTATATGTATTTCATTGAATAATAGATCAACAGGCTTTATTCACAGAAAATTTGAATTTGTTGAATACTATGCAAGTTGCCATAAAAGTAATTAACAAAATACGTGGCGGCCATAATTCTCTGACCCATCGAAAATTTAAGAACTTTTTTGATGAAATACATGCTGAATACGGCGGTTTATTAATCCACACAGAAGTTAGATGGCTCAGTAAAGATCGTTGCCTTGAAAGGCTATTTAACCTTCGCAAAGATGTGATTTCGTATTTCGAAAACAATTCGTCGAAAGACACAGACGAGATTCTTACAAATTTCAAAGACAAAAATTTCTTGCTAGATTTTGCTTTTTTGACTGATATGACGGAATTAGTCAATCAATTAAACCTTCAGCTGCAAGGTAGAAATAAAAACATATTTGGACTGGTTTTCGCAGTTCAGCAATTCGAAACAAATATTGTATTATTAATATCGCAACTAAAAGATAATAATTTTATGAGCTTAAAACGAACTTCAGAAGTTTTCAATGAATTTTCAAGTAGCAAAATAAATGAATATGTTAATGTTCTTGAAAATTTGTTAACAAATTACAGCAGGTGTTTTAATGATTTCATAAAAATTGAAAATTTAATAGAATTACATGATAATCCGTTGTTGTGCAATATGGAAAATCAATCCAGTGACATAAAAGAAGAGCTTATAAGAATGCGGAACGATTTAGCTTTACCACTTGCGAAAGGAATAGAGTTCTGGAAAAATGTTAATGAGGATATATACCCAGAAACAAAAAATGAAGTTTATAAACTATATTCAATGTTTGGATCACCTTATATTTGCGAATCTTCATTTTCATTATTAAAAATAATTAAAAGTAAAACCAGAAATAAACTTACTGATGAACATGTCGAAGATCTTGTCAGAATAAAATGTTGTCCATATAACATAAATATTGACGACGTTATGCAAAACTGTGATCAAATTTTATAAACATTTTTCTTGTAACGCGCAAGTGCCAAATCTAATCTATCCATATAATCTATCCATATAATTAGCACTAAATGATAATTACTAAAATTTGAATTAAAGTTTTATCGAAATTATAATACATATAATTACCTAATTTTGAATGAATTTAATATTTTTTGAAATAATAAAAAAGGTATAGAGAACCTTACAAGCTTTCATTAACTGTTTATTACAAATTATAAAAAATTTAATTAATTAATTTGAAATTGATTTTATAATTTTTAATTATTATAATAATACGAAACTTACACGGAACCTTCCAAGCTTTAATTTAAAGTTTTTTTGACATTAAGTCTTTATTTGGGAACAAAATAAAATAACAAATTTAATGTTATTTTGAATATATGTATTTATATCACACGTGGCGATTTGTGTGTATTTTGTTTATATTTGTTCGGGGACAGCGACAAATATATCTTGGCAACTCTAGTGGAATGAGAGAAAAATAAATTACTCTCAAAAACAAACAACCCACACAAACATAAATGTGAATGTATGTGTGTGGGGATCCCTGCTCTAAATACACTTTTATTATATTTAACATATGTGTCGAATCCATTTCATTCATCATTTTTTTATTAATAGGTCCCTTTTAACCTATTGATAAAAAACGAGTTTTGGAGAAAAACGATTTTGAAGTTAACAAGTCAATTTTGAAACGCCTTAACGTTTTAATAGCTCAAAAATCGTCATAAGGAGGTTTTGGGGGTCGCTGATTACGAATCTCGTATTGGATTTTGAAAATTCAAAATGGCGGGTCCAATATGGGGAAAAATATTTTGTAGTGTTATTGTATTTGTTTAAAACAAGTGGATTTTGATACGCCTGAAGGTTTTTATGGCTTGAAACTCTTTACCTGGTTGTTTTTGGGGTCGAAGATTACGAGTCTGGTATTACATTTTGAAAATTTAAAATGGCGGATTCAATATGACGGATTATTTTTTACAACATTATTGAATTTGCTTGCGGTTCGTCACTCAAGGGTTCTATGGACTAATGATTACGAATTTGTTATTAGATATTGAAAATGACTTATTCAATATGGTGGACTATTTTTAACATTATTGGAATCTCACGAAATTCGGCACATAGGTATTTTCGCAAAAACCTGTTAGTAATTATTTTAAAACAAATCTGATCAATTTAAAAAACAAACAATTATCCACCATTTATTATTTTTAACATTTAATACGAGATCAGAGACCCTTAAATGATGAGTTACAACAAATCCCATAACGTTACAAAAGCATTCCGCCGTTTAGAATTTTCAAAATTTAATATCAGATTCGTAATCTACAATCCAAAAAACCCCCGGATAACGAGTTTCAAGCTATAAAAATGATCAGATGTTGACTTGCTAACTTTACAGAATAAAGTCCGCCGTATTGGATTTTGAATTTTCAAAATCTAATACCAAATTCGTATTTGCCAATCCCGAAAACTCCAGAAAGGTGAGCTGTAAGTAAATTAGATCAACTACAAAAAAGTTTTTTACACCGGGTTTATTCTTTTTCGTTTCTTATCAAAGGTGTATTTTAAAGCTCACGTATGACAAAAGTAGTGCAATTAGAAAACTGGATTAGAAAGAGCGTATTTTCTATTTTAAGAATCACGAAAAAAGTGAAAATCCATTTTTTTTCATCCATAGTTCCCTTTTAACTGGATTCGACACATATGTTCTTGAAGAGACGTACTAAATATACACATGTTTTGTTAATGAAATCACGTAGTATTTTATTCATAAGTCTTTGAAAAGTTGCCGGGGCATTTTTTAACCCAAATGGCATCCTTATGAATTCATATAATTCATGTGATGTCACAAAAGCTGATTTTTCCCTATCTTGTTCCCTTATTAAAATCTGATGGTATCCTTTCGCGAGGTCTAAAGTTGTAAAGTACTGAGCTCTTCCTAACTTGTCCAAAATTGAATCTCTATTTGGTAATGGGAACTTGTCATCAATAGTTACTTCATTGAGTTTTTTGTAGTCGACTACAATCCTATATTTTTTTTTTTCTCCTGAATTGTCGATTTTTTCGTTACCCCTATTAAGGGGCTTGAATAACTTGAACAACTTTTTCTTATGATTCCCTGTTCTTCCATTTCCTGTATTTGTTTCCTTACTATCACTTCGTGTTGTGGGGTATACCGGTATAGTTTGGAATTTATCTGTTCTTATTTCGTGTTGGATTTCTATTGTGCTAGTTAATTGATCACCTTTTTGAAGAATAGTCCTTTGAATTTATTTAAGATTTCTCTTTATTTAAATTGTCTAATTGTATCCTGTTTCAATCAAAGTTAGCTGCCTCTAATGCACAAACTTTTACGTTTTTATACGGGTTTATTATGAAACTAATGTTTCTATTATTAAAATATATTTGACCTTCCACTAAATCCATTATTGTGTTGAAATAATTCATCAAATCAATCCCAATAATAAAATATTTTCTTTCTATTAATTTAGTCATTTTCCATTTTATTTATTTTTATTTATTTATTTATTATAAGTGAAAGTACAGTACAACAAGATTTAATCTTATATAATAGTACTGCGTAGATAGAGGCATGACATACATATGTACATATAGTAAAATATACACAAAGTTTACTTAAAACTAAAAAAGTAAATGAAAGAATACAATACTTTAATTTCAAGTAATTATTAACATTATAATTTATAAAAATTAAGTAAAAATTAAAAACATAGTGTTAATGTTATCAATATGCTAAGCAAAGTATGTAAATATTGCGCATCTAAAGTGCTTTGCATTGCTTATAATTTAAACATGAGATGGAAGATCGTTCCAGAGACGAATTGCATTAACGAAGAAATGTCTCTCAGATATAAGTCTTAGGTAATGAATGGAGTTTATTTTGTATACCCTATTTGATCTCGAAAAAGATAATCTATTGAATAGATAAGCCGGTTGTTTTGTATATATCATTTTGAGTAAAAATAGTAGCGTGCGACATTTTAAAAGATTATCAAATGAAATATTAAAAATTTTGTACGAAAAGTCTGATATGTGGTGTCTCCTTGAAAGGTCATAAATGTATCTTGCAATATTGTTGTACGCCACTTTTAGTTTATTCTTGCTTGTAAAATCGCAACCAGAAAATACTATACATCCATAAGTTAAAACAGGTAAAATGTACGTTTTGGCAAGCAACATACGAATGCTAATTGGTGTAAAAGGCTGTGTCATACATAAATTTCTAAGAATAGTGTATACTTTGCCACATAGACTGTTGATATGGTTTGACCAAGTAGGAGTATTATTAAAAATTATTCCTAGATTTTTGGCATGTTCCACTATTTCGCCAATAGTTATTTGAGGCAAGTGATATTGCACATTACTGTTTCTACGTAGCATGATTACTTTAGATTTATTTGCATTTAGGCAAAGTCCATTTTCTGAAGCCCATTTATATACGTTATTAAGGTCAAAATTTAATTTACTAATACAATTGTTGATGTCAGATGGCACACAGCTAAAGGTTAGTTGGACATCGTCGGCATACATCTGGACTTCACAGTGAACAAGTTTGCTTGGCAGATCATTGGAAAAAATGGTATACAATAAAGGACCAAGTATGGAACCATGTGGGACATCCCTTGGCATTAAGCAGCTTGTTGATTTATTGTTTTTGGAGTATACTGACTGACTTCTACCGGTTAAGTATGAGGAACTCAATTGGGCTGCAGTATTTGAAAAATGACACATACATATATTTAAGTTTTTGACATAAAATAGTATATTCAACTGTGTCAAACGCCTTAGAGTGATCGAGTAACACCAAAAACGATATGAAGTTTCTATCCAATTCAGAGCGTATTTCTTCGCACACTTCAATGAGGGTTGATGTGCAGCTGTGGTTAGGTCTAAAACCAGATTGTCTCTGCGGCAATATGTTGTTGTCATACAAATATTTGGTTATTTGTGAATGAATGAGTCTTTCAACAATTTTAGATAAATATGGCAGTATTGCAATGGGTCTATATCTCTTATCGGGTTTGGGGACGGGTATAACTTTTGCGCATTTCCAACTGGATGGGAAAGTTGACGTTGTTATTATGGTATTAACTAAGTGTGTTATTTGCGGAAATATGTGACTTAATATCATCTTGACAAATTTAGGATGTACACCATCATCACTAACTGAGTCGGATTTGATACTTAGCATAGCATTAAGGACAACATCCTGAGTAACAAAAATTAAAAATTATATTTTGTTGTCTAGCATTCTCAAGAGGACTAAGGCCTCCATAGAGTTGTAGTAATTAGGGTTTGCTTGTGGCATTGGTATATTGGCAAATTCTGAGTTTAGTTTGTTGATGTCAATACTATTTTCTTCTTCCGAACAGCATTTTATTAAACCCATCGATCGAATTTCTCCCCATTTCTTTTTAGAATAAATAGCCTGCTGAAGTTTTTCTTCGTAGTATTTCGACTTTGCAAGTCTAATTTGTGAATTTGTTTTCCTTCTACAATTCTTAAAATAATTATGTAGTTCTGGAGTTTTAAATCTTTCCCATCTTGCGTACGCTTTATTTCTTTCATAAATTAGGGTTTTGATTTCATTTGTGAACCATGGATTGCCATTTTTTACCATTTTGGTTTTAATACAGAAATATTTTTCATACAATTTTTATATACTGTGATGTAAGAAATCAACCTGCTCATCTACTGTGGGCATGAAAAACATTTGATTCCATTGGATTGTGGGTACTTCAGACATCAGCGACTGTAGATCTATATCCTTTAACTCTCTAAATGTTATCGTCTGGTTTTTAGATATGGTTATAAAGTCATAAGACATGAAAATGAGATCATGTTTAGAGAAAACAGAAGCAGACAGTTGATCAAACAACAGCATTCGAGAAGGGTTATCGATGAAGAAAAGATAGTAGAGTACTGGCGATAGATGTAAAATGTGTTGGCAAATCATCATTTATTAGACTCATACCTTTGGCACTCATGTCCTCCATAAGACTTCTATCAGCAAGAATATTAGCGTTGAAATCTTCAGTCAAAATAACATCAGTATAGCCTAGAGCAAGTGTAGATAATTTATTAATCAACGGCTTGTAGTCAATTCTGTTATTCAGCCTATATATAACACCCAATAAAATTTTTCGATTATTATTGCGTAGTTATTTGTCAATTAGTACGGACGTGTATTTTTTTTAAGCTCGCAATATACGTAAAATAAAACAAAATTTAGTGAGTGACTTTAATTTAAAAAAAAAAAAAAAAACAAACAAACAAACAATATTAAAACCTGTTTTTACACAACAACAAAGTTGTTGTATTTCGTTTTTTTCCTTTTTTACAACGGCATTATTGTTTGAGTAATAAGAGAAAACAAAAGTACAGTGCGAGGGCTCATTTATGAGTCACTCAAATTTAAATTTAAATATTTCTGGGAAAAGTGCAAACATAAGCAGTAGAGATGCTTATGTAATACTAAATGCAGATGAAAATAGTGAAAACATCAAAATAAATAAAAACAAAAAACTGATGTGTTTTTAAATGCTGCGCCTATTTACCGCACACGTTTATGTTGACCGTTGTTGCTAAGTAGTGATAATAAAATAAATGTGAATAAATCATCGTCGTCTTCTGAATACAGTACGACCAAAACCATAATGGACAGTGCCCAAAAACCCAAGACTCAAGTGGGAATGGATAGATACGTGACTGTAATGAAAAGAGGTCGAAGCCCTAAATCTTCGCAGTTAGCACCAAAGTCGAAAGTACATAAAGAAAAGGACTCTAACGGAATAAATTCTCAAAATCGTTTTGCTATATTAGATAGTGTAATTCCTATCAAGCGAGGTAACATTGATGAGACAAAAATTCAATTTATTGACGAAAGCAGTTATCGGAAAGCAGTAAACGAGTTTAAAAGCTGTAAAAAGAACTTTTATACCTATCAGCTGAAGAGTAGCAAAGGTCTACAGTTAGTAATTAAAGGTGTAGACTCATATGTTGATCCTGCTGAAATCAGAGATGGCCTCCAAAAAGCAGGATTTAAAGTAAAACATGTAGATAATCTCAGAAATAGAGAACGTGTGCCCCAACCACTTTTTCGCTTGAACCTGGAGATATGCGATTGAAGAAAAACGAAACGCATCCTATTTACAATCTGAAATACCTACTGCACCGAAAAATTACAGTGGAGGAGCGACATAAGCGATCAGGACCCGTCCAGTGCCTGAATTGCCAAGAGTATGGCCATACTAGGGCATACTGTAAGTTTCCACCGGTTTGCGTAGTGTGTGGTGAGCTACAATGTTCCGCTCAATGCGATAAACCTAAGAATGACACTAATTTTAAAAAATGTAGCATTTGCAGTGGAAACCACACTGCCAATTACAGAGGCTGTCCAGTATTTCTTATGGTAAGGAAGTCAACCCAAAAATTAAATAAATACTGCTAAGCAGCCACAATATCGAGCAAATGTGCATTACCCCCAGTTACATCAACCAAAAACCCAACATGTTTCATACGCGGATATGTTAAAATCCAACCATATTTCAGTGCACAAAGCAACACCGACAACTAATTCTACTCCAAATTTGCAATCGCATCCTAAAGAACAAACACCATCTGGTAATTTTAATCGTCTCGAATCAAGCATCGAGACATTAGTGCATTCGTTAAACAGTTTTATGAGCTCTATGAGCAGCATGATGCAAGAAATGGTACGCATGCAATCTACTATGTTGCAGGCGTTACTTAACAAACCATGAACTGTTTAAAAATATGTTCCTGGAACGCAAACGGCTTGCGCCAACACAAAAATGAACTCGAGTACTTCCTTAAGAAGGAACAAATTGATGTCATGCTGGTTGCAGAGACTCACTTAACAACAAATAGCTTTTTTAAAATAAATGGCTATATCTTATATGACACCAAAGACCCCCGTGGCAGAGCATGTGGTGGTTCTGCAATACTAATAAAGGCTCGAATCAAACATTATTTACTGTGTGATTTTTGTGAAGATTACCTTCAAGCAACAAACATCTGCATTGAAGAATTTCCTCAAAACTTTGTAATTTCTTGGATTTATTCACTTCCTAGGTTTCAAATATCAGAGAGTCAATACAGCGATTTCTTCAAATCACTAGGTCCCTGTTTCATAGCATCAGGCGACTACAACGCTAAACATACATTTTGGGGATCACGCCAATAACTCCAAAAGGTCGTTTTTTGTTTGACACAATTTCAAAAATGAGTCTAAACGTGATATCGAGTGGACAACCCACCTATTGGCCTACTGATCAGCAAAAGATATCAAAAGAAGTGATTGAAGTTGAAGCGTCACTTAAATTATCCTCAGATCAGTCACCCACTATTGCCTATATATGGAACCAGCAAAATATCGTATCACCAAGAACTAACACAAGCATAAATTGGTTGAAATATAAAAAATATCTCATTACTCATTGTTCGGAAAATATCCCGCTAAGAACTCCAGAAGACAGAGCAAAGTCTTACTGATTTTGATCAAAACCTTAAATTAGCTGCCCAACACGCAACAGTAACCCGACAACTAATAAGACACAATCAAATATATTCTGTTGACGTCGAGAGGCTCTTGGCTGAGAAAAGAAAAATTCGCAGAGAGTGGCAATCGCACAGATCTCCTCAACTTAAAAGCAGACTTAAAGAATGCACGAGACGGCTAAGAGATTTACTAGAATCCCGAAGAGCAGCATCTCTGGAAAACTATTTACAAGACCTTCACCCAACTCCTCAATCAGATTCATATTCATTATGGCGTGCGTGTAGAAACCTTAAAAGGCCAGTAGTACATAAGCCTCTCTTGCGAATTTCGTCTGGAGGCTGGGCGAGGAATGATACCGAAAAAGGCAAATTATTTGTTGAACAAAAGGTTTTTACTCCAAAAGTATTGACTGATGCAGTTGATTTGCCAACTGTCGAAGCTAGTGCTGCAGTACCCTAAAGATTTCATTTTAGTGACATTGAAAGGGTAATAACAGATTTAAACACCAAGAAAGCCCCTGGTTTTTAAAACCAGTAACAAGATGTTATTTGAGTTGCCCCATACAGCTCGAAAAATCATTCTTTTTATTTTTAACGCCATTTTATGCCTTGAGTACTTTCCTTCAGGTTGGAAGGTTTCGTTAATAACTATGATTCGTAAACCAAAAAAAGACCACACAAAAGTTGAATCATACAGACCTATGTCTTTTATCAAATATATCAAAGCTGTTTGAGAGGATGTTAATAAATAAGCTGAACCCCATTCTAAGCGACAAAGGATGTATTCCGAACCATCAATTTGGCTTCAGAAAAAAACATAGTACAATCGAACAAACTCACAGGTTAGTTATCGTAATTAAGAAGACCTTTGAAGAAAAAAAAATACTGCTCTGCGCTTTTTATCGACGTTTCGCAAGCATTCGATAAGGTATGGCACGATGGCCTAAAATATAAGTTAAAATTGAATTTGCCTGCAAACTTATACAAGCTGTTAGATAGTTATTTAACTAATCGGAAATTCATTGTTAAAGAAGGCAATTTTTTAAGCTCACCTGAGCCAATTGAAGCCGAAGTTCCCCAGGGTAGTATATTGGGGCCGATTTTATAGTTGTTGTATACTTCAGATATGCCAACTAGGGACCGAGTCCACACATCGACATTTGCTGACGACACAGCTTTTTTAAGCATTCACGAAAGTCCCGAAGTAGCATCACGATATTTACAAGACCACATATTAATTTTAGAAAAGTGGTTGAAGAAATCGAAAATTAAGGTCAATGGACAAAAATATACTCACATAAATTTTACTCTGCGTAGGGAATCGTGCCCCCCTATTCACATAAATAACCGAATGATACCCCAGCTTTCAGACGTAAAATATCTCGGCATATATCTTGACCGGCGCCTTACTTGGAAACGCCACATAGAATCAAAGTTAACACAAATGAAGTTAAAAGCAGTCCAACTAAACTGGCTTATTGGCAGAAATTCTACTCTAGCTTTAGATTGCAAACTTTTATTGTACAAGTCAATTTTAACACCAATATGTTGCTACGGCATTCAATTATGGGGCACTGCCTCAGCTAGTAATACAGAAAAAATCCAAAGGCGCCAAAACAAGATTCTACGGATGATCACTGTTGCTCCCTCGTACATAAAAAACTCGAACATCCACAAAGATCTAAACGTGCCATCAGTTAAATCAGAAATAGCGAAATATGCAGTTACATATTTACAGGAGCTTGAAACACATCCAAATCCGCTGGCCCGCAACATGCTAAATGAACGTGGTTACATTCGTCTAAGAAGGAGGGACTATTCTTCTCTCATCCGAACATTATAGGGATGATCCGCAAATGATAGAAGCAACCGTGAAACATACATCTTGTTTTGTCTAGCACTGGCTGGACATAACAAGTATATTTATTTTTATTTTAGGCTTAAGATATGAGTAATTATTGTTAGTTCAAAAATATATTTGAAGATTCAATAAATAAAATATGAACAAAAAAAAAAAAGTTATTATTGAAAACTTTAAGAAACAGGTACTCCAATTTCTAAATATCAGAGGCTAGTGGTTCACCATTATTGGTTAATGTTGTTATATTGCTACTTATCCTGTTATCAGCAACTTCATTGACTTGATCCGAAGTTTGGCATTTTATATTGCATGATATGGATGATTTTATATATATTGCTACACCACCACCATTTGACAATCTGTCGCTTCGAAAAAGACGATATCCTTTTAGCTTATAGTTGTGGTCATGAATCTCTACACGAAACCATGTTTCAGAAACGCAAATAATGTCCATACCAGATTCTTTAAAAATAAATCGGAATTCATCAATTTTTTTTATGCTGGTTCTGGGCATTTATGTGACATATATTTAATCCATTTGTTCGTTTACAAAGAATTCTAATCATAGTATCTGTCTGTGGAATTAACAAGTCGCTCAAGATCAAGTTGTGGAATCACAATTAAATGAAAACAGATTATAAGCAAAGCAAGCATAAATAGATTTCTTACTAAATTTTTCATATTGTTTGTTGAAAATTATAAAAAAAGAAACAAGATTAGTTTTTAAAAATAAGTTATCTTTGGAGGCAAAATAATGATTAAAAAGTAATGATTTTATATTGAAAGTTGTGAAAATATGAGATAAATCATTATAACTAGTTTAACGAAAGTTCTCATTCTGATAAGTTGGGTCATTCCCATCATTGGCATCTGGTGGTAGAAACATCTGATACAATTCAGATAGATCATTAATGCGTAGCGGGTCATCCTGCTGAGTTTTTTAATATAAACAATAACTCTATTTATAAAGGCGCTTGTTATTATTTTGTTTTTTTTTTTTTTAAACGATAAGCCCGAAGAAATATACGTTAGAGTTAGATTTTCGTTTACATAAAAGGGCGTGTTGCTATCAAAACCAATGAGATTCAAACGTAAAAAGTCCTTTTTTGATTTAGCAAAAGAAGTTATCGATTTAAGAACAAAGTTTCTTTCGAAAGGGCTTTCATTTAATAATTATAGCAGTATCGTTAAAGTCTTTATTAGGTTGTTTATTATTATTTTTGCTTTTAGGAAAGAATTTTTGTCGATCTCACTTAATATACGATTTTAGCACTCATGGAACATTGTTTGTATAATTTTTTTGTAAATTTTCAGTTAGTCTCTCAGTTAATTTTTCTTGCCTAGATTTCGGCGATACTGGCTGCCATTTGTGTTAGGGTTTCCTTACTGGGCGTTTCTCAGATTATTTGCACTTTAATTCACTTCCTTTATTTGCCTATTCATTTGAATGTTTTCTATTTCCATGGGTTCAGTTTGGCTTTGCCTTGGTTGATTTTAACGATTTTGGTTAAAATTTGGCCCAGGGTGTCATGCCAGTGTGAACCTTTGGAAATTACCTAAATTTGAATATTTATGGAAATTTTGAATCTATCCATTATTGTTCTGCCTATATTGCCCTGAATTATTCATATGTCTACTGTTATAATTATATTCATTATTATTATAATTATTATTGGGTCTAAAATTAAAATTGCCCTGTCCTTTGTTCTGATAATTCTAGTTTCTATTATAATTAGGATTTGAGCTATTATGTTTATTTGCTTGTTTAAAAGTACTAGAATAATTTCCGCGAAATTTTATAAATTCCTGCCTAATACAGCCATATTCATATCGACGTTTTATCATTATCGCTATTATTGTCCCTAGATCCCTTTCTGGATATATCTTATCTAATAATATTCCCTGCGTTATTTCTTTGGCTATATTAACCAGTAAACTAACTACATTAGACAAATCTATGCACTCATCATCTTGATAATAAACACTTAATTCATTTTTATATTTCAGATTTTGTAACTCTACAGCTAGTTCACTTACGGTGTTAACTCGAAGTTCAATAATCTTTCTGTAGATTTGGTGAGGTTCCAGGTTCGGACGGTATCTCAGCTTCAAAGTTCTTTTAATTACCTGCCAGTTGTCCGGTTGCTGTACATTGATGGCCACGTTTATTGCTTCTCCTTGTATATTACGGTAGAAAATGGCCTTTGTGGCTTCATCGTTTAGTTCCTCGTTTTCTATATTGGACAGCAAGTACTCCACACTGTTGAAGGAGTTTATTGTTATGTCTCCTATACCAGTAAATACGGGTAAATAAGCTGTTGTATTATAAATACTTTATAATTTTACTTTGCTTTATATTTACTTTAACTTTAAAATAGTATGCTTTGATTTTCTCATGTTGACTTTGCTAGCTTTAATTATAGTATGCTTTGATTTTTATAACGAGTGATTTTTTAAGAGCTTGAGAACTTTTTTAAAAAAAAAAACGCATAAAATTGCAAAATCTCATCGGTTCTTTATTTGAAACGTTAGATTGGTCCATGACATTTACTTTTTGAAGATAATTTCATTTAAATGTTGACCGCGGCTGCGTCTTAGGTGGTCCATTCGGAAAGTCCAATTTTGGGCAACTTTTTCGAGCATTTCAGCCGGAATAGCCCGAATTTCTTCGGAAATGTTGTCTTCCAAAGCTGGAATAGTTGCTGGCTTATTTCTGTAGACTTTAGACTTGACGTAGCCCCACAAAAAATAGTCTAAAGGCGTCAAATCGCATGATCTTGGTGGCCAACTTACCGGTCCATTTCTTGAGATGAATTGTTCTCCGAAGTTTTCCCTCAAAATGGCCATAGAATCGCGAGCTGTGTGGCATGTAGCGCCATCTTGTTGAAACCACATGTCAACCAAGTTCAGTTGTTCCATTTTTGGCAACAAAAAGTTTGTTAGCATCGAACGTAGCGATCGCCATTCACCGTAACGTTGCGTCCAACAGCATCTTTGAAAAAATACGGTCCAATGATTCCACCAGCGTACAAACCACACCAAACAGTGCATTTTTCGGGATGCATGGGCAGTTCTTGAACGGCTTCTGGTTGCTCTTCACTCCAAATGCGGCAATTTTGCTTATTTTCGTAGCCATTCAACCAGAAATGAGCCTCATCGCTGAACAAAATTTGTCACATTTGAACATTTCGAACCGAACACTGATTTTGGTAATAAAATTCAATGATTTGCAAGCGTTGCTCGTTAGTAAGTCTATTCATGATGAAATGTCAAAGCATACTGAGCATCTTTCTCTTTGGCACCATGTCTGAAATCTCACGTGATCTGTCAAATACTAATGCATGAAAATCCTAACCTCAAAAAAATCACCCATTATATTAAGAATTTATAATGTAAAAGAAAAAACATTATTAATAAAATAGACATTGAGAACATAACATGGCGCAGTCGTAAAAAAATAAATAAAATTAAATAAAAAAAGAAGTAATAAAAAGTGACCTACGTAAAATAAAATAAAAGAAACTACAAAAATGGATTTAAAATCGATTCCTGATTTAAAAGTTTGTGGCAACAAAGCCAAGAACTGGGAAATAATCCTGCGTGACTTTGAGGATTATCTAGTCGCAAAGAATACCAAGTCAAGTGACAATATAAAACTTTCTTTATTGAGGAATCAGATTGAAATTGAAGGAAGAAAAATAATACGAACGTTGGATATTCCAAATGGAGATAGTAATAACTACGCAAAAGTGATAAAAGATCTAAATGAGTATTTTTCACCAATCAAAAATATTTTATATGAAAGATTTGTATTTTACAATCGCTCACAAAAGCCAAACGAGCCAATTGATGATATTGTTAGAGACTTAAAGGAACTGGCCAGCAGCTGTCAATTGTCAAATGTGTTAGAGATGATAAGGGATCGAATTATACTGGGTGTGGCTGTTTCAAAACTACAAGAAAAATTAATTAAAAACAACAAATTAGAGAAGTTCAAGGATCATGTCGATTATGTTCAACAAAAGAATGAAGATTTTGGTGAGACAGAAGTTCTAGATTTTATTAAAAAGCAGCATAAAGGTAAATTTAGTAATAATCAAAATAAAAGTAGTTTTGATAACATAAAAATAAACAAAATACTAGGTGATTAAGACTTCATAAATTTAATAACTGCCCTGCATTAGGAAAAATTTGTAACAAATGCAAAAAATTTCCAAAGCATGTAGATCTAATGTTTATGTTAATACTTTAAATCAAAATGATAGTGTTAGTTTAAATTCTGTGATTTTGCGTTAACTGACCTTTAGATGTAAAGATATTTGCTATCACGATATAATGATAGAAAACTACAAAATTAAATTTAAACTTGATACGGGCTCTGATGCAAATGTTATTCCAATTTCTGTTTTGAAGAAAATATTTAAAAAACTAGTTCTTCGGCTACTAATACTATTTTGCAAACATATAGTGGACATAAAATAATTCCACTAGGTGAAATAACACTTAAATGTGTTTCGAAAAACAATGCATCTCACGAATTATTAAGAATAAACTACAAACTAAATTGAACGAATTAGAAAAAAAATGAAAATAATAGAAGAAACAGATAGTCTAAATGCATGGGTTAGCCATTTAGTTATTCGTGAAAAAAAATGACGGAAGTTTACGATTATGTTTGGATCCAAGAGAACTTAATAAATATGTAATACCAAACCATTATTTAATACCAACATTTGAAGAAATAAGTGCAAGTTTAGTTGAATATGTCTACTTCTCAGTTTTTGATCTAAAAGTTGGATTCTGGCATATACCTCTCACAGACAAATCAACAATTTACTAACATTTTCGACACCTTTTAAATGTTATAAATTTAGGACACTGCTTCTGAAGTATTTCAAAGATACAATTTTGAAACTTTTGGAGATTTGCCTGGGGTAAATATATACATAGATAATATTATAATTGAATTTTTTAGTTGTTGTAGATTATTTTAGTAAGTGGTTTGAATTAATTTACTTAAAATCTAAAACATCTTTAGATGTCATTGAAGCATGGTTAGAAGTTTTTTCAAGATTTGGAATACCACAATTCCAAACATTCCAAATGGCATGTTATCAGCTATATGTTTAGAATTCTCTAACAGATGGAATTTTAAAATAATTACAAGTAGCCCAAATTATCCTAGGAGTAACGGTTTGGCCGAAAGAATAGTTGGCATTTCTAAAATGATTTTGAAAAAATCTGAAACTAAAGAGGATATATACAATGTATTATTAGAATACCGAAATACTCCAATTAAAGATTTAAATTATTCCCCAGCACAGCTATTATTATATAGGCGTTTGAGAACTAAAATTCCAATTACAGATAAGTTTTAGAACCTAGTTTAAAATACACAAACAGTAACTTTATTAGAAATGAAATGGAAAATACATAATTTTGAGAAGTATTATAATCGAAATACAAAGGAAAGGAAGGAATTTAAGATTGGAGAGAATATATATTTTAAAATTGATTCTTCACGGAAATGGATACCAGGAATAATAATTGCCTATCACAGTACGCCCAGATCATACATTGTAAAAAGTTCAATTGACGAAAGAACTTATAGAAGAACCTTCCCTAAAAAAAATAGTGGGCTATGATTGCAAATAAACGATTTATAGTCCTATAAAAAAAGCCCTAACTCATTCGAAGTTTTTTTTTAAAGAAAAAAGTCCTAACTCATTCGAAGTTTTTTTTTTTAAGAAAAAAGCCCTAAGTGATTTAAAGTTGAATTTAGAGTAGACTAAAAAAAACTAAAAAGAAATTGCCATACATTTTCTATGGTACTCAAAAATTCGCCAAGCTATTCTTATGGTTTTGCTTTTGCATTTACTTAAAAAAAGGGATTTCCCCGAATTTGTCTAGCACAAAAATAGTTTCGTCGGTGCGTTTTTGTTTTTTGTGTGTCAGTTCAATTTAAGTTTTTGTATTGGAATGAGTTTTACTATTGAAAGTTTTAATAACATGAATTGTGCAAAAGAAAATTCTGATTCAGATGATATTCCGAAGAGGAAAAATACTGCTAACAAATCCAAATGGAAACAAAATGTAAATAAAAAAAGAATGGAAGGTCAGTAATATTTGGGTATATCAAAAAAAGAACTTTGTCAAAAACCTTCTAGGCAATTAGGAGAGCTATTTTTATCACGATTTTGTATAAAAAGTGCGGTGAGAAAGTGTTCGACGTTTAATGAGTTCACGCGAAGAGAAATTTTTAGTTTGTTTTGGGCATAGATGGGGGAAGTGCACTAAATTTTGATTGAAATCAGCATTGCACTACCACTAAATCATATTGCAAAAGAAATTATTGCACTATTTTTTTTGCAGCTTAGTGATAAACTGCCAAGCTGCACTAGCAATCAAAAGAATTTAGTGGTAGTGCAAATGTTTGCACTACCACTCAACGCAGATTTAGTGCAAGAATTCTTCACTCACTCAATTGATTGCAAAATTTTCACTTGCAATCAAAAAAAATAAATTGATTGCAAAATCTTTACTTGCAATCAATAAAAAGCTGCATTTATTCATACTCTCAATCAACCTTCAAAAATTATTGGTCATGAGAATTTTGAAATAAATTCGTTTTTTTTTAATATTTTACACCAAAATAAAAAAAGTGTTGTAACGTAATGAATTTTTTATTCAGTATTGAAACAAGGTACATTATGGTAACAAATTAATTATTAATACTATATAACAGTTACATAAAAATGTTTAAAGTAAATAAAACGATTGTTTAAATCACGAGTCTTCTCATATCTTTGATATTAGATAATTCAACAGTAGAACCAAATGATAGCATATGAATAGAATTAAATACTTCTTTACTGGATTTTGAGACTGAATTGGGTTGTCTTAACAAATATCCAGTAACTAGGCTAATGTTTTTAAAATTCAACACGCATTTGCCTTCTTTTGCACCTGTGAGGCCTTTATTTTTCTTTAGTGGAATGGTAGACACCCAGAAGATAAAAAATTTGGTGGTAACAGTTTTGAAAAGTTTGTTGCAAATATTTTTTTGAATTTTACTTTTTTTATGTATCCATTTTGTTTATTGAAATAAAAAAAAAGTTTGTTAAACTAAAAATTAATTAAATAAATTTTTGAAGGTCTAGATGGTCATACTCGTATATTTATGTTACATATATAAATTAATTTACTGTTTTATATAATCATTAATAAATATAAAATAAATTGAATTATATTTTTAATGAAGTATTAGTCTTCACTTTTGAATTAGTGAACAAAAATAACAATAAATCAAATTGACCCTCAAATTGAATGCAAAATTTCTTCTTGCAATCAACTTGAGTGAAGAAAAAAAAGTTGCAATATATTGCTGATTGCATTTTTTGAAATCAAAATAATTAAAGTTTAGTGCAGAGACTTTTTAACTCACTATCACTAATGTTGATTGAGGCTGCAAATTTTGCAATCACCATTAGAAATCAAAAAAATGAATGCAATAATTTTGCAATATCACTCAGTGTGAGTGAAGATTGCAGAATTAATGCACTACCCCCAACTATGGTTTTGGGAGATGTCCTGGGAGCAAAAGAAGCAGTATGTTGTAGGTCTTACAAGCTTTTCTGAGACAAAAAGGAATACCTCTGAAAATTCGAGACGAAATCAGTACATATCATATTTCTTGAGTCATAATTCAAACCTATTACAAGTGTGCTGCGAAATGTTTTTTTCAACACTAGGAGTAAAAGAAAAGATGGTTCGAAATTGGATTAGCAGTGGCGGTAAACACGGTACTCAATGCAGTCCCGATAAAGCTTTAAATTTGCGCAAAAATGCTAAACGATCATCAGTAACAGGTAAGCACAACAAAAAACGACGTGACTTTCTAAAAAAATGGCTAGAGGATTTGCCAAAAATGGAGTCCCATTATTGTAGAAAAGATAGCAAAAAGCTTTACTTCGAATCGGATTTTTCCTCATATCAGGAGATTTACAAGCTTTATGTCGACGAGTGTGAATCCGAATTTTAGTATACTAACATCTGCCTGAATTACGTATTTTAGTTTTAATTGTTTATTTTTTTACTTCAAACATGAATTATTATATTAGTTTCTCCTAATTTTAAGTTACGACAAAAAGCCCTAACTTACATTTATTTTCCAAAAAATTAATATCAAAAAGCCCTATCTAAAATAACTTCTAAGAAATTAGAAATAATAAAAAAATTTAACCAGAATTGAATTTGTTGCTTGTTTTGAATAAAAATTGCAATATAAATGTTTTTTGTAACTTAAGTTTTTAAGGTTTTTTTCCGTTTTTTCCTTCTCCTGAAAAGTAACGAAAAGTGTAGATACGCCTTTTCTATATTAAACCATCGAAATTCTTTTCATATCAAACTAAGAACAACAAGTTTTAATGATTTTAATACCATAATTAATGATACTGCTGTCAGGATTCGCAAAAGTAGTCGCATAGTAAAACAAACTTATTTTTATAAACCAATTTGAATATTTTTAATGTGTTGTATTTAACTATTATACATATTTAAGTTATTATTTTTTTTACTTAAAAGGGGAGATGTTGTATTATAAATACTTTATAATTTTACTTTGCTTTATATTTACTTTAACTTTAAAATAGTATGATTTGATTTTCTCATGTTGACTTTGCTAGCTTTAATTATAGTATGCTTTGATTTTTATATATTAAGAATTTATAATGTAAAAGAAAAAAACATAAGCTACATTTTTATAAATTCTCTCGAGCTGATTAGGTTGTTGTGGTTGGAACTGTTGTTGTTGGAACTGTTGTTTTTGCTGTAGTTCCATGTATGCCGACCTTAGGCGTTCCAGTTGGGCATCTTTCCTTGCCAGTTCGTCTGCCACATTTACGTTTGCAATTTGAGGCTGTTCCTCTGCCATCCTCTTTTGGTCGAATTCGTGTTGTCTTCTATTTCTTGAATTAATTTTGAAAATTTTAACAGCTTCTACTGCTTTCCGTGGTTCACTTTGCGTAAAAAAAATGTTCACTGCCCTTTAATGATGTTGGCTTGAAGTTTTAACTAAGCTTTCACTGCGTTTTGTGGTGATTCACTTAAAAAAATGTTCACTGCACTTTTAATGGTGTTGGCTTGAAGTTTTTATATCTAAGCTTTCACTGCTTTTCGTGGTGATCCACTTTCACGTTAAAATTTTCAATTATTTTAGATTTTTTAGTTTTCTTTTTGTGAACGCGGTTCGTATGACTGGATCCTTTTTATATATTTTTTTTAGGATCCTACCGACTGCGCCAATTATGTTTCCCCGTTTTTTCTTTTGCTAAAAAAAGCTAAGTTTGTTTTTATATTTTATTTATTATTCAAGACTGACTTGTGCTAATTACAGCTTCTTCGTATTATTAAAAATTATTGTTAATATTGCATTTTCGTTTGGGAACGGAAATGCAATAAATGCAGATTTGACAATGTTTATTGCAAATATTATTAGTGAAAATTTAATTAAATTGGGACGGTTGCAATTCTCAGAATTGCTTTGTTGCATTTTCTTCATTTAGTGCTTTCAATTTATTAATTCTTTTATATTAAATTGGTACGGTTGTAATTCTTGGAATTGAGAACGAAAAATAGCTTTAGGGCCTGTTTTTATAAAACAAAACCTTCTCACATATAGGTTTCGTTTTCAAACGATAAAGCTTTAAGTTTGCTATTTATAAAACATTTAAAAATTTTCGTTTTTTTTTCATTCTGAAGTATAGAAAGCTTTAACACACTCAAAAAATGGTGTGCGTTAAGTCAACTGAAAAAATAAAACAATTGAAAATTCAGTTAAACTAGAATAATTTTAATTTATTTTAAATGTTAAAAAATCAACCGAATAAAATCCGTAAAACAAATATTTTTTCTTTAATTTACACTTGCAAAAATAAACTGCACGTTCCGTTGGAATTATTTATTTTGCATTTGTTTTTTTTTTTAATGTTAATCCAATAAAAAACAAATACCATTAAAATCAACGAAATTTCCGTCGTTTTTGCTATTTTTACTTAAAGAAAATAACTAAAAGTTATGCAAATATAAACATATTTCCTTTATATTCAGTCAGATATATTTCAAGTAATAAAGAAAATGTAAAAAAAAAAATTTAATGCAACGTAAAATCAGTTTTTACGTGTAGTTTGTTTTAAGAATTGTTTATTCATTTAGAAATAATTTTACTTTTTAATTTTTTAATAAACTATAATCAGTCATTGTAAAAATATTTTGAGTGTAAAAACAAAATAAAAAATAAATTAAAAAATTTAAAGCTCTTTTGTCACTCACATGAAAAATACTAAAACGTAAATGTGTTTTCTTTCGTCTTTTTTACGAAAGAACATAATATTTCATTTTATAAAAACAGGCCCTTAATTTATGAATTTAATCATATTTTCTTTAATAAAACGGAAATAAGTTTAATATTACATTATTTGATGATAGTTATATTTGCAAATAAGATGTACTGAGTGTCATTTGCGAGAAATTAACCGTTTAAGGCCTAAATTGCGCTAAATAGTATTTTCCCTACAAAATCTGTAAATTGAGCGGAGTATGAGTAAGATGTACTAAGTGTCTGCGAGAAATTAACCGTTTAGGCACTACCCGCCAACAACCTTTTATAAGGCCTAAATTGCGCTAAATAGTATTTTCCCTATAAAATCCGTAAATTTAGTGTTGCCAATTCCAATTTTCAGATTTTTGGTACCACTTAATTTACGGATTTTAAAGTCTGAAAAAGTCGCATATTTTATGTCTAATACCACACAGAATACTAAAATGTCGTAAATGTCCAACATAAAATTAGATACCTGATTTGTTTTCCTTTTAATAAACTATAGTGTTTACAAGCCTTCAAAATTTGTAATATTTTAATATTTTTTATTTACATTTTTCTCACGCACGTGTATTTCTAAGAAACAACAACAACACAGTCACATAAAAAAATTTGTTAAGCGGTTGATTTTCAATATATTTATTTCTTGACTTGCGTATGTTTATTGTTTTTTCTTTACGTAGGAGAAGATAACAACCTTTTTCTTAAATGTAAACAAACGGTTAAAAATGTAAACAAGCAGTGAAAAAATGTAAAGAAAATGTTGCAAAAATATAGCGATTTTCAACTCGATGAAAAACAGTTATTTTTAACTATAATTTAATTCGAAAAAATAAAATAAAAAGCCAGTGGAATCAGATTTTTCGGTTGTCATTGTTTTTATTTAAGAAATAAAGTTGCTATACATTAAACATATTACAGTTTTTTTTTAACTTTTAATATCCGTAATATCTCGAAAATCATTCCGCGTGCACATAAACCGGGTTATTCTGAAAATACTGTACAAAAAAGTTATTAATCCTTTTATTATTTGCAAAAATTGTGAAAATTCATAAGTTTTTCACTAATATCTCGAAAACCATTCCGCGTGTACACTTCCCACTATATACGTTTTATAGAGGGTAAAAATACGAATCATTTATTATTTATTAAAATTCCCAATGAATTGTAAATGAAAATTAAATTTATTAAATATGTCCAATGACTTATATCTATTAAAAGCTTTTTTTGCACTTAACTAAAAATTCAAAATATTTTTATTTCACTTATTTTAGTTTCATTTTCAATTTTAACTTTTTTTCGATATTGGCATTTTATTATAACTCTTAATAAATTGATTTTTATATAATCAGTCTTTCCGAATTCTATTCTTGTGTACTGTTTTTTTCTTATCTGTATGTTGGTTGTATATTGTCACATTGACTCCATTAACTTTTCGTACAATAAAAGGACCTTCATATGTATATGTTTCTACATTTTTCCTAGGGTTACTTTTTAACAAACATTAAGTCATTACCTAATACCATAAACCTAATTTCTTTTACATAATCTTCAGCGTTATATAATGGATCAATTTGTTTCAAATGTAAATCATTTAGCATGTTTACTTTGCGACCAAATACTAATTCAAATAGTGTGAATGTATTGTCAAATACAGCATTAGTGCTCCTATTATTAAAAAACGTAAAGTATCTTAAGTACATGTCCCATTCTGTTATATTTTCTCCTACAAAAGCTCTTATATATTCGTTAAACACACGATGATTCCTTTCTGCCGTTCCTACCGTCTGGTGATGGTAAGCCCTTGAAAAGTTCAACTATATTTTTAAAAGTTTATACAATTCGCAAAACAATTAATTTTTTAATTCCGTACCTAAATCCCATATGATAGACTTCATTTTTCCATATATTAATATGAAATTTTCAAAGATAGCTTGCGGTATTGTCTTTGCGCTTTTATCCGGAATAGATATAGTTATTAGGTACTTTGTGAAGTCACATATTAAGGTTAGTGCATATCTGTTTCCATATTGCGATGTTGGTAAAGGACCTACTGTATCTAATATTATTACATCAAAAGGTTTTATGGGAGTAGGTGTCAAAAAAGGTCTCTGTGTTTCCCTTTTTAACTTTATTCAGACTACATTGTCGATAGTTCTTCCCAAAGAATGATATATCTTTGGTCATTCCCTTTCAATAATATTTTGTTCTCAATTTAGCATATAACCGTTTACGCCCACAGTGACCACTTGTGATGAATCTATAAAATTTTTATTCGTTTATCTTTGTCAGTTACGTTTTCAATAGGATCTACTAACATTATTTCAAGTTTTCTTAACGTTTTATTACAATGATGTTTTAAATCTTGAATCTTATAACTACTGAAGATTGAGTCATTTTTTGACCATTCAATAAGGTAAATATTATAACTGCTGGCTTCTATTTCAAGCATCGAAAGCATCTCGTCGGAATTTAATGTTCCGTTAGCAACTTTAATATTAACAGCATATTTGCATTTAAATCTTCCAGTGTAATGTTAGTTACGTTTCCATTCTCATAATATATTTCTGACTTAATATTCGCTACTTTCATGCTAATATCTCTAGAATACTTATGAAAGCATTCAGCTTTATATTGCTGCAATGATTCAAATTTGGTTCATCTACACGTGCTTGGTTATTTTGCCTAGACATCGCGGGAGTTGTCATGGCTAAAATCGTTCCACTACTTATTCCGTTATCAGTTGGTCAACTGATATGCGAGACAAAGCATTATCTTCACCTTTAATGTGCTCTCTTGAGAAATTATATTCAGAAAGTTTTAGTCTTATTTTTGTAAGTTTTGGTGATGGATCCTTCATGTTAAACAAATATATTAAAAGTTGATGGTCAGTTCTTACTATAAATTTTGTTCCATATACGTATGGTCGAAATTGCTTTATGGCGAAAAATATTGCAAAAATCTCTTGTTCTATCACTGGTTTCTTTTGTTCTGACTGACTAAATGCCTTCGATGCGTAATAAATGGGTAAGTCGTTCCCTTCGAAATTCTGGCTCAAAATAGCACCACAGCCTGTCTTAAGGCGTGTTTACATTGTGTGTACAAGTCATATGGAATGTCAGATTTTCCATATGTAAAACTATACACATAGTGTGAACCTCTTGAAACATAACATATGTTATTTACCTATGTGCAATAACATGTGTTAGTTTTTTATTTAAAGCACGCTCTATTTGATGTGTAAAACTATATGACAACAGCTGTTTTCAGTGATGTTCACTTTTAGTTTCCAAAATTCCGCTTATTTATTTTTATCATAAATTTTGTTAGTAATTTCATGTTCGCAGATTTATATCGATACCTCATAGGTGATATTAATAATAAAGTTACATATGTAATCTAATATACATAGGTACATATGTATATTATATATCTATTTGCAAGTTTGTTTAATTGTATGTCAATCACACCAAAATCGAATTTAATGATATTTAAAACAAACAGATCTTTATTTTTTGTGGGTCCAATGGGATATATCTGTTTTCAAAACTAGGGCCAGGAGGGTATATGGGACATTTTTATACGAATGACTCAATTTTAATATTTTTGTGTTTATCTATTTTATCGGTACTAAGAAAGACTGAATTAAATTAAAAATTTACTTTACTATAGTGCATTATTTTTAAATATTTTTTAAGACGGTAAGCAAACTGTGTAAACTGTAATATCACCTAATTAACAACTTTGGACCACAGGATAAAAAAATGCTACAGAGGTATTGTGGGTATCGAAAGTGCTGCAAGTCACTTCATTGAGCCGTTACTTTTAAAAATGAGAGAACTCCATTTTGTGAAAAAAATGAATAAAACCTAAATCTTATTACAAATTACATAATTTTATGTTTTTAATCCATGTTGAATAGTACTATTTTTTATATTGCAATATATTAAGAAGCATTATCAGAAAATCTTCGCTATGTAACCTAAGAAATATATGTATTGTAATTTCTTTCTTTTTCCACTTTTTACCCTTAAAATTAAATATAATTTTAGTTTTTTGTTTTACTGTACCAAGAAGAATGAAATGATATTGAAATAAAATAAACTATTAAATTTTTTGGTATTATAATTCCATTCTAGTAAAAGAAAATCAACGTTTTCATCAAATCAGTGCCTTTGAAAATGAGACAACTACATTGGCGCATACCAAAACCTTTTTTTGCAGCTAAAATGGATAACTATTATTGCATATTAAACTTACATGCAATAAGACCACAAAAAATATAAAATAAGTCTATTCCGGCTTGTGAATTTTTCAACGCCAAGCAAAACTAACTTTTTTTCTTGTCATACGACAAGAAAAAAGGTGCTGCCAACAATGCAAAGTTAGGGATTAATCTCCTATAATAATTAGGAAAGGCCGCAAAACGCTTAACCGAATCATTGTCTGTTAGAAGAGTGTAATTTTGAACAGCTGAAATTTTTCTATCATCAGGTAAAAGACCGTTAGAAGTACATCGGTGGCCAAGAAATGTAAATTCTGACCTAAAGAAGTTGCACTTGTATGGGTTAATTTTTAAGTTAAGTTTGACAGATGATGACTTTGCTGCAACCGATTACGATTATATCATCGATATAACGGAATGCTCTATTTGGTACTAGACCTGAGAATGCTATGGCCATCATGCGTGAAAATGAGTTTGGAGCTACATTGAGTCCAAACGGTAGTACCTTCCAGCGAAATGCGCCCTGATCCGTACTGAATGATGTTATATCCCTAGAATCCTTATGTAATGGTATCTGATGGAAGCCTGAAAATGTCAGTATATTGTTCATACAGCGGAATTAAATCCTCTCTGATATCAGTTGGCAATTTGTCCTTCAGTACCTGGTTCAAAGTCTCAATTCGATTATCAGATGAAATTGGGTTGTTAATAGAATATAAGTATGTATATAATATTTGGGAAGTTTCCCGATTTTAACAATGGGACTATTACTTTTCTACCATACACGTTAAATGCTATTGTCATTGTATCGTATGTACTTAATCTGACATTTATGTGATTTTAAAAAATCTTTTCCCAGAATGCCGTCTGACGGAATATTAAACCTATCACGGACTACATGAAAAACTTGTGACGTCGTGCAATTAAGAAATAGTAATTCAATATTGTTCCAAGTGATCGCATCGTATTTGTTTTTCATGTTTGTTTACAGGTAAATCTCCCCTTATGCATGAAATTTTTATAACAGATATGTTAGCCTGTGAGTCAGAGCTGTATGTGAATAATTTTTTTTTTTGATTTTAATTCGTTATGAATTAGCAAATTTTGAATTAATTCTTTTCATCAAAAAAAAAAAAAAATAATTGAAAGAAGTTTGAATCAATTCAAACGAATTAGGCAGAAATGAATTGCAATTCGTTTCCAATTTAAATAAATTCCAAATTAAAAAAATTAAATAAAGTGATAATTCATTTGAATGAATTCAATTCAAACGAATTGTAAAAGGAATTGCAATTCACTTTAACAAATTCATTTGAATTGGAAATGAATTGCAATTCATTTTACAGATTCATTTGAATTGAAAAATGAATTGCAACTCATTTTACAAATTCCTTTGAATTAGAAACGAATTGCAATTCATTTCTGCTTAATTCGTTTGAATTGATTAAAATTTCCTTCAATTAATTTTTTGTGTGAAAAGAATTAATTCAAAATTTGGTAATTCAGTGCATGAATGATTCGCGAATTAATTCAAAAATTAGTGATTAATTTACAGCTCTGCTGTGAGTCTACTAAGAACGTATTTATTTGCGACGAAGCATTGCACTTGACCTTATAAAAAAATAAAAGGTCGTTCGCCAATAAAAAATAAGAAAAATTTAAATTGCAACTATATATAGATTTGAATTTATCATTATCACCATTTAATGTTCTTCCTCCCTGAACATATTCTATTGAAGGGCTTCCGAGTTTAAAAATTAATTTTTATTTTTATTTATTTTTTATTAAATTCAAACATTCCATTTGAATTCCAGATTTTTAACTAAAACTAAAAACAATTTTCATCAAACTCAATAAATTTCTTATGATACTACGATAAATAAAAATAGTTTACAAAGGAGTATTTTATCACCAAGTATTAATAATAAAAATAGGGTTTTCATATAAGAGTAAATACATAGGGTTTCTATAAAAGTGTTAATACATATAATATAAGTGTACGACTAAGTTATACATATAACTCCCCCATCATTAGATTGACGTTCCGAGGAAAATTTACATAAATTGACAAAATAATAAAATAAAACTAACATATATAACATTTGTTGATATTCCACCTTTAAGTTTAAAGATTCATAAATCAGTAATAAGAATAAATACAGACATACATATAATAATTTAGGTAAAATTATAATTTAACAACAATTACAAAAATTCAATTCTGCAATTTTTTCTTCCTTTTAATATCTGACTTATAATATTTGTGACCTGTTTGAGTTACAACATGGTCACTGTCAAATCTTTTTACTTTAATTTTACGAAATTTAGCATTATTTTTTCCACCTCGATTACTTCTTAAGTACACCTCCCCAGTTTGAATCTCACAATCTTCTCGATTATGATTTAAATTTTTTATTGATTTTTCTTTCAATTTCAAAATTCTTTCTTTAATTTTTATATAATCCTCAGCTTTTATTAAACCGCTTTGAAAATCAGTAGGTTTACATTTTGTGGTAGAGTGTATTGTGTTGTTATAAAACATGATTACTTTATAAATTTTCTCTTCAACCGTATCACTATCTTTTTCAGGGTCGTGTCTGAGTAAACGAATATGTTCGTTCAAAGTGTTATGAAGACGTTCTGCATCTGCATTCGAAGTGTGATTATTATTTGAAGTAAAATGTATCTCAATTTGGTTCTGTCTTAAAAATTCAGTTAATGGTAATGCTTTAAAATCTAACTCATTGTCAGTTACGATTTTATTAATATTACCTACAATACTCAAATACTGAATCAGGGCTCTCTTGAATTCTATCCATGATCTGTTTTAAATTTTAATTTCTTGTGCAAATTTAGAAAATTTATCGATTACTGTTAAAAATAATGTTTTTTCAAGGCTATAAAAAATATCTATATGTACTATTTGACTAGGTCTATCAGGGGTTTCAGTTAACTTAAATATTTGTTTTATTGGTTTACGGTCATACTTTTCTACATTGCAAGTATGACAATTATTTATAAATTGCTGAATTCTTAGTTTTAATTTCGGATGATATATTTTCTTTCTTAATTGTTCAAATTTTTCTTTTATACCGCGATGGTTATTTTTCTGATGTTCATTTTGAATAAATTCGTGAAGATCATTCTCATCTAAAATATCATCAAGGCAGCTATTGCACTTTGCGATTTTTAGGTTAAAAGTTAGAAAATATTTTATAACTGTTTCTTTAAAAACATTAAATTATCTTGGATTAAAATTGCATTAACTTTTCTTGGATGAAAACGATTCTTTATAATATTTACTATATCAGTTTCATTGATATTATTCGCCGTTATTATTTTTCTAGAATTTTTAAATATCGATTGAGATATTACTTTAAGAGAAGCAGAATTTGATTTTTCTATAATAAACTGATTTTTATAAACATTAATTGGAGAACTGCTTTCAGATATAATTCCTGTTCGAGATTGGTCAATTAAATTTATTTCGGGTTCAATTCGGGACAATGCATCTGCATTCCCATTTTTTATGCCACGTTTATATAAAATTTCGTAATCAAACTTTTCTAATTGTAATCTCCATCGTACTAATTTTGAATTTGGCTCCTTAATTGAAAAAAACCATTGTAGAGGCTGATGGTCTCCCAAATAAATATGGGCGAAAATACGTAACAGCCCAAACTACTGCCAACAGTTCTGTAATGACTGGTGGTCATTTAAACAAATAAAAATTGTGTTCCCTACTTTTAGGATTTTAATTTTTGTTGGCCGGCGTTTGAAACGCCACTGGCACTACTATTTATGCCGGCACTAACAAGCGCCAAGGCAAAGCACTACTTGTTTTATTTAAAAGAAAACAATGAGCCAATTTCTCGGCTAAGTTTTGTATTTAGAATCATCCTTTATTACAAAATTTGTCTCCTTATAAACTAAAATAACGGTACTTAAATCTAATCCTTATTCTATCTATTTACATGCAATTATATGCTTACACATACATACATAAAATATTGTTTATTTACTAATAAAAAAATATAAATAACACAGCTGATTCTAAAAATATATGAAACAGCTGATTCAACGATAAATTATTAGAGATGTGTAATAAATACATTACACCTTCACCCTTTATTGAAAAAAAAATTAAATATAATTTTTTTTTATAATACAATTCATTTAATTCTATTTTTTCAACATATTATTATCCGATACTTCTATTAAATTATTTTTAAAATCTTTATGTATTTGAATCTTAAGTTTTCTTGTTTTACGTAAATCTGATATTGATGTGCAGTCCCAAACAAAAAGTTGATCAGGTCTTTTCTCGGACGTACATTTTGCATTGTTTGTAATGTCAGGGTTATTTTCATTTTACAATTGTTTTTTCTTGTTTCTGGTTATTGCTAACAGTTTAGGTCATGTTTTGATAATGATTTGCTCATGTATGAAATTGGTAAATCTGTTCCAACTTTCCCTTGTGATAAAACTGCACCAAGATCTAAGCCACTAAGCGCAATTGTTAACATTCTCTGAAAACTGTTTGAAGATATTTTCAAACCGTAAGGTAATCGCTTAAATTGGTAATGACCATTTCCTGTGGAAAATGCTGTCAAAGGGCGTGAATTTGTATGTAACTTTATTTGATGGAATGAACTGGTCATGTCCAGCGTTGAAAAATATTTGGCTCTACCAAGTTTGTCGAGCACATCTTCTATTCTTGTCAGCGAAAATTTGTCGTTGACTATCTTCTCGTTTAGTTTACGGAAATCTACTACTAGATGCCATTTTTTTGTATCATCTGTTGACTTTTTTGGTACCACGAGTAGTGGTGAATTGTATGGGTTAACCGAATTCTCAATTATGTTGTCGCCTAATAATTGGTCAACCTGATTATTTATTTCCTCTACTTGTGTCTGTGGAAGTCTGTAGTTTTTTATATATACTGGTGTTGAATCTGTTGTCTGTATTTGTTGTGTATAAAAATTATTAACACTAAGTTCTTCCCCTGGAAGATGGAAAACATCTTGAAATTCCTTAAAAATTTCTCTTAGAGATTTTTCTGCATGTGGGTCACTTCCCCCAATATCTAAAATTTTCAAAAGTGTACTTAATCTGTCACCGTCAGGCTGACTTGATTTTCCTGTCGAATATACATTATAATTTTTTAGTGCTTTTATTTTGCAACTGGCACTTTTAAAAATCACACTGTTGTCAGTAGTATTCAGCACTTTAACATGTGCTATGCCTTTCGCGGGTATTAAGAAATTTCCCAAAAATACACCTTCGGCTAACTCCTCACTCAGCACAATGCTCTCTTCATTTACTTCTACATAAAGAGGAATGATTGCCTCTGTTCTTGGTGGTACAACCATGTTTATTGGTTGAATTGTCTTCGAATTCATTGGTATGACAACCTCCTTCTCATTTATATTAAAAGTGATTGTGTATGTTTCAAAATCTATCTTACATAAGTGTTTTTCCAAAATGTCCCGTCCGATTATTCCATCGGTTTGGATTGGAAAATCATTTTCCACAATGTGAAAACTGTGTTGAAAAGTTTCTTCTATAATTTTTAGATTTAAACTTTTTGTGCCTATACAATCGACGCCTTCTTTTGTTATACCGGTTAATCTGACAATTTCTGTTGTATTTATATTACAGAAGTTTATATTTTTACATATTGAAATATCCGCCCTCGTATCAACTAAAAATTTTAGACTCCTATTAATATTACAACATTCTAAAGTTATATATACATTTATGTTGCTCGATATTTTATTTACGTTGGGTTCTTTTAATTGCAAAATAAATACACACTGTTATTACTTTTACTGTAAGTCACTTTATTTATTAATACCACTGTTAAAAAATACAGCAAACTGTTAAACACTCTTAAAATTCGACAACTTAACTCTTTGACTTTTAAATTAATACTGCCATACTACTCGCCAGAACGATTCACTTATATAGGTGATTTAAAAGCACCAGAATGTTCTATTCCAGACAGGTCTGGCAGGTTCGATTGTTATTGCTCTTGTTTTCTGTTTGTGTGGTTGTTTATTTCTTTATACCTGTATGTGTGGCTATTTGTTTCTTTATACCTGTTGTGTGGCTGTTTATTTGTTTATGCTTGTATTTATGTATGTGGCTGTGTATTTAACTGATGAGTGTTTATTTAATGTGTGTTTGTATATGCGAATATTTCCCTATAGTAAATAAAATAATCGGTTGATCAAAAACACTAATTATAAATTAACTATTTCGCAAGTGACTACAAATTGGTTTAAATGTCATGCAGATATCAACCAAACAGATTGCATAGAAGCCCACGCAAAATCACACGTACACAAATGTTTGCCTCATTTTTGTACCATGCCCTTAATAACATGATGGTAGCTCTGTTATACGTAATGAGAAAAAATTTCTCATCAGTGACACTCAAATGATTGCTCATGGGATGGTCACTGTTCTTGTAGGGAAGGTTTTTGAGGTAAATACACAAAGCGCTTAGTTTTAATAAAAATATTAAACGTGATAAAACCAATATTTTATTAATAATTTAAAAGTGTAAGTGTTTTTTTTTATAAAATAGTTAAAAAATGTACAGCAAAAAGGCATTTAATGCGAAAAATAAAAGCCGAAAAGGCGAAATATATACAGAAGTTAAGAAAAAGGAATTGTGAAAAAACTGCCCTGCAGTAATGGAAGTTGTAGAAATTGCAAGTGAAAACAATTTTTGCATCAATAATGTGGAAATTAATTATTTTAGTTGCAGTGAAAAAAAAAACATCCTTACGTGAACAACTGCGAGACTGGTATAATAGAAATAAGCCATCGCGTAAAAGTTTTGATGAACTCTTGGCAATTTTAAAAGAAGAAGGCTTAGATGTACCATCAAGTGCTAATGCATTTTTTAAGAAAAGTGATTGTTTAATCGTTTCACTAATTCCCCCTGGGTTATATACTCACTTTGGAATTTTCAAACAATTAGAAAGGGTTTCACATTTATTTAAAGATTGTGACGAAATTTTAGTTGACATCAATATTGACGGCCTTCCATTGTTTAAAAGTTCAAAAACCCAATTGTGGCCAATTTTGATGAAACAATTTTGAATTCAGAGATTATTCTTTAATTTTTAAATATACTTTTGAATCTTTAAAAATTAAATCAAAATGGCGAATTAAATAGGGCAAATAAATTTTTGAACCACAATGATTATAAAAAAATTTGGTAACTGAGAATTCTTCTGGTTTCGTCGAATGTTTCCAGATTTCGAATATTTATTTCGTAAAACTCGGTCAATGAGATCTATTCGATCTTTAGGAATTCCATTTGATATTTCGGAAATATAAACGGCTTTTGATTTTAGCTAATACAGATTTCGAAAATTTGAAACGTAACAACAAATTGTACTATAAGCGGACAATGACTTTAGACTTTAAGAGAGTTTCTTTCGAATTTACGGACTTTTATTATGTTCGAAAATGATTTTGAATATTGGAAATACTATTCACTTTAGAGAGATTAACTTCGAATTTCAAATTTGGATTATGAATGTAATTTCAAGATAAAATTTTTTTATTATTGGGCAAAATTTTGAGATTATAATATCGTTTTATATTCTCGATATAAAATCGGGGGATCTAAACTCAACTTTCGGACTTCTGGTAAATGAATTTATTTTCCAAAAAAATAATTTTGCACTCATTTGGGGAAGTAATTTTGATTTTTTTTCTAAATTTTTAACTTGTGCTTCTAAAGCAAAATTTTTTTTGAAATCAGAACTATGACATAGGATGCGTCATGTGAATTTGGATTTGTAGATGTGGATTTTTGAAGGACGCATAAAATTCGAATTCATCAACTGCTTTATAAATTTTTCTAAATACAATTTTGAATTTGTGTAAAATTTTAAGGAATGGTCGAAAAGGTTAAATGCTAGATACAAATGAAGATCTAAATGTTTTACACAATTTTGTGAATCCCGGGCTATTGTTTGCTCCAAATCGAACTATGCGTTAAGCATAAACAGGGTTTGCCGCCGCTTCCTTTTCAGCTCACCAGTACCCTTTGCTTTAGGTCCTCCCTGCCGCAAAGGTTTTACTGGCTCCTTGAAAAAGACTGCTTTGGCTGTGTGCCCAAAACGCACGTGGTCAAATGCATTTGGGGATTTTCTTTTCAAAGGCAAAGAAAATCAACAAAAGAAACTTATCAAAAAAAAAAAACAATGAAAAACTTTAAATTTACCGCGCGCTAATTTTCTGACTCGCCTACACCGGGTTATATTCGGGTTTTAACAAACAACTATATCGCACTAATAAAAACTAACTACTATTACTTATCTGTTGTATCCTCTGGATGTTGGTGCTGCTGATTAGGATGATGATGATCCTTTAATTGTTATTGTTGAAGCGGCAATGTAGGTTTGAATGCTGGACTTGTTGTTGATGACCAGTACTATGGTAATTATTCTGCTGAATATGATGCTGATTATGATATGCTGTAGTAGTTGTTGTTGCTATTGCTGTTGTGAGTGGGTGCCAAGTATTTGTGGCTGCTGTAGGTAAATTTTCAAACAGATGGCTTGGTGTTTCGATATGCCGGAATTTGGCCCTATGGATGATTACGTTATAGGGTGACTAAATGATGGTGCCGGAGTGAACACTATTGAGTTTTTGATGAAGATGTTGATATATGTAATTGGTGCTTTGGTTATGGCAACAAGTAATAGTTGTTCTTTTGTTACAAACAAAATGGCGCACACAAGGTTTTATTGGCGCTTCACGTTTTTACTGCGACGACAAAAAAAAATGGCGTCCGTTGGCCGTTACCTGTTGTTGCTGTACTTAGCGGTTCTTTCTGCGTGCTTTTTTTTGCTGCTGCTGCCTTAGATGTTTTCACGTGGTCGTTGGAGGTGTCGCATTAAACCATTTTCTCGGATCGAAAGACTAAATGAGCTTTTTCTTCTTTTCTTTTAAATGTTAGCAATAGGATCAACACTTTGCTTGCGTTTTAATGGCGAACTCTTTACTATTAGCAGACTTTGGTATTGGAGCTGCTGTTGACTAAGTTGGTGCAGGTAATGGTGGGATTTGTTCTTTGGCATTCCATCCAGGGCATGAACACCTATATAGGCGGATTTCGTTATCCTGGCTTCAGATCGTATTGGGAACTTTGCCGGAGTATCCTTGTGTTGGCATACCTTTTGGGCGCTTCACATGCAGCACGTGGATTCCCTTTCTGTGTTAAACTTCTCTTCCTTCCACCAACCTTTAAATTTTTATTACTTCTGCCATTAAAACCGCACTTTCCTATCCTTTTCGTATTTCTTTCCGGCTCTATTTAGCTTTCGATCACCACTCTTTAAGGCTTTTATTCTTTTCGTTCACCTCTATCTTTTTTTTTTTGTTTTTCTTTAGTTGCAATAAAATTTCACTTTAATCACTTTTGTATTCAACCATATTTTAAATTCATTTATCCTTACCTTTACCTCCTTTGGTTTTTTACTTTTTTTTTAAGTTTGATTATTTCTCCGCGACGACCTAGCAGCTTCACTTTTGCAAACAGAAAGATCGAGAATTGAGTTTGTCGTTTTTATGACAACTTTGATGGTTTCTTGCGGGTGGTCAAGAATTAGTGCTGCATTTCAATAGTAGTATAGCGTTGCCATGTTACCTCTCTCTCAACTACTGATACCGTGTTCACACGAGAAAATTGTACGCTATGTTCACACGGGTGACACGGTACAACTTGTCAGATTATAAAAACTTTCGGGCTATATCTCTCATCGCAGTATTCCCAAAACTGATCAATCTCATGATTAAAGAACGTTTGAACCTTTTTATTAATGAAAACAAAATACTACCGAAGAGATCCTTTGCCAACAGAAAATCCAAGTCTCCCTCTACATGCCTCAATGAACTTTTACTTCGCATTGATGTTTAAAAAAAATGGATTTAAGGTTATTCTAGTATCTCTTGACATCAACAATGCATACAATTGTGTTAATAACTACCTTTTGAAAAAAATTCTCCTTAATCTAAACTTTGCGTCTACATATGTAAATTGGATCGATAGCTTTTTTTCCAACGGGACTCTCAAGATTGGTTCGGATTTCATTATTATTAGTGAGCGACTTCCTCAGGGGAGTTGCCTATCTCCAATGCTTTTTAACATTTATACAAGTTCGCTTCATGATATTCAAGATGAATCGTCCTTTGTATTTCAGTTTGCTGATGACTTTCTACTCATCACTTATGACAAAATTTTTGATGATGCCAAAATGAATAACAAAGTAAATGAGTTTATGTCTAAATGTTCTGATTAAAATCTCTCCTTTAATCTAGAAAAAACTAGATCTCTATATCTAGCAAAGGGTAGTAGGAAAAATATTCAACTAAATATTAACAATACTAATATAAAGCAGGTCAAATCATTGAAGATCCTGAGTAGAACTATAAGTTCATCTCTATCTGTCGGTGAACACTTTAATAGAGTAATGAAAGATACAAAGAATAATATTAATTTGTTCAAATGTATAAAAACACAAAGCGATATCGTACAACCTACTGTTGCTGTTAATCTCTTCAGGAGCTTTGTCAGATCCAAACTTGAATACTCTAGATCTACCTCTGCTCATGCACCCAAGTCAATTAATAACAAGATAAAAACCTTTCAAAACGCTACTCTTCGAAGATGTCTTGGTCTAACTCGTTCAACTCCAGTACATGTAATATATGCCCTTTCTGGAGAACTTCCTCCTGAATTTAGATGTCAGCTACTGGCTGCAAAGGAAATCATTAATACCAAGTTTAACAACTATGAAGAATACAGCTTTGTAAGTAATAATCCCTCAAATAAATCGAGTTATGGTTATATTTTCAACAAGTTTAGGGAGGTTTTTGATCGGGTTAATGTCAACTGCAAATTCGAAAAATCTCAGAATCTGAACATCCGCTCAAATATTTTGACTAGTAAAAAAGACACAATAGCTAAGGAGCAGATACAAGATACAAGTTATATACAACAAGGAGTTTCATACTTACAAGGAAGCTGGATTTGCAATTTTTGCCACTGATGCATCGATCTCAGTAAATGCTAGCGGTTGTGGTGTCCTTGATATTTTAAACAATCAAGAATTCCAGTACAAATTTGATTTTAAAACTACAAGTATGTTTAGTGAACTTTGGGCTATCAGATGTGCTATTCAAACAGCAAAAAGCCACTAAAATTGCAATTTTTACCGATAGTCTCACTGCTTGTTTTATTCTAAATAAAAAATCCTCAAAAAATTACTGCGCAGCCAGCATACATAACCCATTAAATATAGCCTCAAATGTTCAATGTCATTTGATCTGGACTCCTAGTCATGTAAGAATCTCCTTTAACGAGAAAGCTGACTCTTTGGCTAAAAAAGCTACTACAAATGGTGTACCACTCACTACTGAACTTACCTATGAAGAGGCCCTACGTAACATTAAAAATTCACTTTGTGATGAATGGAACAGTGAATTTAAAAAAATTTCCCTAGAAAAGGGAAAATTCTTCGCAGAAATATCTCCTAATGTTAGTAAGAAACCATGGTTCCGTAATCAAGGCTCTCTGAAGGCTCAAGAAGTCAAAACCATTAACAGACTAATGTCTGGAAATACTTTTGGAGCTATCTATCTCTCTAAAATTCAAGTCATTCAATCGAATCTATGTCAACTATGCCTTACACCTGAAACCGCAGATCAAACAGTTTTCAAATGCAGAAAATACGATAAATTAAGAACCAATCATAAACTATTCCAATCCTACAGCAATTTAAAACAACTTTTCAAAGAAGGAAATATCTCCACTTATAAGTCATTACTGAACTTTATAAAAGGCGCCAAAATCGACCTGTAAATCTACACCGTTCGCTTTTAAAAAGATAAATTATTAAATAGAAATATAAACACTCGAAATTTCAATAATTGAGTTTAACCTGGCAATTTGTGAATAATTTTATTCCGCCAACCAATTCAAATTAAAAAAAAAATAATAATAATATTTAAAATAAACCGGTACAATAATTTCGTTAAAAGTTATTAAAATATATTACGGTTGTTGCAAAGCGCAGTTAAAAGTTACAAAAATACAACATGATCATAAAGTTGGAAAAAAATGTGCAATAAACGTTTTTAAGTGGCATTGTTCAAACAGTCTCAATGTTAAAGAGAATGTTCAATGTCATTTGATCTGGACTCCTAGTCATGTAAGAATCTCCTTTAACGAGAAAGCTGACTCTTTGGCTAAAAAAGCTACTACAAATGGTGTACCACTCACTACTGAACTTACCTATGAAGAGGGCCTACGTAACATTAAAAATTCACTTTGTGATGAATGGAACAGTGAATTTAAAAAAATTTCCCTAGAAAAGGGAAAATTCTTCGCAGAAATATCTCCTAATGTTAGTAAGAAACCATGGTTCCGTAATCAAGGCTCTCTGAAGGCTCAAGAAGTCAAAACCATTAACAGACTAATGTCTGGAAATACTTTTGGAGCTATCTATCTCTCTAAAATTCAAGTCATTCAATCGAATCTATGTCAACTATGCCTTACACCTGAAACCGCAGATCAAACAGTTTTCAAATGCAGAAAATACGATAAATTAAGAACCAATCATAAACTATTCCAATCCTACAGCAATTTAAAACAACTTTTCAAAGAAGGAAATATCTCCACTTATAAGTCATTACTGAACTTTATAAAAGGCGCCAAAATCGACCTGTAAATCTACACCGTTCGCTTTTAAAAAGATAAATTATTAAATAGAAATATAAACACTCGAAATTTCAATAATTGAGTTTAACCTGGCAATTTGTGAATAATTTTATTCCGCCAACCAATTCAAATTAAAAAAAAAATAATAATAATATTTAAAATAAACCGGTACAATAATTTCGTTAAAAGTTATTAAAATATATTACGGTTGTTGCAAAGCGCAGTTAAAAGTTACAAAAATACAACATGATCATAAAGTTGGAAAAAAATGTGCAATAAAAGTTTTTAAGTGGCATTGTTCAAACAGTCTCAATGTTAAAGAGAATTCAAGGAAAATTTGGACACAAATGCAGTTGGAAGCGGAGGAGTCCCGTCTAAATTATTTGATTCCTTATGGTAAACAATTTTATACATGTATGTATGTACATATGTAACTTCATAAGGGTTGTTCAATATACATACATAGATGCTTATGTGCATTACATGAATGGTTCTCCGGCGAAGTGCACGTTAGCAACCAGAACATAAGGAAATGTTCTTGTACATGATAATGGTGGTGAGAAATAATGATACTTTATAATATTATTTCAAACCAAATCTAACGTTTTAAGGGATTCGTGTGGAATTGAGGACCTAAGAAACGAAAACCTAAAACAGTATACAACCATATTTCATAAATATAAATGAGAGTGTTTGTCAGCAAACGAACTAAATCATCTACAATCAAACAAAATACTAGATTAGTAAAAGAAATGCAAACATTTGCTACAAAAATTTATAACTGCAACCGAAAATGTGTGTAGGGAATTTTGATGCATCTTCATATTTAGTTGCTTTTTTTTAGTAAAATGGGTTCATTGAAAAGTTGTAAAATTTTACATGAGCAATGATCCCTATGGTTATTGATCTTATTAATCAACCAGGACCGCCTTAACAGCAATGAATAAACGTTTATTTCTCGATAAAGAAAATAAGGTAAGCAAATCAATCTGAATATACTGTTATATATATAAATTGCATTTTAATTTTAGGTAAATTGTGCCACTAGTTATGATAACTAGTTCACATAAAGTTTTTGCGGGAGATCTAAGACCTGAAATAGAAACCGAAAGCTTTACTTAACTGACCCATTACACCCTCTTCTCAAAATATGAAATCAAATACGCCTTCGTATCGTTTGTGAAAAAAGCAGGAGCGATAATGCCAAGGGATTGGTTCACGTTGCATTCGTAACAACATTCGGTCAACACGAAAGCTTGCTCCACCACGTAATCATTAATATTAAATGATGCTGCACTAAATTACATAAAAATACATATTTTTAGTTTAATTGAATTTAAATAGAAAATTTATTTTCAGTTTTGATATTTATGCCCCTATTGCCGTTCCCAACTCAACTAAGTTTGGTCGTCTGTCAGTCAACCCGACTTTGACTCAACCAAATTATTTTTTGGTATTGTGGAACACAACGATTTTTAGTTGTGTTTGTTGGCAACACCATGCATTTTATTTGTAATGTGAAGAAAATAAAACGCAAAAAGAAGTTTAAATCAAGTTGTTATAAAATAAAAAGAATGGATTTAAGTGTGGATTTATTTTTTGAAGACGAAAATCGTGACGTTAATACAAATTTTCTACGTATACGTAGAAAAATACGCGATGATTCCAATCCTCTTGAACTACCCAGTGCGAAGTAAGAAATGTCCAAAATAAGTAACAAATATTAATAATAAGTCATATTCCATAGATTTATTAGCTATTTTCGGCTGAACAAAGAAGCATTTTGTTATGTACTAGACGAAATTAAGGATCATTTGAAGATACCTGTGCGTATGGTAGCTATAGCACCGATATTAAAACTGTGTGCTGTCCTCCTAATTTTCAAGTTCCAAGCCGATGAACTTTCTATTGAAAATGAAAATATGACATCGCAATGCTTAAATACAAATACTGAAGATCGATAATTATATTAAGATAAAGAAGATACGATAATTATATTAAGATAAAAAAAACACCTATACTTACGATTTTTCCGTTTTTTTATATTTATTGTATTATTTTTTTAAAGGAAATGTATTAAAAATTTTATTGAAATCTATAACTGACAAAGACTCAACTGCTAATAAGCAGTTGTGTATATTTATCGTTTTTGTCAACCAAACTCATACAAAATGGTGAACCGCAATACCATTAAACACAACCAAAAAATCGACCGCACAACCGAAAAGTCAACCGCATTTAAGTTGTGAATGGCAATACCGATTTATGAAAGACGACCAAATTATAAAAAAAGTTGTGAACCGCAATAGGGGCATTAGTTTTGGATTTTAAGTGAACATTTTAAATAAAGTAATTTATATATTTTTATTTTCTGGTCTTATTAATATTTTGTTTCTAATTTCAAGTAACGTTAACAGCAGAAAATGGTGAACGTAATACATAATAGTTTGCAGTTGTTGGAGATATTTGTAGCATCTTTTTCAATTTATTAGTATAAGTAGATAGTTAAGGAAGAAGATTACAATGAAAAGTTACATCGTTTCCAGCACCAGCTTTTTTTTTTGAAGGGAATGTCACCAATAGGTAATTTGGTTAGATTTAAATACGACTGAAATTAGAAAAAAAAGTATCATATATTAAAAAACTAAAAGGAAACTTGTACCGTATTTATATACCTTGAGATTTTAGTCACCATTAACAAAACAGACCTGCCAACACAGGGTAATTATATATCCAATGTAAAAACCTGCTTAAATAATAAATAAGACATATTTTAATCCAGCAAGACGATATTTTTGTAACATATAATTTTACATAAATCAAAGTAAATAATTCCAATTGTCTTTAATTCACTTTAAAATTTAACAAATGTAATATGTACACTTGGTTGGATTTTTCGGGAACTGAAGAAATTTGTTCCCTTTTGGACAGCCCATTATGCATCGGCGACTCCTGAAATAGCAAAATAATTTAATTAAAAACAAATTAATTTGAATAGAAAACCTTTGTTATACTTACATTTTTTCCTGTTGTTTTATTTCCTTTTGTTTGTTTCCTTTTATGATATTTGTTCAAATTTTATTTTTGCAACAAATTACTTTAAAGCTATTTATAAAACAAGTTAGAGTGGTATATTCGGCCGTGCCGAATCTTTTATACCCTTCACCACGGTGATTTTATTTATACAGAAATGTATCTATATGTATATATATTTATGTAAACATATATACATATGTATATATATATCTATATATATATATAAAAATAAGTGTACACTTTGATGTCACCACTAACTGCGGAAACGGGTCGACCGATTTCAGTCAAAATTTCAGGATGGTCTGTAGGTGGTTTGTGTGAAGTTTGCACGAAATCGGCTCAGTGGTTCTGGAGATAGGGCATTTACATTTTCCTATATATTCCAATACAAATATCAACAAGATACCCTCAATTTTCCATATTATGATTTTTTCTTGTCACTTAAAAAGTTACCAAACCATGTATCGTAATGTCTTATGTGTATAATGACATTCGGTCTCTCTAATTGAAATTTTGAGATGATTCTTTTCAGTCGTTGCTGCGATCGTAATTTTATTTGTGCGCAGACCATTAGATTTTTCACTTAAAATACACCTGCATTGTACCATAGGTATTTGTTACTTTTTTCTTTACGTTTCCTTCACCTCCTCGATTGGTTGAACCCGAATTTTGATGCTGTTGTTGAGATGTATGCAAATGCTTTGTGGCGAAACTATAATTGTTTCTCCTCTGTTGAGAGTGAACCTACAGGGTGGAAAAAACCGAAAAAGGTTATATATATGTTGTTGTATTAGCCATCTTTAAATTAATTTCTTAATTTTTTTATTTTAATTTGAAAATTTATTTGTTTTAATTATTTTGAAAATTTAAACGAGGCAATCTCGATCTCGCCACTACTAACGAGTGATTTTTTAAGAGCTTGAGAACTTTTTTTTAAAAAAAACGCATAAAATTTGCAAAATCTCATCGGTTCTTTATTTGAAACGTTAGATTGGTCCATGACATTTACTTTTTGAAGATAATTTCATTTAAATGTTGACCGCGGCTGCGTCTTAGGTGGTCCATTCGGAAAGTCCAATTTTGGGCAACTTTTTCGAGCATTTCGGCCGGAATAGCCCGAATTTCTTCGGAAATGTTGTCTTCCAAAGCTGGAATAGTTGCTGGCTTATTTCTGTAGACTTTAGACTTGACGTAGCCCCACAAAAAATAGTCTAAAGGCGTCAAATCGCATGATCTTGGTGGCCAACTTACCGGTCCATTTCTTGAGATGAATTGTTCTCCGAAGTTTTCCCTCAAAATGGCCATAGAATCGCGAGCTGTGTGGCATGTAGCGCCATCTTGTTGAAACCACATGTCAACCAAGTTCAGTTGTTCCATTTTTGGCAACAAAAAGTTTGTTAGCATCGAACGATAGCGATCGCCATTCACCGTAACGTTGCGTCCAACAGCATCTTTGAAAAAATACGGTCCAATGATTCCACCAGCGTACAAACCACACCAAACAGTGCATTTTTCGGGATGCATGGGCAGTTCTTGAACGGCTTCTGGTTGCTCTTCACTCCAAATGCGGCAATTTTGCTTATTTAAGTAGCCATTCAACCAGAAATGAGCCTCATCGCTGAACAAAATTTGTCACATTTGAACATTTCGAACCGAACACTGATTTTGGTAATAAAATTCAATGATTTGCAAGCGTTGCTCGTTAGTAAGTCTATTCATGATGAAATGTCAAAGCATACTGAGCATCTTTCTCTTTGGCACCATGTCTGAAATCTCACGTGATCTGTCAAATACTAATGCATGAAAATCCTAACCTCAAAAAAATCACCCATTACTTCCTTCTATTCAATGTTCTTTGCTTTTTTTTCAAATTACTCAGTAGTGCCAGTCGATTTCACCCAAGCTTTGACAGCAAAATGTCATGGCTTGCCGTTTTATTTTGAAAGACATACAGTAAGTACTACGTACTACGACACGGCCATTCTGCCATTTCGCACGTCCTCGTGCGACACATCTGAAACGAAAACAAAAAACTTTACAGTATCTTTTTCAACCACTCGGTCAATTCTGACCATAATAAAATATCAATTAACAAAACAAATTTTATTGTCTCAAATACAATTGAACAACAAACTTAATATCTATTACAATTTCATATTTCATCAAGCAAATCAACAACAGTCTTAATTTATGAGAATCTCCATTATCCAAATACCATTTGTCACGTCCCAAATAAACTTGAAATATAATACACATTGATCAGTTTAGAAATCGGTTATCACTACCATTAAGTGATATTATTACTCTCACACAACAGTAACCTCTATCCGGTTACTAATCTCAACAATCACTTCTATCCAGTGACATTACATCGCCTCTATCCGGCAAAATAACTTATATCACCTCTATCCGGTAATATTTCCATTTCACACAATTGCTTCTATCCAGCAATGTATCTCTTCCGACCGCAATAATGCGTATTACATCTCAAGGTTTTTGCATTACATTAACAGAAAACTTAATCATTTTGCTCGTCATCATTATCGTCATTCATTTCAATAGGGACATGACCTTCAGGCATTCGCCTCATGCGATCATGAGCATACTTGTAGGTCCGGTTACAATTTAAAGATTTAACCACATATCGGTCACCGTCCAAAACTTCCGTTACTCTAAATGGGCCTTTGTACTTTGGGTCGAGCTTTGTTTGGTTGCGTTCTTCGTTTTGTAATAAGACCAAGTCACCTACCACAAAATTGTTCAGTCTTGCTTTAATGGCATTATTTCTAGCTTCATCCAGGTTTACTAATGGTTCATTTGCGTCAGACACCAATATTTCGATAGGTCTAGCTACTTTACCTATAAGCAATTCTAAGGGACTGTATTTTGTAACTCGACTTTGAGTACAGTTTAACGCTAATTGAACATCAGGAAGAGCATCCTGCCGAGCACGATTACTTGTTTCAACTGCAGTGAGCATATTTTTTAACGTACTCATTACACGTTCAACTTGACTGTTGGCACGAGCACTACCTGTAGCGATCAAATGTAAATTAATATTGTGTGAATTACAATATTCACTAAATTCTCGACTTGCGAAACATCGACCTTGATCCGCTATAACTCGTATTGGGGCACCAAATAAAGATATAGCGTGCTTTAAAGTATGATGCCAGTCCAATAAATTGACGTAATTGAGTAACAGTTTCGGGCGGAGGCAGGGCTGTCAAAGCTTCAATCTTCTTGGGGTTCGGTTTCATTGTGCCACCACTTACTTCGAAGCCAAGGTATTGTACTTTTTGTTTGAAACTTTTCAAAGTTTAATGAGAAACCTTTTACGGTGAGCACTTGAAGTACAATATGAAGTCTTTCCAATGCTTCTTCAGCATTAGAAGCAACAATAAGGATATCATCCATGTAGACAACAACAAATGAATTTACCAATTGCCCTAAAGCATTTATTACTGCACGTTGAAAAACTGATGGTGCATTTCTAAGCCCAAATGGCATAGTCAGAAATTCATATTGACCGTCAGGAGTTACAAAAGCTGTATACTCAACTGAGTCCGGATGGATCGGTATTTGATGAAACCCTAAAGCCATGTCCAAGCTCGTGAAGAAATAAGAACCATGCAACCGGTCAATTTGGTCTGAGATGAGCGGTAATGGAAATCTGTCTGGAATAGTATTATCATTTAATTCACGATAGTCCACACACATGCGATCAGAACCGTTCTTTTTCTTTACTAGAAGTATTGGGCTTGCAAAAGGTGACGAACTAGGACGAATAATACCACATTTTAACAGTTCATTAATTCTTTCTCGAACAATACTACGTTCTTCGGTACTTAATCGATAGGGCGTCTATAAACAGTTTTATTGAGATCTTTTAGTCGTATTTGCATTAATGCTGTATTAGCATGTGAGTTAGGGATTCCGGTTACAAGATTCTGTTTAAAAGAATTTAGAATATGCATTAACTTCGGCCTTAGATTCTGCGAAATGTCAGTATTTACTAAATCTAAATTTACATCCTTAGGGGCAATCGCTTCAAAAGTATACACACAGTTTACTCTATTGAAACACAATTTGTCTGACGTCATATGAACAGCAATACCTTGATTAAGAATTTCTCGCCCAATCATTATTTTATGACGTAAATAGGAATCTGGCAAAACATGAAACAGAATTTCTAAAACAATGCCATCGACTTCAATAACCGTTAAAATTTGGATAGTACTATTCACACTCGTTTGTCTGATTCCTGTCATTGTCACTACATTAAAACTACGTCTACCACGAAATTTGCAACACACTGATTCTTGAATAAGTGAACATTCTGACCCAGAATCATAAAAAAACACAAATTTCTCACCAGAATGATTTAATGTTCCAGCGGGAGTACCGATAGCACATAAGTCTACTCGTAGGTCCTTTGAAGTATCACCAACTTTTTTGCGAATAACCGTGGGGCAGCTTGATGCATAGTGACCGGTATCTTGACAGTTGAAACAGGTTACACTTGGCTTTGCGGAATTTCCAAAATTCTTGTTACTGCTTAAATTTGGAATGTTTGTGTTGATGTTCCTGAATTTGCACTGAAATGCCTTATGTCCTGTCTTGCCACAATTAAAACATTGTATGGTTGGCAATGACGTTGACGACTTATATCTTTTTTATCTGGACCACATACGTCATCCTGCGTAACAGCTTTCTTCTTTAAAAATGACATAACCTTCAGTTCCTGTTGTAGCAGATTCCTTGTGCCAATATCTGCAGTAAAAGTCAGACGATGCACTTTTGGCTCAAACTGAGAAATGTGCGCTAATACTGTGGATACAGCTATCTGCTCAATCGATAAGTTTTTCCATCTAGCCATTAGAGATGTCATCAGTGTTGCAGCGTATGCGGATAGGCATTCACCGTCCTTTGGTCGACCGTTACTTAAATTCATCAAAATTGCAGCTGCGGTTTCGGGGCAATCGTATCGTGCAGAAAAAATTTCCTTAAATTCTGCCCATGTCATTTCTAGATACGACACTTGAGATAGCCAGACGGATGCCTGTCCTTTGAGAGCACGACTTAGAATATTCATCAAAGATCCTTTTTTCTGTGACTGTTCAGAGATACACATGTCTGTCATTGCGACCCAAGCACGAGCGTCAGCATTTTCAACGTCTGGATTAAATTCAGGCAAATATGTATCAACGTTGGATGTTGGCTTGAGAGCTTCCACAAGAGCTAAAAAGCTACGATTTTGTTGTTCGAACAATGATCTCCATGTTTCTTCGCTTGCAACATGTGGCGAATTTTGGGTCAATCCCACTTCTGATGTCGTTGTATCATCAATTTTTAAATTAATTTATTAATTTTTTTATTTTAATTTGAAAATTTATTTGTTTTAATTATTTTGAAAATTTAAACGAGGCAATCTCGATATCGCCACTACTACTTCCTTCTATTCAATGTTCTTTGCTTTTTTTTCAAATTATTCAGTAGTGCCAGTCGATTTCACCCAAGCTTTGACAGCAAAATGTCATGGCTTGCCGTTTTATTTTGAAAGACATACAGTAAGTACTACGTACTACGACATATATACATATATATATATATATATATATATATATATATATATATATATATATATATATATATATATATATATATATATATATATATATATATATATATATATATATATATATATATATATAAATGGACGTAGTGATAGCGCACAATCAACTATTGGTCCCACACTGGAACCACCACCCCAAAACCGCTCTCATTACTTCAGGATGGGGTTCATGCAGCTGCACACCCTTTTTCCAGACCTACTCACCCATCCTCGATTTTTGATTAGGGATTCAACATACTTCACTCCCTTCAGGGCCTAAAGAATTTTCAAGAAAACAAGCATAGAAAAAGAGTTCAATATATATATATATATATATATATATATATATATATATATATATATATATATATATATATATATATATATATATATATATATATATATATATATATATATATATATATATATATATATATATATATATATATATATATATATATATATATATATATATATATATATATATATATATATATATATATATATATATATATATATATATATATATATATATATATATATATATATATATATATATATATATATATATATAGCAAAATGTCATGGCTTGCCGTTTTTTTTGAAAGACATACAGTAAGTACTACGTACTACGACATATATATATATATATATATATATATATATACATATGTTGTGAGTTCAATACTCTCTTAAATTTTGTTGTAAGTCTGTAAGTGTGGCTTATGTAGCTGCTCCCCTTTTTTCCACACCTACTCCCCTTATTCGATTTTTTGGTTAAATCGGCATAAACGATTCATACTCCACTCCCTTCAGAGCCTATAGAATGTTCAAGAAAAAGGTTACAAAAAAAGAGTTAAATATACTCTTAAAGCCGAAAAAAATATAGGTGGGCGTGGTTTTTGACCCACAGCCTTCAAAGGAATGATCCGATGTTGCTGAATTGCAATACCAAAATTTTCGAAACTATGCCTGACAGATTGGTGTGCTTCAATTTTTGGTATCTCTTCTGGTGCCTTGGTAAATGACATTACAACACTAACACGGACAGACGGACAGACGGACATCGCTTAATCAACTTCTCTATGTATAAGGATCCAGAATATATATACTTTATGGGGTCGGAAATGAATATTGTAGAAATTACACTCGGAATGACAAACTTATATATACCCTTTCCACCTGTGGTGAAGGGTATAAAAATATGTTACTCTATATCATACATACATATGTACATATGTATATTCTTAATATTAAATATATGTTATGTTACAGTCATGATTTTCATTTTCAAAGAAATATTGAAATATTTGTTTTAATTTTTCGAAAATTGTGTGTAAAAATTTTTTGTAAAAATATATTTTTAAAAATTTTTTGTAAAATTTTATTCGAAAATTTTTTGGAAAATTTTTAAAAAAATTTTTTTTCGAATATTTTTCTGTAAAAAATCTTTTTAAAATGCTTTGTAAATTTTTTTGTAAAAATTGTAAAAAAATTTTAAAATTTTTTTAAAAATGTTATTGAAATTTTTTTGTCAAATTTAGGACCTTTCTGCAATCTATATTAAGTTAGAATGGTCAGACTAAAGCAAAAAGAAATCCTTACAAAAAAAAAATTTCCACATATTGACACATGGAGGGTCCTTTTAACTGCTCCTATTTATCAGTGGGTACCCTATGGGTCCATTGGCTACCTCTATGCGTATTGCTTTCTATTAAGGTCTCTAATACAAATCAAAGCAGAAAAACCCTACCAATCTAAAAACAAACAAAAATCGCCCTTCGCAGGGGTTATTGATCCCCCGAGATCTGTATGCACTTCTTGCGATCTACCTGTCGCAGTCTAATATTTATTTGACAAAAAAAGGCAAAACAATAGGGTGTCCCAATAGGTGGCGTCATTTGATATATATGACCCTATTGATAAACACTTAACAATTAGACAGAATGTCCATTACTATATCTGTTATAATAAGTATAAATATTTAAAATTATAAATTACAGGGTGTCGCAATAGTTTACGTAATTTGATGTACATATATGACCAAACTTTTAAACCGTTACAGACAGGCGGTTGAAATTTACAATGAACCTGTATTGGTACGACCGCTATAACTAGTATGAAATTTGAATTCGGAAATTACAAGGTGTCGCAATAGATACCGCCTTAAAGAAACATGATTTTAAGTTTGTCTGTTTTGAAGTCGGTTTTTTGCAAGAATTATTACTTATTTTATTACATGGTAGTCGTTTTTGCGAAAACTGTTGGTGTACGAATAAGGATTTTGCATACTTTAAGTAAATATAAAAATATACAGCCCGATTCTAAATATTCCCCGATAAATGAGTTCCCTGAGAGTTCATTTTCCCCGGGAACAAGTGAAAAAATTAAGCTATATAAATCGATTTCCTGAAATAATTTTGGAACTCTTGTAAAACGAATTTGAAAAAAGTAGTTTCAGTAGTCCACTTGAGCTGCCACAAACGTTGTGAATATAAAAAGATGTTATTGTATATATTTATTTATTATTATTTATTTTTTTTTTTTTTTGAAAATTTGAAATTATTATTAGTCGAACTATTTATGTATTACATACAATGAAATTTATAGTCAAGCTTAAGTTCGTTTTTATTCTCTCTAAGAAATTATAATTAAAGAAAAATTGGGAAAATTTCATTTTTAGACACCAGCAGAGCGGAATGCATATTTTCTAGACAGCTACGTCCGTCATCAGCACTCTTCGTATTATTATTTTTTATTTGTTCATTTTAATTATGACTATTTCACTTTTGCAATGCGGATTCGAAAAATATTACAGGGTAAATAAGCCAGTCCTTAAATATCTGCTGGAAGAGTTAACGTCGCACAGTCAGCCACAAATAAAGTCGTTCGCAATATTCTCCTTGTAAAACTAAGTGCAGCTTTACGTTTCTTTGCCAAAGGTAGGTACCAAACAGGTATAGGGAAAGATTGCGACGTGGCTCCTGAGTTTTGTTGCTAGATTGCCGCACTTCGTTCCAGAAAAGACAGCCAAAATAAAAAACGTTCTCTAATATCAGCATTAATTTTAAATGCAATGCTGGTATTGGCAATTTGGATAGTTAGTGTCCTTGGCGTCACCGCAATATTTGTCCTTTGTCCAAAATATCGGAAATAATCTCTAATAAAATTCGGTACTAATAAATAAAATAAAACAAGTATAGTTAAGTTCGTCAACTTTTTCGCATTTTGTTAAAAGAAAACAAAAAAAAAATAAAAATAAAGGGAGAGTTAAAAAAACGTATCACCCCAATTCTGAATAAAAATTCCCCGGGAATGTTCTCCCTATTCCTTGTTCCCCTATTCTAAATAAAATCTACCGGAGAAATTTTTCTCATTCCCTTATTCTAAATGAACTTCGAAAATGGGAGATAAGTAGGTACTACGGATAACAATTTAAGGGAGAATATGATAACAACTTTTGGGAATAATTCCGCCACAAAATTCAAAGGGAGTTGTGAAAAAAATTTATGTACTTAATATTTTTTAAGAAAAAATGTATAAATATTTTTAGGTCAAATACAACAAACAGTTTTAAAATATACACCAAAGACCTGCATGAGTTGATTCACTTTCGCTGTCCACTCACATTTAAATTGCTTTTGTTCTGTCTTTTAACATCAATACAATCAATACTAATGATATTGCTTGCATAACAATGTTATTAACACACCCTTGTTTTACATGTGCTGTTAGCGAAAGAGTGTACAAATTTCTTGCTGTTGTTTGATTGTTTTGCAGAACACTCAAACCACTCACAAAAGCACGTTGTCAAAGTATTGACTAGTGTTCGAAAAAGAATGTTATAATTTTTATGTAGGGCTGCAATTCTGTTAATAAAAATCTTGAAACATCTATGTATGTACATATTTAAAGAAAGTGGTAATTGGGTTCAATTTTAATGAAAAATAATTATTATTTTAAGATTAATATACCTAATAATTGACAAAATTAGTGGAGAGTATAATAAAATAACAATTTTAAGTATTTTTGAAAATACTGTCATATACAGAAGTACTTAACAGAAAATATATTTTTTGTGAAAGTTTTATGACAAATTCATTGTTAATGAGAAAAGTTTAAAGTCTGTATGTTGAAAGTACAGGTAAACAGTTTTTAGCATATGTTTAAAAAAAATTTCTTTGCATTTGGATGCAAGACATTTCTGTTTTTACATGCAAACTTTTTTTTGTTAAGTTGTAACCCAACTGGATTTGCTACATTCGTTGAGATTCTTTTACCTGCAACAAATGGGCTATTTTTATACACAAATAGCCTAATTATAAACTTCAAATTCAATTGAAAGAAGGGTTAAGAGACTGCAAGTATTCCTGGAATTCATGTACATGTACCTACTCCTATTCTATTTTTCCAAAAATATTTAATGAATTAAATGAGAAAATTATAGTAAGTCAAACAAATTGTGAGTTTTTCGACAATAAAGTAATTATTTTTTCTATTTGAAAAAACAAAATAAGTATTGACAAATACATATGTAGTTCTGTTAATGGATAAAGAAAAATTAAAATAGACAAAAGTGTAATACAATTTTGTTAATTAACTGAATTCTCCATTGGCTCACCATAAATTTGTGTTTTACATAATGAAAAAACAATGTAAGATTATCATAAAAACTATTCAAAAAATCAAAAACGGGTTTTTGATTGATTTTTATGGATTTCATTAAACTACATGTCTTGACCAAGTTTCACACTTCTACGCTTTTATTAACAAAAAACAAAGAGACGTATGGTATAGTTTAGTTTTCATTTTACAAAGTTTTTTGCTTCTTCTGTAAATTTATTTTTGTTTGTTTTTTTACCTTTATGTATGTATCAATAAAAAATATATTCTTGAACGAAAAAGGTTTTTTCATCCTTTCCAGGTAGAGGGGTTTACCTACACACGTTTTTTTTTTTTTGTATATTTGCGTAAATTGTTTACAATATACATATATATATAATTGCTCTAAATTATTTCTTTCAACAGGTATTTATATACTTCGTAAAACTAACACAAACTTGCACAAAAATTCCAATTATTTCTACAAGTAGTACGGCTTTCGAGCGCGCGTTTTCAGCCGCAGGTAACATCATAACAGAAAAGCGTAATCGCATTGGTTCGAAAACTGTAAATAATTTACTTTTCCTGAATTCAGTTGATAAATATGACTAGTAGATAATTTCATTTACTTTTTTATTTTATTTAATTTTATAATAAGTGTATACCCGCTAAACCAAAGCTTTCGATTTTTCTGAAGTCAGACTTGTCGTAAGAAATTCGGTAAGACATTTCGGTAGTTTGTCGGAAATCAGACTTTTCATAACGAATTCGGTAAGATATTTCGGTAGTTTGTCTGAAAACTGAAAAAATAACGAATTTGTTAAGACATTTCGGTTGTTTGTCTGAACAAATAAAAAATATATATAAAACTTTGATTTATATGTAAGAAAATAGAAACCAAAATTGTATTATACAGAAAAGAATAATAGTAAATATCATTAATAATCATTATATTCACTTATCTTTCAGAGAACGAAGTTCCAGCTTATACGGAGGTACCGATAGAAAACATGTTGCGATTTTGTACCTACATACAGTGGATCAATAAAGTTTAGGCACAACATGATTTTCAAAAGTGTTTCGCCACTAACTTTTCATCTGCATAACTTTATAAAATAATTTTCATGCTGTTTTCAAGATTGATAGGTTTATTGACCATTTACACGAAAAATTATTCATATCTTATTATTTCTAATATACAATGGCTTTTAAACTAAAAAATAAGGTAAGTCTATGTAAAAAAAGTTTAGGCACACATGTGAAAATGTTCGGTTTATTCGTGGTTTTTGCATGTCTAGTATTTGGTCGAACCTCCTTTAGCTTGGATAATTGCTTCTAAACGTCTACTCATACTTCTTACCAAGTTAGATGTTTCATCAGGAGTATTTTTTTCCCATTCTAAGCAAAGTGGCGCTTTAAGTGATTCTTTGGATGTAATGTGATGTTTCCGTATTTTTTTTCTCCAGTAAGTGCCAAATTTGCTCTATAGGATTCGTGTCTGGCGATTGCGGAGGGGTTTTTAACTGTTTGCACAAGATATGAAGAATGTTTTGGGTCATTATCTTGTTGGAACAAGAATTTCCCATTTAAGCCCACCTTCGCAACATTTGAGAATAAGTTTTCTTTTAAAATATTTAAATGAGAGTGCTTGTCCATTTTATCGTCTATAAAGACAAGATTTCCCACTCCAGATGCCGCCATACATCCCCAAACCATAACATTACCACCACCGTGCTTCACAGTCTTAATAATATTATTTTCTTGAAGCTCTTTGTTTGCTTTTCGCCAAATTTTTTGTGGACCATCTGAACCAAAAATGTTAAACTTCGATTCATCGCTAAATATCACACTGTTCCAGAAGGCTTCAGGCTGATTAATGTGGAGTTTTGGAAACTCTAACCGCCTTTTCTTGTTTATATGTGAAAGACAAGGTTTGCGACGGGGAACTCTTCCATGATATCCAGCTCTGTGCAACGTATTTCTTATTGTTTGTGGATTAAGGTCTTCACCAAAACTTTTCTTCATTTGCTGACACAATTCTACAGCTGAAATCTTAGGATTTTGAGCTACTGCAGCAACAATGTTACGCTCCTGACGAGATGTAAATTTTTTTGGACGTCCACTTTTCCTCTCACGCTCTAATTTGTTGGTTATTTCATAATCTTTTATGATGTTTCTTACACTGGTATAGGGCCTCTGTACAATAACACCAATTTCGCGATAGGATTTTCCATGTGCATGAAGATTTATAATAATTTTACGGACATCTACGGAAATTTCTGAACGATTGCTCATTTTCCTGTTTTCGTCACGAATTAAATACCATGAATATTTTTTTACATTTAAAACTCTCGCCTACTGAGGATTTAACATGTGCATAAACATGAATTGAAATAAAAAAGTGGAAATTTACCGTTATACAACAGTTTAAATGCAGTTTGTGCCTAAACTTTTTTTACATAGACATAGCTTGTTTTTTAGTTTTAAAGCGTTGTATATTAGAAATAATAAGATATAAATTATTTTTTGTTATAAATGGTCAATATAATCATCAATCTTTATAACGATATTAAAATTATTTTATTAAGTGAACCAGATGCAAAGTTATTGACAGAACACTCTTGAAAATCATGGTGTGCCTAAACTTTATTGATCCACTGTATATGTCGATACGATTTCGTACCTACATTTTGTAACGATTTCGTAACTACATATCGTTGCGAAGTCGTAACTATATATCGTAACTACATATCGTTGCGAAGTCGTAACTATATATCGTAACTACATATCGTTACGAAGTCATGTCAACCCTTTCATATAAAAATCGTTACGATTTCGGTTTCGAAATCGGAACATTTTGTCGAACAGTCGTTACGAATTCTTTAGGAAATCGGAACATTTGGTTTGGAGGGTATATAGTGTATATATATGTACATATATACATATATTTAATTATATATTGACGAATTTTTAAAATTTTTATACATACGTATACTATATATACATATGTAAATATGTACATAACAGAGACCTGCATGAGTTGATTCACTTTCGCTGTCCACTCACATTTAAATTGCTTTTGTTCTGACTTTTAACATCAATATGTACTACTGATATTGCTTGCAGTGTTAACTCTCTAAAAATTTACTGTTACTAACACACCCTTGTTTAATATGTGCTGTTAGCGAAAGACTGTAAAAATTTCTTGCTGTTGTTTGATTGTTTTGCAGAACACTCAAACCACTCACAAATGCACGTTGTTAAAGTATTGACTAGCGTACGAAAAAGAATGTTATAATGTTTATGTAGGGCTGCAATTCTGTTAATAAAAATCTTGAAACATCTATGTACGAAAAGAACATATTTAAAGAAAGCGGTAATTGGGTTAAATTTTTGGTGGCATGTCATAACGTCCAATGTCATAATGTCCATGGACGTTATGACACACCAATAGGTGTCAAAACGTCCATAGACTTTATGACACATATTGGTGCGACATAACGTCCACATATGGAGTGTCATAAAGTCCATGGACGTAGCGACACTTTTAGTTATGCCATAATGTCCATGGACATTATGACACGTTATGGTGTGTCATAAAGTCCACAATAATTAAAAATCAAATGTTTCAAGTAAAATATAAGTGAATTTTTGACTACCGTTAGAAATTTAAAGTTTTACCGATGCAATGGCATATTATTTTAGTATGTAAGTGGTTTTTATAAAGTGCACAAGTAGATGTAAAAAGAAAAATAATATGGAAAGTTTGAAATATAATTATGAATTTGTGAGTGGATTTCGGAAAAATTCCAAGTTGTTATTGTTAACCGATGAAAAGCAGGTGTTTCGCCAAAAACACATGTATCGTGATTACACCCGATATGGGTGCTATATCAATAATTGTAGTGTAACAGTTGCCCTTAGAAAGGATGGAGTCTATGAGCAGCTAAGGTTGGATTATCATCATAATCATTCACTTCCCGAAGACTTAATAAATAAATTTAAAATGATTAATAACGTGAAAAAAGAATGCGGCGTTAAGTCAGCATATAAAAGAAAAGGAGTCCGAGAAATTTTTGATGAAGAGTGTATGAAGGACAAAGACTTGTCTTCTACAGTGTCTTTTCCAAAAATGAGGAGGCAATTATATAGAATACGAAGTAATGGAATGCCAAAAAGTCCCAGCACATCTCTTGAAATCAAGCAGATGTTTGAAGAAGTTGAATTTTTTCAAGAATTTGGGATTTCCAAACATATTAACAAGCCTTTTTATCGGGATACTATAATAGAAGATGACTTTTCCTACTCTATTTTAATATCGCCAACAATTGCAGATATAATCCAGAAAAAACCAAAGGGTCGTCGATATTTAATAGATGGAACCTTCAAAACAGTTCCCAGTTGTGGTTTCAAGCAGCTTCTCGTGGTTCACTTTTACTATATGGAACATGTAAGTTCTCAAATTATACATTATTTTTTTTTTTTTTTTAATATCTTAATCATAAAATCTTCTGTGTCTTTGTAGACTTTTCCGTTCATTTACGTTTTGATGTCAAACAAAACTAGACAAATATATGAACATTTGTTTCAATTTATTAACAGCAATTTCTTTCAGTTCGAGGCTTTAGCATTTCATACAGATTATGAAATAGCTTTAAGAAAAGCTCTACAATACGTATTTCCCACAGCAGCATTAAAAGGCTGTTGGTTCCATTATTGCCAAGCTCTGACACGTAAATGTCAAAAAATAAAAAAATTTCGAAACTTAATTAAAACAAACAACGACTCTAAAAATTGGTACCGAAAAATATTAAGCCTACCCTTAGTAAGCCCAGAACAAATTGAGGAAATGTTTTTAAGTTTAAAAAACGAGATATTGGACTTTCCAAAAAACCGACAAGAATGCTTCAACATTTTTATGAAATATTTTGAGAATCAATGGATGGCGAAGGTAAGTGTATTTTTTATAGTTATAATTTTTTAGTAATTCGTAAGTGAAACAAATACCAAGAAAAAAAGAGAGATGAAAGCGAAATGTCTTCCCGGAGACACTAAAGTTAAGTATTGAAATCTGACTTCTCATACTAAAGTTTTTCTGCGTGGCGGCCTGCGGCCGCGCTTAAGGGTTTTCTCCTCCAGTAGGACGCGGCAGGTGGCTTCGCTAAATAAAGTTTTCCTGCGTGCGTCACAAAAATAAAAAAATGTCTTTTCCCGGAAACACTAAAGTCAAGTATTGACAAGTGGCTTCGCATACTAAAGTTTTTCTGCGTGGAAATACTTAACTTTAGTGTTTCCAGGAAAAGACATTTTTTTATTTTTGTGACGCACGCAGGAAAACTTTATTCAGCGAAGCCACCTGCCGCGTCCTACTGGAGGAGAAAACCCTTAAGCGCGGCCGCAGGCCGCCACGCAGAAAAACTTTAGTAAGAATGCTTACACCAAAATGTTTACACCATGCATAACATGGCCGCAGGCCGCCACGCAGAAAAACTTTAGTAAGAATGCTTACACCAGAATGTTTACACCATGCATAACAATATTCTGAAAAAATATTCTGAATAATTGGGAAATAAGGCCATTATGGCTTTATCTCCCATTTAATTGAGCAATAAAGCCATCATGGCCTTATTTCGCATGATTTTAAAGCACCCCCCCCTTCGAATTTCGTTTTCATCTCTCTTTTTTCCTGCTATTTATTTCAATTATAAATTACCAAAAAAGTAATAATAAAAAAAGTTTTTGGGTTACAAAATTTTGATTTATTTTATCATTATAATAGTATTTATTTACATTGATATTTAGTTTCAACTACTCTTCATAAATAATAAGAAAATCTCCATTGATGTTTTATAGATCACACCTTGCGGATTTTCTGTTCATTTGGAGCCCATTAGAACCACAAGTGCTTTAGAAGGCTTTAATTCAAAACTTTCCCGGAGCATTGAAAAGCATGGGCAATTTCATAAATTCTTCGACGCTATCCGTAATGAAGATTTCCATCAGTCAGTTTCTTTAAGTAAAATAGTTGCGGGTGCTTTATCTGTTTTGCCCAAAAAACGTAAAAAGCAAACGGATAAGGATAGTAAAATTCGACACCTAACCCAGCAATTACACAGGGGAGAAATCTCTTTATGCGATTTTTTTAATTTCGTTACAAATAAAGAAAACCACATTGTAGAATGTGATGAACTTCTGGAGGAAAATGGAGAAGAAGAAACAGAGTCAGATGATAATGTGGAAAGCCAAGTCAATTTCAGCCAAATGACGGAAGTTTTAAAATGCATTATTTGCCTTGCAGAACCAAGAAATATTTTATTGATGCCATGCAAGCACTTTAAAATCTGTTCCAGCTGCTTCCAGCATTTAGATAAAAAATCTAAAGAAAACAGTTCACCTTTGCTTTGTCCTTATTGTAGACAAATCGTAGAAAGTAATTTAAATATATTTCAATAAAGAGTATTTGAAAAAACTATATGAGTATATCTATTTATTTTTTTATTTTCAAAAGTCTGGACGATATGACATATTTTAAAGTGACATAATATCCAAAAAAATTGTGGCGTATCGTCCATGGACTTTATGTCATTTTGAAATAGTCATAAAGTCCATGGACGTTATGACACCTTTTAGTGCGACATAACGTCCATGGACATTATGACATTGGACGTTATGACATGCCACCAAATTTTTATGAAAAATAATTATTATTTTAAGATTATTATACCTTGACAAAATTAGTGGACAATATAATAAAATAACAATTTCAAATATTTTTTAAAATACTGTCATATACAGAAGTATTTAACAAAAAATATACTTTTTTGTGAAAGAGTTTTATGACAAATTCATTGTTAATGAGAAAAGTTTAAAGTATGTATGTTGAAAGTACAGGTAAACAGTTTTTAGCATATGTTTAAAAAAAATTAGTTGCATTTGGATGCAAGACATTTCTGTTTTACATGCAAACTTTTTCTTGTGAAGTAATAACCCAACTGGATTTGCTACATTCGTTAAATTCTTTTACCTGCCACAAATGGGCTATTTGAATACACAAATAAAAATCAAATTCAAATGAAAGAAGGGTTAAGAGATTGCAAGTATTCCTGGAATTCATGTACATGTACTCGTATTCTATTTTTGCAAAAATATTTAATGAATTAAATGAGATAATTATAATAAGGCAAACAAATTGTGATTTTTTCGACAATAAAGTAATTAATTTTTCTATTTGAAAAAAACAAAATAAGTACCTATTGACAAATACCTAGTAGTGTGGACAAAGAAAAATCAAAATAGGCAAAAGTGTTAATACCTACAATTTTGTTCATTAACTAAATTCTCCATTGGCTCACCATAAATTTGTGTTCTATATAATGAAAAAAACAATTTAAGATTATCATAAATTACTGCCTTGTAAGACGGTACCTATTCAAAAAATAAAAAACGAGTTTTTGATTGATTTTTATGAATGCCATTAAACTACATGTCTGGACCAAGTTTCACACTTGTAAGCTTTTATTAACAAAAAAACAAAGAGACGTATGGTATAGTTTAGTTTTCATTTTACAAAGTTTTTTGCTTCTTCTGTAAAGTTATATTTTTGTTTGTTTTTTAGCTAACGATATGTATCAATAAAAAATATATTCTTGAACAAAAAAGGTTTGGAAAAATTAATTTTCAAAAGAAGAGTTTAAAGAGTTGGTATATTATTTATAACGAAAAAGATTGTAAATAACAAATATTTTTTTGCATCTTTTCCACGTAGAGTGATTTACCTACACACATTTTTTTGTAAATTTTCGTAAATTGTTTACAATATACATATACATATATAAAATTGCTCTAAAATTATTTCTTTCAGAAGGTATTTACATATAAACTTCGTAAAACTAACTAACAAACTTGCACAACAATTCGAGCGCGCGTAAAGAACTGTAAATAATTTACTTTTCCTGAATTCAGTTGATAAATATGACTAATAGATAATTTCATTTACTTTTTTATTTTATTTAATTTTGTTACTTTTATAATAAGTGTATATATAAGTATGTACATATATATAGACATATATATATTTATATATTGACGAATTTTTAAATTTTTTATTTAGGCCCCTATTACGGTTTACAACTCAACTCTACTTCAGTTGAAATTTTACAATTCGGTATTATCAATTACAACTCAACTTGTCAAAAAATTTTAAGTTGAATTTAAATTGTGTTACATTTTTATTGTAGTTTCACCGTTTACAACCCTGTGTTAGTTCGGTTAACGTAAGTTTAAAAAAATTACAACTCATCAGTAGAAGTTGTTTCAAATTACAACTCATCAGTAGCAGTTGTCTTCTAGACAACTTAACAGAGTTGAGTTGTAATCCGTAATAGGGGCATTAATTTTTTTTCTTAATTTCCGTTTCTTATTTTCTTTCGATACATACATATGTAAATATGTACATAATAAAATAAAAAAATCCGTCTCTAAATTTTTAAATTAAATTATTAATTAATAATTAATTAAAGGCCTAGATTCTCCTACTCTTAAATATATGTTATATAAATTCATTTAATGTTTTATATAATCATTAATAAATAAAGAACAATATAATAATTTTTCTCATATTAGAATAAAAATCTTCTGTAAAACTATACACAGTTGTCAGCAGCTTCTTTTACGAACCACTCAAAATATTTCATTGCTTTTTTGAATCATGGGAATAAACAGAAATTGCAAGCAGTGACAAGCATATGTTAACAACATTCTCATTTATATGAATCATGCATTAACAGCATTCATTTTTTTAATGTTAACTGCTAGCTCAATACTCATTTTAGAAAATGCAAAATGTTGCTGTTTGAATCTGTTGAAATTCGAATAACCATTTACATTGTTGAATAACCATTTACATTGATATAAGTAGCACATAGAAGATTATTTTAGTAGTTTCTAATAGTATAATAAGAGAATTCAATAAATATTTTGTTCTGTTCTTTTGTAACTCTCAACAAGTGCACACGCGCTTTACTCTACTTAACAACAGGTTATGGGCCTTTGTTCACAGTTAAGTTTAAAATTCTAAGTTTTTTTTTTTGTCAAACGAACAATTTATAAAATTTTTTAAAAAAGTGTGAAACGATTAAAAATGGCAACGAATTTATCATTTCCATTTGAGAAATTGCGTGGTCGCGAAAATTTTGATATTTGGAAGAGTCATGCTCAATCGTACTTAGTGCTAAAAAATTGTTCAAGTCGGTTTGAGTGAAAATTCAAGTGAAGTTGAGAAAGACACAAATGAACGAGCTTTGGCAGAGTTGACCTTAATGGTGGAACCCAATAATTTTGCACATATAGCGACATCGACAACGGCAAAGCAAGCTTGGGAAGCGTTGATGAGTGCTTTTGAAGACAAGGGCTTGACACGAAAGGTCGATTTATTGAAACAGTTGGTGCAACTGAAATTGGTTGATTTTGACTCAATGGAAGAGTATATCAACAAAATGGTGATGACTTCTCTCAAAGTCAAGAACACCGGTTTAAATATTGATGATGAAATAGTGGCATCCTTGATGTTGGCCGGATTGCCTGAAGAATTCCGTTCGCTTGTTTTGGCTGTAGAAAATTCGAAAACAAAGTTGAGTGTGGACATGGTAAAGAAATTACTTTTACAAGACGCTAAATTTGATAATCCTGTAAAGAAAGAAGAAAATGCGTTTGTTTCCAACAAACAGCATCACAAACAAAAAAAGTTTAAGTGTCACGGTTGTAAAAAAGAAGGCCACTTCATAAGAAATTGTCCGAATGTACAAAATAAAAATTCAACAAAAGGTAACGGTTCAAAGCAGCAAGCAAAAAACCCAAACGAGAAAATTCTGCTAGCTTCATTGTTTACTGCAAGTGACGCCTGCGTAGATGAGTGGTATATTGATTCAGGCGCAACAACACACATGTCGAAATCGAAAGCTTCACAACGTAAAAGCTAGAAAAGGAAAAGAAGTAATTGTGGCGAACAACAACAAATTAACAGTTGAATGTGTTGGTGATGCTAGTGTGCGGTTGTCAACTGACAAAAAAACAAATACCGTTATTAAAAACGTTGAGTACGTGCCGCAGCTGTGTACAAATTTGTTATCAGTCCGACAATTAACCGCTAATGGAAAAAGAGTAATATTCGAGCAGAATAGCTGTAAAATTCTGGATAGTGACAATGCACTGGTAGCAACAGCAAGTTTGCATAACAACCTTTACAAATTAGATTGCGTTTCTCAGAACACAAAGCAGAAGGCTTTGATTGTAAAAAATGATGCGCAGTTATGGCATAGACGTTTTGGTCATATTTGTAATGAAAATTTAAAGAAGATAAAAATTGACCACGAATTAAATTTTCAACTGAACCCTAGTCAATGTGAAGTTTGTATTCAAGGAAAACAAGTAAGAAATTCATTTAAAGAAAATGGCTATCGTGCAAAGGAGGTTTTGGAAATTGTACATTCAGATGTAATGGGACCATTTAAGACAAAATCTTTTTCTGGTGCAAGGTTCATTGTAATTTTTGTGGACGACTATTCCCGTAAAGTATTTTTATCGCCGATAGCAAGCAAAGCTGATGTTTTCGAGGAATTTAAAAATTTTAAAACAATGTCTGAAAATCAGTGTTCCAAGAAAATAAAAATTTTTCGATCAGACAACGGTATTGAGTATACAAACAATCAGTTTCAGAAGTTTTTGGCTAGAAGTGGAATAAGACATCAAAAAACAGCTCCATATACACCAGAGCAGAATGGCGTATCCGAGCGTCTTAATCGAACAATAATAGACAGGGTGAGATGTATGCTAATTGATTCTGGTCTCGATGAAAAATTTTGGGCTGAAGCAGCTGTAACAGCATCGTACTTGCTGAACAGAATATCATGCAGAAACAACACTATTTGTCCAGAAGAAATATGGTCGGGTAAGAAACCAAACCTTAACCATATTCGAGTTTTTGGGTGCAAGGCGTTTGCACATATTCCTAAGGTGAAGCGTTCCAAGCTACAGGCAAAATCCATACCATGTATTTTTGTTGGCTATAGTATGGAAAGTAAAGCTTATAGACTTTATGATCCAGCAGCAAAGAAAATTATAGTCAGCCGTGATGTTGTTTTCATGGAGGGTCAGGTATGTAATAATGGTATAAATTCTACTAACAGTGTTCCCAATCTTATAGTTGAAATTCCTGGAAGTGATGTCAATTCAGAGGGGCAGTTGATGAATGAATTGCCATCTGAAGAACCGATTGAAGTCAAAGAAGAAATACCTACTGATGATGTGCAGGACGTTTCAACAGATAGTCTGAAAGTATTATATGATTGCAACTCCGAAGACAGCTTAAATTTTGAAGATGCAATTGAAGAACATTGTGGTGAGGATGTTTCTAAAGAAAATGTTAAAGTCCGACGATCTGATCGCTTAGCTGCAAAACATGGACGTGAAATGAATTTTTGTGCAACTACTTATTTATCGAAAGATCCTATCTCAGTTGAAGAAGCCTTAAATTCAGAAGACGCTATACAATGGCGAAGAGCGATGGAGGAAGAAATTAAATCTTTAGCATTGAATAACACATGGACATTGACAAAATTACCGGATAAAAAGAAGACAATAAAAAGCAAATGGGTTTTCAAAACGAAATACGATGCCAGTGGTAACAAAATTCGCCATAAAGCCAGACTTGTTGTACAAGGCTTTAGTCAGAAAAAAGGCATCGATTATAATGAAACTTTTGCTCCGGTAGTTCGTTATTCATCCATAAGATTTTTACTAGCATTATCTGTTAAGTTTAATCTTCATGTACACCAGCTTGACGCAGAAACAGCATTTTTAAATGGAGATCTAGATCAAGAAATCTTTATGGATCAACCTGAAGGTTACAGTGATGGAAGTAACCGTGTTTGTTTATTGAAGAAAGCTCTTTATGGACTCAAGCAATCCAGTCGTGTTTGGAATGCAACTTTAAATAATGTGCTTATTAAATTTGGCCTCAAGAGAAGCGAAACTGATCAATGTGTGTATTTTAACATTGACGAAGGTAATATTATATATGTGGCCATTTATGTGGATGATGTTTTAGTATTTTCGAACAACATTCATACCACAAATAAGCTTAAGCAAGAGCTATCAAAACACTTCCGTATGAAAGATTTGGGAGAAGCATCTTCAGTATTGGGGATGCGAATACAAAAATCTGACGGAGCAATAAAAATAGATCAAACCAAATACATTCAGGATGTGTTAAACAGGTTTTCAATGGATGAATGCAATCCAGTTTGTTCACCAATTGATGTTAATCAAAAACTCTCCATCGAAATGTGTCCGACATCTGAAAAAGATAAACAGGAGATGAAAAATGTACCATATATGGAAGCAATTGGTTGTCTACTATACGCTGCTCAAAACACAAGGCCTGATATTTGTTATATTGTGAATATGCTCAGCAGGTTCAGCACAAATCCAGGGAAGGCTCATTGGTTGGCTGTCAAAAGGGTAATGCGATACCTAAAGGGTACAATTAACAAGGGTCTTGTCTACAGAAGAAATGCAGATGGGCTTATTGGTTATTGCGATGCCGATTGGGCAGGTAACATTGATGACAGGCAATCTACAACTGGGTATATTTTTACTATGCAAGGTGCAGCAGTATCCTGGGGCTCAAGAAGACAACGCACAGTGGCACTATCTTCAACAGAAGCTGAATTCATGTCAATAGTGTCTGCGATTCAGGAATCTATGTGGCTTCATAGATTGGAGCGAGAACTTCTTCAAAACCCTCCTGCATCAATGAAGTTGTATTGTGACAACAAAAGCGCAATTCTAATTGCACGAAACAATTCTTATTCATCTAGAACCAAACACGTGGATATAAGAATAAAATTTATACGCGAGAAATTGGAAAGCGGCGAAATCCAACTTGAATATTTGGAAACCACAAAAATGGTAGCTGACTTATTTACAAAGGGTGTTCCAGCTGATAAATTTAAGAATATTATTCAACAGTTTGGCCTAGTTTGAATTATTTAGTTGAATTAGTTTTAATTTAAGAAAGTAAATTAATTATTTATTTTAAGTCACGCATGATTCCTTTGTAAATTTATTAAATAAATATTTTATGATTATAAAATATTTATTTCCAAAAATATAATAATCGAAATTGATTACTATGGGGAAAGCCTATCCAGATAGCTATTTCGCTAGTGCTCAACTAGCTCATCAGTGGATTTTTCCACTAGTTGAGCACTAGCGAAATAGCTATCTGGATAGGCTTTCCCCATAGTAATCAATTTCGATTATTATATTTTTGGAAATAAATATTTTATAATCATAAAATATTTATTTAATAAATTTACAAAGGAATCATGCGTGACTTAAAATAAATAATGTATTTAACACGATTCCAAATATAATTTTTTGAAAGTAAATTAATTAATATATTTTATGTTTGGATGAAATGTTTATTCAGGGAAGTTGTTGAAATTCGAATAACCATTTACATTGTTGAATAACCATTTACATTGATATAAGTAGCACATAGAAGATTATTTTAGTAGTTTCTAATAGTATAATAAGAGAATTCAATAAATATTTTGTTCTGTTCTTTTGTAACTCTCAACAAGTGCACACGCGTTTTACTCTACTTAACAACAGAATCGTAATCCTGCAGGTCTCTGGTACATAATAAAATGAAAAAATCCGTCTCTACATTTTTAAATTATTAATTAATTAAAGGCCTAGATTCTCCTACTCTTATATTTATGTTATATAAATTCATTTAATGTTTTATATAATCATTAATAAATAAATAAATAACAATATAATTTTTTTTCTCATATTAAAATAAAAATCTTCTGTAAAACTATACACATTTGTCAGCAGCTTCTTTTACGAACCACTCAAACTAATTCATTGCTTTTGTGAATCATGGGAATAAACATAAATGGCAACCAGTGGCAAGCATATGTTAACAACAGTCTCATTGATATGAATCATGCATTAACAGCATTCATTTTTTTAATGTTAAGTGCTAGCTCAATACTCATTTTAGAAAATGCAAAATGTTGCCGTTAGAATCTTAATCATGCAGGTCTCTGATATACACCCCAATTCCAAATATACCCAGGGAAATGATCTCCCTGGAAATTCATTTTTCCCGGGAATAAAATTCTCCTATTCCAAACAGTGGGGTAGGGAATACCAAGGGAGAGAGAATTTTAAATATTCGAAATCAGCCGTTTTGTTTCTATTACAAATTGTTTTTAGAAATATCAAAAATAAAACTTGAATATTAACCAAAAAACGTTAAATGTTTTTTGAAAGCGTCTGCTATTATTCCAGTGCATGTGTCGAGTCTTTTTTCCGAAATTTCAGCAAATTGCGAGCTCACCTACGGCTGAATGACAACAAAAGGTTTTCATAATGGTAGTGATGTGGTGACCTTGGCGAAACCGCAATATTTGTCCTTTGCCCAAAATATTATCGGAAATAATCTCTAATAAAATGTTGTCCTAATTAAACTTTATAAATAAAAGAAAACTTTTTCACATTTTGTTAAAAAAACAAAAAAAAAATAAAAGAAGAGTTAAAAAAAAACACATTTTAAAACTGTTTGTTGTTTTTCACCTAAAAGTACAAACAAATTACGATATTTATCACATTTTTCTTAAAAAATATCAAGTAATAATAAAAGGAAAGTTAAAAAAACATATTTTAAAACTGTTTGTTGTTTTTGACCTAAAGGTATGAATAAATTCCGATATTTATCACATTTTTCTTAAAAATTATCGAGTACTTAAATTATTTTGCACAACTTTCTTTGTATTTTATGGCGGAATTATTCTTAAAATTTGTAATCATATTCTGCCTTAATTTGTCATTGGTAATACCTATTTTTTCCAAGGGAAAAAATTCCCATTTTCGAAGTTCATTTAGAATAAGCTGTGGGGACATAGGACTATCTTAGGAAACTGTGTTGCAGATAAACTCGCAAAGAGGAGGACTGTGCTCAATGATAGTCTATTCACACTTCTTGTGGCATCCCCCCTCGGCCTGCGGGCATCGAATAACTTGTGCTCTTTAAGATCTGGCTCAGGTCAGATGGTTCGAGTCAACTTGCTTGACTGCCCTCACTGGATCAGATAACGGCTACGTTACTTCGGATGCTGAAAATGCAGCTACGTGACTTAATAGAAAGTCGCTGGGCATTGCATATATGGAATCCATACGAGAAGGATAGGCGCCCAATACGATTTTTGCAGAAGCTACCAAAATGAGAAAACGGTAGAACATCTGGAACAACTGGAATTCCAACGACTTTCGAAGCATGATTCAAGTTATTTAGAGAACCTATATGATGTGTCATAACTAGAACCAATTCCTTTTTGAGAAGTTGCGGCAGGTTTTCTGGCCCACTTCTAGTTGAAGAGACATTACTACTTCTAGCAACTTTCATCTTTACTTGTCAATGCATCCTCCGCTTAGTTGTTTCTTTATTATTTAAACCGTATTTCTTTATTTTAAATCTTTCTTTGCTCTATTCCGCAAGTAACACAAAGGAACCAGCATATTCACACACGTCAAAAAGTATTCAAGGCGTAAGTAAAATGCTTAAAAATAATATTTTTACAGCTTACACCGGGCAGCTCAAATTGCATCAATAGCTTTATCATAACCAGGTTAAAGGTGATTAGAAATAGTTATCTAAATGCAAATGAATACGTTTATAAAAATACCAAAGCTTAACATTATGGTTTCTAGTTATTTGGTTTAAAGGCGATATTCGAGTATGTTCTGTAATTCGAAACCGAGTGAAATTTTAAATTGTCATAACTTTTAAATCTTACAACATTTTGATGTTATTTTTTATACATTTGATTAAAGACCATTCGCATAACTTTCTTGATTGCTAATGTTTTAAAATAATAGGCGCAAAAATTTATTCGATTTCAATTTCACTCGGTTTCGGATTACAGAACATACCCGATTATTTATATTTCATAAATCACAAAAAAACAAACCTTTTACAATGTTGCTCAAAATAATACAAAAATTTAAAATATTATGAAAGATTTATTTTTTTTTTTTGTTTAGAAAATAAAAAAATGTAAAAATCAAATGAAATGCATCAATTGTAAAATAACTTGAAAAAAATGTAATAATTATTCATAAAAAATAGAGAGTTCAAGAAAAATATTTCAATTCCATTTAAAATGAAAACAATTATTTAATAAAAAACATTCTTTAATTATCACGTTTATAAAAAAACGTGGTACAATTATAGGTAAAGCTAACAATCAACTTCTTATAATTTTTAGTATTAAAAACAAAGCTTGAACAAATTCCAGAGAATTCCTATATTCGTGGGTATACAATGTACATATATTCGTATGTAGAATGTATGTTTAAAACTTATTAATTAAAATTAAGGGGCTTGAATTTTTAAATACTTCAAGATAATTTTTGTTTAAAGGAAGTACAGCTGGTTTTCCAATACATTATTCGGAGCACGATGAATACTTTCAGCTACTAGGAATGCAAGTTTATGAGCATATTGACAGACAGCTGGTACGCGTAAAGTTCCGGACCAATTGTAATATAAATGAGTCATTTTATATGTTAAAAGTTGTATTTTGTCAGGACTTAAACCCATATTGTCGAATATAACGTTGTAGCTTGTGGGTGAAACTGTACCCTGTCGCACTGATTGTGATACCAAAAAGAAGTCATAGCGTTCAGGCAGCGTGATAATATCATCGACTAATGTGCCGGGTGGAGGGTTTTGTTTGTTAACAAAGTAACGTGTATTTATGCGTTTCGACACAACAATGAACGCAATGCGACAACCTTTTTCAATGCCAGCAGATTTATAAATTTCATCCAATTTATTTTTGAGGAATTTAACCTCAGTACCAAAAACTAGGTTCAGCTGGCTGTCGCCAACACCATCTCGGAAAAATAATATGCGTTCCGGTAGAGTTCCATGCGCTGCGCGGTATGCTTTAAGAGCACATGTCATTTTAACGCTTATTTCGTTGGAAAGCTCCTGACCTTTCAAATGTTGCGAAACAGCAGAGAAGTATTTAGAAGACTTCTTTATATCCATTGTTGCAACGAGGGCACCATATGATTTGTTTTTCTCTTTAGCTGAGTGGCAAACATCGAAGCCCACAGTCATAAGCCCACTCAATGGCATATCAATCATCCACGGAGCGCCCATTAGCTTAGCATTCATTTGAATTACAATTTTCGTTGCAACTGACATAAGTCCAGCAGTTTTGTCACCTCTTGGAGCGATCGTTCTTAGTGTACAAACTTGGGAAGGCACAGGCCTATCCACACAGCATTTCTTTTTAATGCAAGAATATCTTAAAACATAAAAAAATACATAACATAGTAGCAAGTAACTTTAAAGAGTATAAAAATCAGAGACCGTAAACAACAGTTATCTAAAAAAAATTAAACTCAAAGACTCGAGTCAAGGGAGAAATATACCTACTATCATGTATTAATAGATTTGTATTGACGAGCTCTTTCAGAATCTATGGTGATCTTAAAAAAATCATCTCATCTCCGTAGTTACGGTATTTTTTAACGAAAAAATAAAAATTCGAATAAAACTCTTAGGGTCATTATTATAACTTGCCTTTAGCTAAAGTTAGGATTTTGTTGAAGCGATAAGTAGTTTTTCGTTATAATAATAAGGATAATGCTCATTGCTATAACTTGTCCTTATATTACGTGATAGTTAAAAGTGGTTTTTAGCTTACTTTTAATAACCAAAAACTATTTATCGCTCCAACAAAATCCTAACTTTAGTTAAAGACAAGTTATAATAATGGGCCTTAAAGAGTTTTATTTTCCGTCATAAAATACAACTTTTTTAATGAGTTTTATTTTTCCCGTCAGAAAACAAAATTCATTTTGAATTATTTGTTTACTATTACGAACATAAATAAATTTTCTTTTGGACACATTTTAACGAAAGCCGCTGAATACCAATGTAAGAGCATGGAATGCTCTTTCCGCGCTTTCCTGGGTTGCAGAACCAAACTCTTGTTTTTTCAATATAAGTATGGATAATGTATTTTTTGCTCCCAGAACACAGAGATTATCAAAAACAATTATCAGAGAACATTTTTGTTTCATCCTTATTATCATTATCTTCGTTTTCTTGTTCTGCACTAAAAGCTATGTATGAGATTAAGATGTATCGAAAAAGTACGGCGCAGATGGGAAAAAATCTGTGAAGATTGTTAATCAAGCAATACAAATTGAAAACCTTTATTTTTATGTTGAAAAATAACTGTTTCAAGATAGTTTTTTTTATTTAATTCTCAAAATAACTGTTATAAAATATTTTTTGGATATCGATAACTGTTATTTACGGTCCCTGGTATAAAGTATATAATAAAAAACAATTTTATTTACTTCTCCTCATTGTTGTTTACAAGTACCAACATCAGTATTTGTGGATCTTGAGCTGTTGTTTTATCAATAGCTTGAGAATAGGAACCATTACGATCATCGGGCATTTCCTCGCTAATATGCATGCAAACAAGATAGCAACAGATTTGTCTTTAAACTTATTCAAAATAATTGCAACTAATGTTTACTTACTATCTTGGCTCAGATATGTGCATTTTCATGGAACTTGCAGCTTTAATGCACATTCTGACAAAATCTTGAACTTCTCGTAAGTTACGACGTGGAACAACGACATACCACCGCTTTATGTCAACATGAGAATACATAGAATTGTTTCGGAATTCACGTGTCCAATCAGCGTTTTGATCACAAACATATTTTCTTTGATTGCCAAAAACTATTTTTTCATGTGGCAATTTGCGAGCCGGAACTTCCACCAAATTTGTATCAAGTTTCATATTCCACAGCATAAAAACTTCCATACTTGCCTTTGAACTATGGAGTCGATTATTAAAGGTCTTCAAACGCTCAATACGACGATCAGGATTCAACCGAGTGTAATCCCCCATGGCTCTCATTAATCTATATATTTTTAAAGAAAATAAAAATATGATAAAAAAAGTATGACAAAGCAGATGTTTTTTTCGATTTCATTTAATCAGAAAAATAAACATCTTACTACACATTTTTTATTATTTTTTATTTCAAATTTAAGAACCAAGCCTTTAAGGCCAAATATGGTTCAAATACTACTCCATTTTCAAAAATTACAAATCAAGAAGAAAAAAAAAATTATTTTTTAATAAACAATTTCTTAAAAACTAAAAAATTATATAATTAACCTAAATACTAAAAACTAAAGGCCCTAACTAGCTGATAACAGAAATTTATATAAAAAATTATATGATGAAGTGTGGAGGAGGGGGGTTAAATTAATCGATTAAAGAGCATCAAAATGTTGTTTAAGTTTACGCTTAAAGGTGGTATCTGTAAATTGAAATAATTTTAAATTTATGGGTAGGATGTTCCACACCCTTGTTATACGTACATGAAAAGATCTTTCATATATAGATGAGGATATACGGTGAGGATATACGGATTTCTACTTGATCTAGAAAATCTAAAATCATCTCTAATGTACTCGGGACAGTTTCGCATAACGACTTTTCGAAAAAGTAACAAAATTCTCAATTTAATAAAATTCTCAAAAGAAAACCCAACAAAGTCCTTTACAAAGACACATGATCCCTTAATCTCAGTTTGTAAATGTATCTAATAATACGGGTAAAAGTAAGATGCAGCCTTCTTAGAACAACGCTGTTGGTACCTGAAAATACTTCCATAGCATAAATAATTTGCGACATGAGCAGTGAACTGGCAACATGCTTTCTCACGCGAAGAGGCAAATATAAATCTATTGAATATAACCGTCTAATGGTTCTATTAACACGGGAACATATGTGATCAACATATTTTGAGAAACTCAAATTATTATCTATAAAAACGCCTAAACATTTCATTTCAGAAACGAAACTTAGCCTCACATTTTCCAACGATAAATTTAAGTCATTCGAATCTAAACCAAAACACATTGCCCTAGTTTTACCAGGATTAATATTCAACCCATTCTCCCGCATCCACAGACTGATTTGGCTAAGCAACAAATCAATGTTGGCTTTCAACACATCTAAAAATTGTTTATCTGATGAAAACAAAATCTGAACATCATCAGCATATAAAAATGTCTCAATTGAGTTATTATCAAAAATATTAACAAAATCATTCAGGTACATCATAAACCACCAACTGATACAAACTGCGATCGATCACGGAGATACGACTGCACCAGCTTACAGGCTAATTTAGAAAAATTATACATACTACATAATTTAGTCACCAACTTTGAATGTAAAACTTTATCAAACGCTTTCGATAAATCTAATGAAATCAGCACACTACATTTCTTGTCATTAAGCTTTTGTCTAATTGAATCAGTTAGCCCAACCAAAAGAGTGGTTGTACTATAATTTTGCCTGAAGCCTGACTGATGTCGAGTGAATCAAATTATTACGATTAATAAAGCCTAACATCTGATCTTTTAAAATGTGTTCCACAACTTTCGAAAGTATAGGTATCATAGAAATCGGACGTAAATTATCCAAAGCATTTTAATTTCCCTCTTTCTTAATCGGGACTACGCGTGCTTTTTTCCAAGATCTGGAAGTCAAAAAAATTGTATTAATAATGTGAGTGAGTGGCATACAAATGTAAGGAAAGATTATTATGACAAATCATGACCAGCAGCATTCGAACGAATTTTACAAAGTGCAGAATACACCTCGCTCCCATTTATGCCTTGAAAAGAAAAAGAATTCTCATTAACAAAGTTACAATCATCTAAACAATCACTTGTTGCCTCATATGACTGCTTTGAAATAAAAAAATCATTTATATCATTTGGGTCAACATCATTGACATCATCCCGCGATTCCACACAACCATTCGACTTTAAAATTTTCCACATATGTTTACTATCCAACCCCTTAAACCGTTGTTCATGGTGTTTTCTTTTTCTATTATAGACTTAGTTCTATTTCTAACTCTACAAAATATCTTCCAGTTCTCTGTACTACGATCATCAATATAAGCCTTATATGCAAGATCACGAAGAGAAATATTAAAAGTTATATCCCTTGATAAAAACCACTTATTATCATCGAAATCCAATATCTTACGTCTCTTCGTTGGTACTAAATCATGCAAGGCATCTACATTTGACATTAGATTTTCAAGCTGAACATCTACATCATTGGTCCGAAATATCGGATGAAAGCAACACGACAAAGCAACCCGATTCAGACTATCCATATCAATAGCATCATAATTACGAAATTCAACATATTGCACTTGTCTTACATAGGGCAATTTAATTACGGAAAAAATAAAAGCATGTCTGGAAATACCAGGGCATTGCATTTGAGAAGATGCCAGAAATTTTAAATTGGGACTTAAAATATAAAAATCAAGTAAAGATGTAGAATTACTTTTAACATCAAAGTGTGTCGGTAAGGAATTGTGAGCATAGGAAATATTTAATCTGTTACACAAGGCTTGCAATACTGCTGACTTCGCTGGACAAAACAAGTTGTGGTTAAAGTCCCCTGTTATAATCACATTTTCATACTTCACCACTATATCCCCCACAGCTTCCTCAAAAGCAACAATATCTCCACTGGGAAGGTATACTTTACCAAACAAAATTTTAGAAGAACGCAATTAGATTTCCAAAAAAATATATTCACATAACCTAGATTCAGCAGATGTCGACACCACTTTGTATTTAATTCCCTTGGATAACAAAACTGCTACACCACCACCACGTCTATATCTTCGATCATTTCTCAACAAATTATAACCCGGTATATTGACAATATTTGAAAGAATTTTACGTTTAAGCCAAGTTTCACTTATCCCTACAACATTCAAAATACTTTCACTCAAAATGTTTTTTATTTCACTCAATTTAGATGAAGAATAATTTACTTTAAAGCTCTGACAATTAAAATGACCCCCCTTAAGGTCGTTACAAAAATTTCCAACACAACTACTCAAATAACTGTTATCGCTACAAATAGGGCCCAAATTATAACTAATACTCATTTTAAAAGCAAAGAGTAAGATAAAAAAAAATATTTTTGTTTTAACAATTTCAATACTTTAGGGTTCATAGATTGAAGTTTGTTTAGCAAAAATATAACCGAACTATTTTAAATATACCACCCTTTTAATCAGAACCACTAAAAAAAAGCAAAATTAAAAAGTAATATGTAATATAAACGTTTGGCTAACCATCCCTAGTTAAAATGAAATAGTATTGACAAACAACTTTTATGATTGAATTTTTTGAATTGGTTAGTCCAACTAAAAAACAATTTAATAAATTATGGAGTTCATAAAGAAAAAACAAAAATAAATTAATATAGCAAAAATAGTTATGTATAAGAATTATGAATCCAGATTCGAACCCAAGTTGTCAGATAGACCGCCATCGCCGCCACCATCAGAATCACCAGCCATTATTCACCGCCATTATCAGAAACGCCGCCACCATTAGAACAACAAAGCTTCATTCAGCAAATTAGAAATTTGCTGTGGGCATAAAACTTGTTCAGTATTGTCCGGTAACGTAACTTTTACTTTAGGTATATCTGTGTTGATGAATTTATATTTAATTAATTTCTTACACTCCCGCAGCTTAATACATGCTGATATAAGTTGTGACGCAGCAGGTGTTAAATGATCCCTGAGAAACACTTTAGATGTAACATTACCGCCAATTACGTCTTTAAGAACAAAAAACTTCTTTTTGGAAAAATTCATCATAATTTGATATCTATATTGGACCGAATTAAGTTTAATCAACACAGCTTTCCCACTGTATATGTATGTACAATATTGTATATCAGCCTGTGAAATGTTTAACCCACAAAACGAGAAAATTTTTATAACAGTTTCACTTAAATCCTTAATTTTGTTCGGTAAGCCTTTTACTATAATGTCTGCTCTGTTCAGTCTTCTTTGCAATATATTATTACGGGACTCTACTCCAGCAAAATTATTGTAAACCGAAGATTCAACTTGTTTAATCATTTTAGTATTTTGGAGCACTTCCGTTTTTAAATTTTCCACACACTCTCGTTGCTGTGCGCGAAATGCTTCAAACAATTCAAGCATCTTTGTTTCAAGTGCAGCAATACTAGCACGAACCTGTTGCCAAAAACTCGACTATGTTCCTCAAATTGTCTTCCTAATTCTGTAGTGAGATTATGCCACCCCTGTTGAATATTATCCGCTGCTTGAGTAGTCTCAACAGACTTATTTCTTTTGCTGCGCCGACATTCATCACATATAAATGAGAAAACTGTTTTGTTTTTTCCAAACATAATATACTGTTCATCAGTCACATTAGCACATTGTGTATGAAAATATAATCCACAAAGGGAACATCCCACTTTTTTTTTTGAGATTTAGTAAGATTCTTTTTACAGGAACATTGGGAGACATCTTTCTGTGGCGTCATACTACCAACAAACAAAAACAACTTAAATCACAGCACAGAATAGCAATAAGAAAGAAGAATGCAAAAACTTTGTGTTTATTTTGGCGGTCGAAATAACTTTTTGCACAGCTGACAATCAACAAGTGTGCTTATGTATATTGATTTATTATACAACTATTTATTCTTGTTTTATTTAATTAATTGATAAACTTTTAACTTTAAACACTATTCAACTTAATTAAATTGTAACTTTGATGGTGTTTTATTACTTTTTAATATCGTTTTTTAATAAAATTTCAATTAATTTTGCTCAAAATTTGATTTTGATCACATCAATCAATTTTTTTCTTGCAGATGTAAAAAAATAATATCAAATTCATCGCAATTAATTAAGACTGACTTCCTAAATGCATGTTGCTTTGTAGTAATACATTGCAGCGTGTTCGTAAATGCAACCCTTAAAATTTTTACAATAGCTTAATTCACAATCCTGTGCATTTAAGATTGCAAATTTATGAAATTGTAAAAATTTCCCATGAATTGTGAACGGTTTTTTATTTCAGTTTGCAACACTTCATTCAAAGCAAAAATTTTTCTATTGGAATTTTTTCTACAATAAAAATTTCGTTGAAGGAAGTATAAATAGTAAATTTTTAATAGATAGAACTGCTAAAGAAGTTGTTTTCAACAAACGTACATATTTCACACACTCTAATTAATAAACTATTTATTCAATTACAAGCCAAGCGTGCATTGTCCAAAATTCTTTAGTAGTCCAGTGCAATAGGAGGAAAAAGTGTTCCATCGGAAGTTACAAACACAAAAATACACGGAATTATCAAACTATAAAAGAAGCATTATTGCCAAAAATCGACAGTCCCCTAGTATTAGATAACAATTAACAGGAGCAGTGTTGCATTGAAAACTACTGTACTCGGAATTATCAAACAGCACAGGTAATAGATGCAACTTGGCCAAAATTTGACAGTAGTCTAGTACTAGATTACAGTTAACGGCAACAGTAATTCTTTGGAATTTTTAGTGCAAGAAATATTAAAGATCACGGAATTATTAAAAATAAAATTACGTAGCCAAACAATCCAGTAATAGATATCAAATAAAATTTTATTGTGTCCATCCGGATCCATTTTTAAATTCTTATCTTCTTTTTTACGTGTTTTGGTTTTTGATTTTCTTTTTTTTTTTTTTTTTTTTTTTGATTTTATAGTGACGTATGAGCGCATTAGGAAACGCAATAACACATCGGGCGAAGCAGCAACTACCTGAGACTTCTACGACAGACTGTACGAAGTGTATGGCTGCCGGAGTGACATTATATGTGGAATCGACTTTTGACACATTATATGCAGATTCGACTGGGGGCATGCACGTCGTAAGCATCTCCCAGCCAACACTAAAGCTCACCTCCACAGCAAGAAAGTGAAATCGATTCAATACTTTGTATTTTAAATAATACAATGCAACGCATTAAAAAAGTAAAGTATCAACTTCGTATTAATACTGTATTGATACATTGTAAATGTACGTTAAGGAAGTCAGCCTAATTTTCAATATTTAAATCGATCTCCAAATACGGTTGTTGTCAAGTATTGTCTTTTACCTAAATTACTGTATTTCATATATGTAGAATATTTTTTTTCCAAGCTTTTGCGATTACTGCCTTCTCTTTATTGTTTTCTAATGATTCCTCTGCGATGGGCATTAATCTTGTCGCGATGTAGAGGCTTAAGTGCAAATCAAGAGCCATGCTGGACAGACGGTCTCATAATGAGCACGAAATCATAAACTACCCTCCTCTCAGTGTCTGATAGCGTCTGTTTCTTCTATGGAGGGCGGCTATCAGATACCCTGTATATAGCGTTTTTCCTTTCACTGAGACTGGGCACTCTGTCAGAGTATGTCCCCTGTTCATATTCCAACAGTTCAAAAGTTTCCATACCTCTTGCCTCAAGGATAATAATTTAGAAATATCCGAATTAAACCATACGTTGTTTTTATCCTTAGGATTCCGGCTGAGCGGGATGGATTCATTCGATATTTTTCTAAAAATTCGTTTTAACTGAGCTGCCCTCCTTTCAAAAAGAGGCCATCAGCTTTCCTGTTAATAAGACAGGATGAAAATTTTCTCTAGAATTAGAAGGCAGTACAGGTCGAGTTAGGAGCAAAATCAATGGATGACTTAGAAACATCAACAGCAGTTAAAGTATTTCTAGTGCTAAGTAGGGTGGGTGACCCATCATTTAATACTACCAAATTGTTGTCATTTGCAAATTCTTTAAAAATTCTACCATTTGGGGAGTTTGAGGACGAACCCCACAATACGTCTGAGTGTTTAAATCTCCAAGCAATATTTTATGCACATTTTCTTCGATAGATATATTGTTAACAATTGATGAGATAGGTTAACATTAATTATTTTCTTATAAATATTCAAATAAACAATAAAATGCAAAATATATATATAAAAAGAAAAGATTAAACAATCAATGACTAAAATTTATTTTAAGACATCAAAAAGGAGTAACTTTTCTCAGTAAAAGATTTTGATTCTTTCTGCACATTAAAATTAATTTTATTCAAGAGAACAGAAGCGTGGGTAAAAGTACTATTACGAGCATAATTAGTGCGATGAAAAGATAAATCAAACAACTTAGCCAACCTGAGATTTCTGGGAGGTATGTGAAATGGTACGATAGAAAGCAAATCAGGGCAATCAACGTTTCCATTGATAATATCATTTACCAATATAGCAGATTGAGTTTTTCTGCGCGACTGCAAAGTACGCAAGCCTACAAATAGGCATTTGGACTCATATGAAACAGAAGCTAAATGTGGTAAAGAACGTAATTGATTGAAGCTTTATGCAGGCTATAAATTCACCAGAAAACAAGAGATTGATATCATCAGCGAAAAGAAAAATATTACATTGGGATGAACCAATAAAACTCACGATATCATTAAAATAAATAAGAAACAACAGAGGGCTAAGACATGAACCTTACGGAACACCGCTCGAGCATGGACTTTTTATATTTCACGTCCACAAATTACTTCATATTAATTAAATATGAATATAATAATTTACAAGACAGAGTAGTAAACTTGAATTCAGAAGAAAGTTTACTTATAAGGACTATAATTTACGGCATCAAATGCCTTAGTAAAATCAAGCGTATTAACGAGGAAATTTTCCTATTGTTATTATTTTGCCGTATGCATTCGGTTAGGTTAAGAAGGTTGTGCCAGAAATGACACATCCACTCGGATGTGTCAACTAAAACTAAGAAACAAAAGTAGAAAAATGAAGCCGACGATATCCTCCTACTTCCCAAGACAGGTGGTTCTCCTAACTATCCAGTCGGATATAATCCTATAGTAATGGCTAATCGGTGCCTTAACCGATTTTACCCTAACTAAGTTACTACCCTCCGATCTCAGTCTTGCATGTTCGTCAGCGATTTCGCTGCCCTCAACATTACAATGACCCGGGACCCAACACAATATAACCCTATATTTGTCCACCAGCACGTCGAGAGCCTTTTTGCACTCACCTACCACCTTTGACTTGACACTATGTTCTTTCAAGGCTTTAAGTGCGGCTTGGCTGTGGACGTACAGAGTGAACTCTTCCCCTTCTAAATCTTGTCCAGACACCTGGGGCCTAATCAGCGCATTCGTTATCGAGTAAACTATCGTATCGAATAATAAATTCGATACGAGTCGAGTCGAGTAAGCTTATTAGGCCCCATCTCTGTAGCTTTCAAACCTGCCAACACCTCTGTCTGGAACAAACAAACCAGACACCAACCATTCTTCCCTTTTTGGGAATACAACTACTGAATTCAAACTCAGTGATCATAAAGTCCGTTAGCCCTGGGGTTAATGGAAGCGGTCCGTAGAATCCGACCTCAAGTAGAATTTTTGTGTGTCCTATGTTACTCGAGTTCACCAACCCTGATTCAAAAAGTCTGAGCAAACTTCTCGCCTCGATGGTAAGTAGGTGCGAAATGATATCCAAACCTGCTTGAGGTGTACTTCTCCTTGCACCTGTGATGCCAATCGAAGCACATCTCTGGACCTTGGTAAGAGTTTTCCTATGATATTCCATTCTCAATGCTTCCCACCAAACAGAGTATCCATAGGAAACAATGGGTCGTACAACCGACGTGTAAATCCAGTTTACCATTGGTCGTAGTCCCCATTTTCTGCCAATGAAGATCTTACAGGCATAGTAGGAATTTAGACCCTTCTTGAGTCTCTCCTGAATGTTCCTCCTCCAGATCAATTTACTATCTAGATAAACTCCTAGGTATTTAGCCTCACTTTGACCTTACGTAGTCTGAAACCTACCACCTTGTATCTCCTGGTGAAAAGAACTAACTCAGTTTTTTTTCCGTTAACACCTGCTCGAGGCCCAGGAAGAAAGTTCTCCAAGTGCAGCTTGCTTGACTTCACTGATGGTGGAGAGAAATTTCCCCTCTACCAGTATCACCACGTCGTCTGCGTAGGCCACTATTTTCCTCCCCAGTGCATCAAATTGCCGTAAAATGACGTTCACAACCAGCAACCATAGTAGTGGTGATAAAACCCCACCCTGCGGCGTTTCCCTAGTAACTAGCTTTCTTAAACAGCCGCCTCCCAGATCCGAGTTGATAATTCTGCTGCTAAGCATACGAATAATGTATTCCACTATGAAGTCCTCGATGTTAAGATCTACTAGTGATTCCGTAATATCCTCAAGTTTGAAATTATTGAGGGCTCCCTCAACATCCAAGAACGCAACTAACGTATATTCCCTATCCTGCAAACCACGCTCTATATACCCAACCACATTATGAAGCGCACTCTCAATAGATTTACCCTTAAGGAAAGCATGCTGCGCGTCAGTGATTACGTGCGGGTCAATTGTGTTCCTTATGTGTAGATTGATTACGTGCGGGTCAATTGTGTTCCTTATGTGTAGATCGATTACGCGCTCTAGTGTTTTCAGAAGAAAAGACGATAGGCTAATCGGTCTGAAGTCCTTTGGTAGCTTGCCTTACCGGCCTTGGGTATAAAAATTACCCGAACCTCTCGCTAAACACGTCCTAAATATATCCCTAAACAACATCAGTATATGTGCTGGGACGTTCTGCATCATTGCTGGAAAAATACCATCCGGGCCAGCAGATTTATATGGCTCGGAAGTATTAATCGCCCGTGCCACCTTGTCCACAGTCACTAAACCGCCTCCTTGATGCCCCAACCAAACTGGGGAGATTATCCCTGCTCCAGGGTCTCAGGAGCTAGATCGGTCCAAGAACCATCGTGCTTTTGTATATATCCAATTTCCCTAGGGTCTTTGGATAATATACGCCTAAACCTTGATAACTCGCTGACCAAGTCAATGGATTCGCAGTACTTTGACCACGAGTCCATATAGATCTTTGGTCCACCAGGAAGGCTGTTTCATTTTTGCCCGGGAAAGTTCTTGGGCATGCCAGATCAAAACGCTCCTTAAAAACTTGTGTAATATTGTCCACCACTGCTTCCACTTCCCTCTGTGACTGTCCAAATAAGGAAGTGTCAACTAGCTTGGATTCTACATTAACCCTGAATAATTCCCAATTTGAAAATTTTAATTATTATTAGTCGAACTGTTTTACGTATTACATACAATGAAATTTATAATCAAGCTTAAGTTCGTTTTTATTCTCTCTAAGAAAGAATTAATTAAATTATAAATTAGGTGATAATATTAACGAAAAATTGGGAAAATTTAATTTTTAGACACCAGCACGAGTGGAATGCACATTTTCTAGACAGCCACGTCCGTCATCAGCACTACTTGTATCTAATCTACTTAGGGTAGTGTTTTAGTTCTAAGCATCATCTATTTAACCAACCAAACCCAGATAAAGGAATACGAGAAAACTTGTATTCAATTATCAATCGTCAGTTGGTGAGAACGAAGTCTACCATTACCTTAAGCTTCCCTCTTGTTGAATATTTTTACTTTTAATATTTACCACCTATATTTTGTTGTTCCTTCCTAATTTAATTAATTCTTTCTTAGAGAGAATAAAAACGAACTTAAGCTTGATTATAAATTTCATTGTATGTAATACGTAAAACAGTTCGACTAATAATAATTAAAATTTTTAAAATTAAAAATCGTAAAGCACCGCGCAATCTTGTTTAGGTTTAATAGCAATGATGATGTGCTAACACCGATTCGAAACTGTAAGTGGCGATTGCCAAGTAATTTGTTTAAATTTAGGTAATCAAAAACTTGATCCTTTCAAACAATTTCAAAAATTTTTGATAAACGGATTCTCTTAATAGGAACAGTATCAAGTAGCTCATTGAGAAGCTGATAAAATATATCAAGCTGATTATTAACATTATTAATATTAAAAATATAATTCCACTTATTCATTTCGTTAGCAACATCCCTCTGAATAGCATTATAGTATCTGTATTCCACGAAACTAAGGCCCCTATTAGGGTTTACAACTTAACTCTTCTTCAGTTAAAATTTTACAATTTGGTATTATCAATTACAATTCAATCTGTCAAATAACTTTTTAGTTGAACTTACATTGTTACAACTTTGTTGTGGTATTACCGTTTACAACTTAGTGTTAGTGCGGTTAACAAAAGTATGAAGAAATTACAACTTATCACTAGCAGTTGTTTCTAGTAAATTATTTACAAAAAATGGAAAACGGATAAGTAAAGGTTTTTAATTTGTCTTAATTTTTTTGGGTTTTGGTTTAAAATGGCCAACACTAGTGTGTTATCAGTTCTGTTTTTGGCGTTGATAAGTGCGGACACGATTTTTTTTTAGCTCGCATTAACAAAAAACAAAATTTACATTGTGTGAATAATTTCAAACAAAAACAAAAAAAAACAAACCTGTTTTAATACAACAACAAAGTTGTCTGTAATTTTTTTTCTTTTTTTCTCTTTATTTTTTACAACGGCATATTGAATTGCTACTTCAACAATAAGGGCTAATGAGCCTCTTTAATTTAAGCAAAAAAAATGTAGACAATATTGTATTAAATAAAGACAAAAAAACTGAAAATAATTTGTGTGTAAATTCTACGCCAGTTATACGTGCCCAATCTTGTTCGTCGCTTTTGCTAAGCGATGACAATAATATAACTACAAACAAGTCGCCTTCTGAACACAGTGTTACCAACAGAAATATGGATAGTGCAGAAAAACCTAAGACTCAAGTGGGAATGGACAGATACATAACTGTATTGAAAAGAGGTCGAAGCCCTAAATCTTCGCAGATTGCACCAATGTCCAAAGTACTTAAAGATAAGCAGGCTAACGGAATAAGTTCCCAAAATCGTTTTGCTATTTTAGATAACGAAAGAAGTGAACAAAAAACGGCACCCAAGTCGTTTAAACCACCACCAATTTTTTTAAGGGAAAAAAATTCGAATGAATTAATAAATAAGATAATTTCAGTTATCGGGGAAAATTCATTCTATGTAATTCCAATCAAGCGTGGTAACATTGATGAAACAAAAATTCATTTTATAGACGAAAGTAGTTATCGTAAAGCAGTAAAGGAGTTTGAAAGCTGCAATAAGAACTTTTATACCTATCAGCTGAAGAGTAGCAAAGGCCTACAGGTAGTCATCAAAGGTGTAGACTCATATGTTAATCCAGTGGAAATAAAAGCTGGCCTCCAAAAAGCAGGATTTAAAGTCAAAAGCGTTGATAATCTCAGAAATCGAGAGCGTGTCCTTCAACCTCTATTTCGCGTTGAACTGGAACCTGGGGATATTAGATTAAAGAAGCACGAAACGCATCCCATTTATAATCTAAAATATCTGTTACACCGCAGGATAAGTGTAGAGGAACCACATAAGCGATCAGGACCCGTTCAGTGTTTAAATTGCCAAGAATACGGCCATACAAGGGCTTACTGCAAGTTGCCTCCGGTTTGCGTTGTGTGTGGAGAGCTTCATTGTTCCGCCCAATGCGACAAACCAAAGGATGACTCCAAGGTTAAAAAATGTAGCAATTGCGGTGGAAATCACACTGCTAACTACAGAGGCTGTCCAGTTTTTTCTGAGGTAAGGAAGTCAACTCAGAAATTAAATACTCCTGCTAGGCAGCCACAATACAAGCAAATGCTCATTACCCTCAGTTAGCTCAACCCACAACCAAACATGTTTCATACGCGGATATATTAAAATCCAATCATGTTTTAGCACACAAAGCGACACCTACAAACAATTCTACCCCAAATATGCATCCAGAAGCTAAAGAACAAACTCCATCTGGTAACTACAATCGTCTCGAAGCAAGTATCGAGACATTAGTGCATTCGTTAAACAGTTTTATGAGCTCTATGAGCAGCATGATGCAAGAAATGGTTCGCATGCAATCTATGATGTTGCAGGCGGTACTAACAAACCATGAACTGTTTAAAAATATGTTTCTGGAACGCAAACGGCTTACGCCAACACAAAAATGAACTCGAGTACTTCTTGAAGAACCAACAAATTGATGTCATGATGGTTTCAGAGACTCATTTAACAACAAATAGCTTTTTTAAAATCAATGGCTATATATTATATGACACTAAAGACGCCCGTGGCAGAGCATGTGGTGGTTCAACAATACTAATAAGGGCTCGAATTAAACATCATCTACTGTGTGATTTTTGTGAGGACTACCTTCAAGCAACAAACATCTGTATTGAAGAATATCATCAAAACTTTATTTCTTCGATTTATTCACCTCCTAGATTTCAAATATCAGAGAGTCAATATATTGACTTTTTCAAATCACTAGGTCCCTGTTTCATAGCATCAGGCGACTGCAACGCTAAACATACGTTTTGGGGATCACGCCTAATAACTCCAAAAGGTCGTGTTTTGTTTCATACAATTTCAAAAATGCGTCTGAATGTGATATCAAGTGGACAACCCACCTATTGGCCTACTGATCGACAAAAAATACCTGATGTTATTGATTTTGGCGTGACTAAAGGTATTTCGAGAGAAATGATTAAGGTTGAAGCGTCACTCGAATTATCCTCAGATCATTCACCCACTATTGTCTATATATGGAATCAGCAAAATATCGTGTCGCCAACAACTTGCACAAGCATTAATTGGTCGAAATATAGAAAGTATCTCAATACTCATTGTTCGGAAAACATACCGCTAAGAACACCAGAAGATGTGGACCAGAGTCTAATTTATTTTGATCAAAACCTTATATCAGCTGCCCAACATGCGACAGAAATCAGACAACCAGCTAGATACAATTAAATTTATTTTGTAGATGTCGAGCGGCTCTTGGCTGAAAAAAGAAAAACTAGAAGAGAGTGGCAAGCACACAGATCTCCTCAACTCAAATCTAGACTTAAAGATTGCACGAAACGACTAAGACAGCTGCTAGAATGTCGAAGAGTAGCATCTCTGATAAATTACTTGGAAGACCTCGACGCAACTGCTCGTACGTAAGCCTCCCTTGCGAACTTCTTGTGGAGACTGGGCAAGGAATGATACCGAAAAAGGCAATTTGTTTGTTGGACATTTGAAGAAGGTTTTCACCCCAAATGTATGTACTGATATAGCTGAGTTACCATCAGTAGAGACTAGTGCCGTAGTACCCCTAAGATTTGAATTTAGCGATACTGAAAGGGCAATAGCAGATTTAAACACCAAAAAAGCCCCTGGCGTTGATAAAACAAGTAACAAGATGTTAGTTGAGTTGCCCTGTATAGGTCGCAGAATTATTCTGTTTGTTTTTAATGCCATCTTACGTCTTGAGTACTTTCCCACAGTGTGGAAGGTCTCTTTGATAACTATGATTCCTAAACCAGGAAAAGACCACACAAAAGTAGAATCATACAGACCTATAAGCCTTTTATCAAACATGTCAAAGTTGTTTGAGAGAATATTAATAACTAAACTGAATCCAATACTTAGCGCGAAAGGATGCATTCCGAACCATCAATTCGGCTTCAGAAAACAACATAGTACGATCCATCAAACACACCGATTAGTAAATGTAATTAAAACGACCTTTGAAGAAAAAAAATACTTTTGTGATTTTTTGTGACCAATATTATTTAAATATTTTGACAGTTAAGACAGTAGTCTTTTGGGCTAATTATGGTCATTAAAAATTAAATGTAAATAAAACAATTTACTTCATCTTTCACTCAACGTTTCGTCGATAAGGTTGTCGACTTCTTCAGGAGTAGTTTAGATTTTATTAAATTCTGTTGAAGAAAGTTTTTCTTTTACATATGTTCATATTAAAGAAAATATAACTAAAGCTTGACTTACGATTTAGTTTACATCAGAATCATATATTCAGTTATCATTATTAAAATTAATGAACAACACGACACAAAATTAAAAATAATAAATAAAATAAATAATTAAAGTAAACAAATCACAACATCAAACTAAAACTATATCACAGAACTATTACTTTTGGTGTATTGCGGGAGAATATTGCAGTTTTGTTTGGTCCTTATCTTCTTTTGTATTCAGATATTCACACTGCGCAGGGACTCATGCCCTCCTATTCGCATAAATAACCAAATGATACCACAGCTTTCAGACGTTAAATACCTGGGTATACATCTTGACCGTCGCCTTACTTGGAAAAGCCACATTGACTTCAAGTTAACACAAATGAAACTAAAAGCAGTACAACTAAATTGGCTTATTGGCAGAAACTCCACCCTGAGCTTAGATTGTAAACTTCTACTTTACAAGTCGGTCCTCAAACCAATTTGGTGTTATGGGATTCAGTTATGGGGCACTGCCTCAGCTAGCAATGTAGAAAAAATTCAAAGGTGCCAAAATAAGTTTTTACGTACTATTACATCTGCTCCCTGGTATATAAAAAATTCGAACATCCACAAAGACTTAAACATGCCATCAGTTAAAGCAGAAATAGCGAAACATGCAGTCACATATCTAAAGAGGCTTGAATCTCATCCAAACCCTTTGGCGCGTAACATGCTGAATAAACCTGGTTATATTCGACTAAAAAGAAGAGATACTGCTTTTCTTGGCCGTACATTAGAGGGATGACCCGCAAATGATTTCAAAATCCGTGAAACAAACATTATTTTTGTCTAGCACTGGCTGGACTTAAAAAGAATATTTTATTTTAGACTTAAGATACGAGTAACTATTGTTAGTTCAAAAATATTGAAGATACAATAAATAAATTATGAAAAAAAAACTAGTGTGTTATATTGCCAGGGTCTATCAACATGTAGGAGCCTTCCTCGGGAAAATCCAGCCGACCTGTACCTTTGCACAGGAATTAGGTCACCAGAGTGTACTCCTAGAGTATTATTGGTCTCCACCAGTATCAATCTTAGTTTTTTTTGTTGGTACTGCACCACATCAAAAAAGTGAGGTTAAAATCCTCACAGCGAGTTTTAATTTGGGTCTCCACCAGGTTCGTTTATCCAATTGTATAATTTCTTCTTGTTACTTAATGTTAAGTAAATTTTCAGTTTTAATTTTGTCCTCACCAGGTTCTTTCATCCACTTTTTTTTTAATTTTTATCCTCTCGTTAAATTGTGTTTTTAAAATCTTGTGCTTGTTGCTTTGTTGATTTTCTTGAATGTATGTAGACTGATCCAATAAATTGTTTTTTCTTCCTTATTTTTTATTTTTATTTTAGTTTTCTTTAGTTTGTTAATTTTTCTTGTTGATTTATTATTTTTTATCATGTAAAATTTTCATTTCGTTTATTAATTTTCATTCGGGTATGTTCTGTAATCCGAAACCGAGTGAAATTGAAATCGAAAAATTTTTAAAGAAAAATATAACTTAGTTGCGCCTATTATTTTAAAACATTATCAATCAGGGAAGTTATGTGAATGGTCTTTAATCAAATGTATAAAAAATAATATCAAAATGTTGTAAGTTTTAGAAGTTATGACAATTTAAAATTTCATTCGGATTCAATTTCACTCGGTTTCGGATTACAGAACATACCTGATTATGTAGTTAAATATCAAAATATAGGTTATACAAGATAACCAGAACGATTGCATGTGGGTGATTAATGCAAACACCAATTAACTGTAACGAGAGGGAGAAGCAAACCACTTGAAGACCGAGCAACAAGGACGGACTGATTGACCTTAAACGATAATGACAATGACGCGCGAACATGTTCCTCAATCCAAATCTACTTTGTCTTTAAGTACTTTATTAATCACAGATTTCGAAAGAAATTTATAGAAAAACACAAAAAAACATTTTGAAAAACTTGTGGAACTAATGGAAACGCATCCCGATAGTGGACGAGGCAAGCCGCAGTTTGGATCCAGAAAATGTTTTCTTCATTGTTGATTGAGCTAGGTATATTGAAATTGTTGTCACTGCATTTTCGGTAACTCCCATAAGCAAAAATCTAAGTAAAGCATCTAATTTCAACACCGGTGTTATAGCTGCCAAATATACATACATGCTTTTTTGCTCAGTTGAAAATAACTTATAAGTCTGTAAAAATGACTTTATTTTTGTATTTATTAGTCATTTCAATCTTATTTGTTCTTACTTTGCACTGGACACTTCCAGGAAATTGACACATCTCGATTTCTTTTTTTTTTACATAGAACATCTATATAAACGTATTTTGACTTGTCTTTAGAAAATAAATCTATACTTATATCCATTTTAAATTATTTTATTTGTAGTAAAGCACATAAAACATTTTGGTCTTGTTTAAAATTTTCATATAAAGTTGTCTTTCTTCTGTCAAATTTGATACTTTAAGTTGGTTACGCCATACCAATTTCAACCAAATAGCAGTTGTATTTCATAATACTAAAAAAGAGTTTGGTTGTGTGAAAGTTGAAAGTCTCTCAGATGACCACTGAAGCTTTAGTATCAACTTTTAAAAATTTAAATATCTTAATAATCACATCATTTACATTATTATGGTATTTAGGTAGACTTTATGATATTTCTTTTCAGACGTTTATGCAAGATTTCATTTTGTTACTTAAACGATTCCATCTCCCATTCATAGCTGCTTCGACAGAATTAATCATTTTGTTGATGCCATTTTCCAATTTAATAAATTTGGTGCTTAATTGCATCTTTACCTCTGCTGGGATTGAATCAAATTTACTTTGGATATCAGCAAGCTCCATCTTTAAATCGCTCCTAAAAGAAGAATTGAAGTATACCCTTGAGGATTTGGATGACTCGCATGGGTAATTCCCTTTAGCCAAAATCGTTAATTGCTCCGCGTTGATACCAAAACAATTGGCATGAACCCGTTTATTGCACAATATATTTTTCGTTATATTTTTGTTGCAGGTAAGCAACGAGCAACAAATATTTACAGGGGGCAAATTACGGCATTCGATATCGATCGAAATTTCAACAGAATTTAAATGGGAATTTCGAACGATATCGAATGACGTGATTTGGCCTCAGGTTATGTTCGTCAAATTAATTTAAGACAGTAGTTTGAACAAATAAAATCTTTTTATGTATGTAGGTATTAAGATTATAAGTAAGTTCACAACTTAATCGTTCCACTACCAAAATTCCAATTGTTCGTTTGTTTAAGATATTTTTCTTTTTGTTTTAATTATTTTGTAAATTTAATAGCCCATCAATGATCTTATCTTTTTATCTGTTTATCATCACGGCATTGGCAGTTGTGTTTAGTATTAATACCATTAATACTAAATACAAAAACAGTGGGATTCAGGGCCCTATGAAAGGAAACGTGTAAAGGCCGGTACGCAGCTCGACCGAATTTCAGTTTGTAATAAGAAGTGTGTGTAAACAAAAATCAGGTTTGAACATTTTCAGGCGACTTTCAGTTTGGTAGTACGCAGCTTAAAGAAAAACTTAACGAAATTTTTAACTATTACTCTTAGAGAGTTGATTTTTGTTTACTTTCATTTTACCGAACTTTTCCCAAAAGTACGGGAACGCACCTAATGTTATTGTGTAAAATATACAATAAAATTTTAAAAACACTGATATATTCACTAAAACCAGTGCGTTTGAGTTCTACTTAAAGACTGATTTATTTGGTATTCAAAGCATAATTATAAACAGTAGTAAATCTTATAATAACTTAACTAAGAGAACTTAATAACTAAGAGAACTTATTTATAAATACATATCATTCCTCCCAACTTAAAATAAGATCATCCCTTATCAGCAACTTCCATTTTCCTAGCCATACTACGTGTCACCGCGCCTGTACCTTTCTCGTTAGCTATCCTATCATTTTCCTCATCTCCGGACCCCTCATTTGGTAACAATAATGTATCCCTATTGAGAGTGGAATCCTTCCTAATCTGATCTATGTGTGCCTGCCTTATCACCCCATTAACCGCCACCAAATACCGATATGTACTTAGTTTCTTTATGATTTTCCCCTTTAACCATTTTATCAAATTGAAATGGATATTCCTGTACCATATCCCTTCCCCATCCCTAAAATTTGGTATCTCCTGTCGCTCAACTCTTACATGCTTAACCTCTTTACCCTTATGTTGCTGAATCTGAATTTTACTAAATTTTGAATTTGACTTCTTAGCTGTTAATGTTGTAAGTAAAGTCGCGGTTTGTATTGAAAAATCATATCTGCCGGTGTTAAGCCAGTTGACATAGTTGGAGTTGTTCTATACTTCAACAAAAATCTATCCATTCGTATCTGCAGCGGAATATGTTTCTCTTTGCAATCCAATAAAGATTTTTGCAATCCATTTTTAAAAGTTTGTACTGCCCTTTCAGCACTGCCGTTGGATTGTGGGTGATATGGGGGGGACTTGAGGACTGTTATGCCATTTGATTTGCAAAACTCTATAAATTCTTTTGAACTAAATGGAGGCCCATTATCACTCACCACGGAAGCTGGTAAGCCAAATATAGAAAATATTGATCTTAGTTTCCCAATTACCATAACGGCTGTCGTTGTTGTAAAAATTATAGCATCCATCCATTTGGAATATGCATCATATAATATTAAAACCTGTTGGCCCTGTAGTGAACAAAAATCAATATGGATTCGTTCGAATGGGTATGTTGCTTCAGCCCACTTTGACAACTTAGTCGGCTTCGCCCTTTGAGTAGTTTGACACTGTTGACAACTGGAATTAAACTCCTCAATGTCCTGGTCTATTCCTGGCCACCATAATATTGTTCTTGCTAAAGCTTTACTTCTGATTATTCCTATATGCTGGTCATGTAACAATTTTAAAACCTCTTCACGAATTCCTCTTGGAATTACTATTCGGTCTCCATAAAATAAACAACCATTTTCGGTTGCTAACGAATTTCTTTTCATATAATATTTTTGTAATCCCTCTGTCATTTTGGTTGGCCACTTGCCTGTAATGACAGAGTTATATGATTGTGTTATGTTATCGTCGTCTTCCATAGCACTTTTCACATCCTCAATGCACAATGGAAAAGTTACAGCATTCAAATTATTTATACTATCATCCTCTATATCTGTTTCATTACCCAATGGCAACCTAGATAATGCATCTGCATTTGCCATATCTTTTGCCTTTCTATATTTTATATCATATGAATACATCGACAAGTAAATAGCCCACCTTTGCAAGCGATTTGCTGCCACCCCAGAAACATCTTTTCGTTCACCAAAGATTGTTCGTAGTGGCTGGTGATCACTCTGTATAGTAAAATTAAGCCCAAATATATATTTATGAAACTTTTTGACCGCAAATATTATAGCGAGCGCTTCTCTGTGAAGTTGCGAGTAGTTACGTTCAGCAGCACTTAAAGTACTAGACGCAAACATTACGGGACGTTCCACACCATCTATAACGTGGGATAAAACCCCCCCAACCCCATATGGACTAGCGTCCGCAGAGACAATAATTGGCTTTTTAGGATCGTAGTGTGTCAGAACATCAATGTTATTTACTAACATTTTGCTGTGCTGAAAACACTCAGTGTTCCTTTTCCCATTTCCAAGGTACACTTTCCTTTGTTAAATCATACAAACACTGAAGTGTACCTGACAGATTAGGTATACATTTATTGTAGTAATTAATCATTCCTAGATACGACTTTAACTGAGTTTTGTTACTAGGCTCTGGAGCGTTAACAACTGCGTCTACTTTCTGTGGACTTGGGGTTATACCAGTTTCGTTAATACGGTAGCCTAAATAATCAATCTCTGATTTAAAAAATTCACATTTTTCCAAATTAACTTTAACATTATATTCCAAAAGCCTATCCAAAACTTTGGTCAAATTATTTTTACAATCAGCTTTGGATTTCCCACCAATTAAAATGTCATCGAAATATACTTGAACGTCATCAATGCCACGTAAAACCCGGTCAATTATGGAACAAAATATATGAGGAGCTGTTTTAAGACCGAAAACAAGCCTAGTGAATTGAAACAAGCCAATATGTGTATTTACAGTAAGTAACTCTCTGGACCGCTCAGAAACAGAAACCTGTAAGTAGGCTCCAGTTAAGTCCAACTTAGTAAAAACTTTCCATCCGGCCATTGACGCCAATATATCATCTATACGCGGTATTGCACTATGCTCCATTTCCACAAACTTATTAACCGTTCTCTTGCAATTTACACATAGTCTGATTGACCCATCCCCTTTATTAACAATAACTAGAGGGCTGGCCCAACTACTTCTTGTCACTGGCACTAACACGCCTTCGTCACATAATCTTTCAATTTCCTGTTCCACTTTAGATTTTAGTCCATATGGAACAGTACTGGCCTTACAAAAAATTGGGTATGAATCATTTTTCAATACTAACGAGTGATTTTTTAAGAGCTTGAGAACTTTTTTTTAAAAAAAAACGCATAAAATTTGCAAAATCTCATCGGTTCTTTATTTGAAACGTTAGATTGGTCCATGACATTTACTTTTTGAAGATAATTTCATTTAAATGTTGACCGCGGCTGCGTCTTAGGTGGTCCATTCGGAAAGTCCAATTTTGGGCAACTTTTTCGAGCATTTCGGCCGGAATAGCCCGAATTTCTTCGGAAATGTTGTCTTCCAAAGCTGGAATAGTTGCTGGCTTATTTCTGTAGACTTTAGACTTGACGTAGCCCCACAAAAAATAGTCTAAAGGCGTCAAATCGCATGATCTTGGTGGCCAACTTACCGGTCCATTTCTTGAGATGAATTGTTCTCCGAAGTTTTCCCTCAAAATGGCCATAGAATCGCGAGCTGTGTGGCATGTAGCGCCATCTTGTTGAAACCACATGTCAACCAAGTTCAGTTGTTCCATTTTTGGCAACAAAAAGTTTGTTAGCATCGAACGATAGCGATCGCCACCGTAACGTTGCGTCCAACAGCATCTTTGAATAAATACGGTCCAATGATTCCACCAGCGTACAAACCACACCAAACAGTGCATTTTTCGGGATGCATGGGCAGTTCTTGAACGGCTTCTGGTTGCTCTTCACTCCAAATGCGGCAATTTTGCTTATTTACGTAGCCATTCAACCAGAAATGAGCCTCATCGCTGAACAAAATTTGTCACATTTGAACATTTCGAACCGAACACTGATTTTGGTAATAAAATTCAATGATTTGCAAGCGTTGCTCGTTAGTAAGTCTATTCATGATGAAATGTCAAAGCATACTGAGCATCTTTCTCTTTGGCACCATGTCTGAAATCTCACGTGATCTGTCAAATACTAATGCATGAAAATCCTAACCTCAAAAAAATCACCCATTATTTCCGCTTTGAAATTTCTTATGACACAATCATTCGATTTAGTAAAAATAGCATTATACTTTTCCAAAAACTTTATTTTATTAAATTTTGATTCCGAATTTATCATTGTTACATCAACATTATCATAATTCATAATTTTAGATTTAAATTCAGAATTAGCCTCTGTCCTACTAATATTACCATAATCATATTCAGTAAAAAACCTTTCCCATCCACAAAAAATTTCATTTAACCAATTTCTACCCAATAATGGATTGAAATATACTTCTATACTCAAAACTATTAATTTCAGATAAAAATTACAATTTCTAAACTTAACTTTTACCATAAATTCACCTAAAGTCTTAACATTTTCCCCAGAAATTAATCCATAAGATTTTTCCTCATTTAACATTTTAATTTTAGAAAAATATTTATAATAATCCTCCTTATGAATTACAGTAACGACCGCCCCTGAATCTACTTCAAATTCCATATTAAAATTCTCAATACATAATTCAATTTTAAGAGGCATATTTTTAAGAGAAGAAATATTGTTTATATAGTTAGAATTACCCTCCTCCTCTTCATACTCTTCCTCTAAACTCTTAATTTTAAAATTTTCCCTCTTCTTTTTACAAAATCTTTGTACATGGCCTGGCTTACCACAATAGAAACATACAACATTTTTATAAAAATTTTGTTTCCCGTTACTTGATGCTTTATTGTAGCTGTTAGATGAGTTATTGTTGACTGCGCTGCTTCGATGTTCTGCTCTGTCATCTCTTTTTAATGTGTCATACCCCTTCTTCCTCACAACGTTAAGATTTGCCTCCTCCTCTTCATCTTTGATCATCTCTATATTTGTTGTTGTCAATTCGACTGCATTTGCTAATTCTACTGCCTTTTCAAATTTGTTTAAATTGCTTTCACTCAACAAACGTTGTTGTATTTTTTCGTCATTAACTCCACACACAAATTGAATCAGCAATGCCATGTTTAAAAAAATCACCAAACTCGCAATATTGTGCTTGTTGTTTCAGCTCAATAACAAAATCGCCCAATTTTTGACTTACAGTTCTGTTTGTTTTAAAGAATTTATAGCACTCAGCAATCACGTTTCTTTTTGGCTTTAAATGGTTTTTTAACTTAGTAACCAACTCTGTATATGAAAAATCATCCTCAGTCTTTGGAGCCGTTAATGAAACAATAATCTTATATAATTCAGCACCACCAAAACTGCATAAGAATCCAATTTTCTCTGAATCTTTAATAGCATTTAATTTAAACAAGTGATCTAATCTTCGAACATATAGAACAAAATCATCCCCTAATATAAAGGGTTCCGCTGTACCGACAAATTTTGCCATTTGTACTTCTTTATTTGCAACTTTGTCTTTTTCTTTTTCGTCTTTCACCATTGAACTTTTTACCGTCGTCGCCAATGATATATTCACTAAAACCAGTGCGTTTGAGTTCTACTTAAAGACTGATTTATTTGGTATTCAAAGCATAATTATAAACAGTAGTAAATCTTATAATAACTTAACTAAGAGAACTTAATAACTAAGAGAACTTATTTATAAATACATATCAAACACGACTACATGATTTTTTTCTATAAACGACCACATGTACCATAACTCAAGCAGAGCTAGTACCGCGTTAATCTTATTATATCGTTATATTTCTCTCTTGTTGTGCTCCTTGGTAACATATTACCATTGTACAGCAAAACTGTTTTTGTTTATTTGATATCACAATACTTTATTGAAATTATGATAATATCCCAAAAGGTTCCAACCCTCCTCACTGGGTACGCCGCACTTAAAAAAAAAAAAACTAAACTCTACAACAGTGATAGACACTCCATAGCCTCGCGAGGCAGTCAATAATCGTATATTTCACACAGACACGGTCGGCAATTCACATGTATACACAACTTTGTTCGTTTCAAAACATAAGTTTATCATCAGTCTCTGCTGAAGCTTTATGAAAGAAACACCACGCACGCTTGTTTGATTTGTTTTTGTTTTTATTCGTAAAGAACACAGAGCAACAATGTTTAATAATTCTTGGGAATTGATTTTTTTTTTTTTGAAAATCGTGAAGGGAAGCCGCAGTGTTATATTTGTTCAAGGCAATTAGCAAAATGCGACAAATTTAATATAAGGCGGCATTTCTTGTCATGCCATATTAATTATGAAAAATATAAAGATTATGAGAGACAAAAATTGCTTGATGAAATAAAAGTCAAAGTCCCCAGTAAATTTTTGAAACAGCCCGATCAGATTGAAAAAGATGATAGCGAAATATTAAAAGCCTCTTACGTTGTTGCACTTGCGTTGCCAAAGCAATGTCGCCCGTATGAAGACGGCATTTTTATAAAACATGTTTTGCAAGACGTTTTAAAATGCTTTGCCAAAGTTGGGGAAGATACGGCTATGCTTGTAGAAGCGATTCCATTATCTGGCAAAACTATTATGCGCCGTACTATAAAAATAAGTATTTTTTTATTTATGGCTATGCACCAACGTCTTAAAGAGTCGTTGTTTTTTTCTATTGGCTTAGATGAGAGTACTGACATAAGTAATACTAGTCAATTAATAGTTTATTTGAAAACAGTACATGAAAATTTGGTTACTTATGAGGATTTTTTGGATTAATTCCTATGAATAAACATGTAAATGGGCAAACATTGTGGGAAGCTATTAACAAAAAGGTTTTTTCAATTGGGGACCAAAGTAAAGTAAGTGCTGTCTGTACTGACGGAGCAAAGGTGATGGTGGGAAAGAAGGGCTTTATTGGGTATTTAACGCAACATATTGACGTGCCATCATTTCATTGCATAATACATCAGCAAGCCCTGTTTGCTAAAAATTTATGCTTGAATGATGTAATGAAAATATGTGTACAGATTATAAATAAAATCAGAGGAGGCCACAATGCGTTAAATCATAGAAAATTTAAATCATTTCTTGAGCAGGTTGAAGCCGACTACGCTGATATATTGTTGTATACAGAAATTAGGTGGCTTAGCCGAGGAAAGAGTCTGGAAAGGTTTTTTGAACTTCGCGAAGAAATTTTAGAGTTCTTAAAACTGGATGAGTCTCTAGATTGTAAAAAATTTGTGACACATTTAAGCGATAACGATTTGTGATAAGACTAGCATTTCTTAGTGACTTTTGTAATAAACTTAACGAACTGAATCTTTTATTGCAGGGTGAAAATAAACACATTTTTGATCTATTCCCAATGATAAATCGTTTTAAAATAAAATTACAAATTTTAAATAAAAAATTAGCAAATAAAAACGTAACATCACTGCCGAAAACTGCATCACTAAATTTACTTATTTCAGATTCCTTATTTCAAGAATTTCTCACAACAAGTGAAACAATATTAAACAACATAAGCAATAGATTTGAAGATTTTAATAAAATATCACCGATTATTGACTTGCACAACAACACTATAGCTTGCGATGCAGAAAAACAAAGCCCTGCAATTCAAAAAGAAATAAAAGAAATGCTAGAAGATGATACATTACCTTTTGCGACGGGCAGAGAATTTTGGAAGCAAATTTGCATAAAACAATACCCGAATATCACAACTGAAATATATAAGCTTTATTCGATGTTTGCATCCACATATAATTGCGAAAACGCTTTTTCTACATTAAAAATCATTAAAAGCAAACATAAACTTAGAAGACTTGCTAAGAATTAAACTTCATAAAACCGAAATAAATGTGGATGAAATTTTAAAAACTTCTTAAACTTTCAAGTTCATAACTTATAATTGCAATGTTCATACAATTCCCCCTACTCAATATATTTCGGCATTACATAATTTTATATTATAACAATTCAAATATAAATATAACAAACAAATATATAACCTTAGAAAAACAACACAGAATTGTGAATTTGATTTTTTTTTATTATAACATAGAATTGTATTTTTTTTCGAAAGTTTAAAAACAAATATTTAATACTAGCTTGCCCGGGTAACCGGTGTTGCACGGGATCCAATGATTTCATTAAAAAAAAAATAATGAAAAATAAATAAAAAAAAAAACAAAAAAAAATTTTGAAAACAAAAAAAAAATTAACAAAAAAATTTATAAAAAAAAAATTATGGGAGGTACGACGCCCCTTTGTCCAATTTTGACCCACTATAGCCTACTTGTGCTTCCCAGTCGACTATAATATACCGTAAAAATTTCATGAACATTGGGTTAGTAGTTTACAAAGATATATCCATTCAATTTTATATATGTATATACATTGTTGCACAGTGTACAATTCGGCAGTGACCGCAAAAAAAATCTAAAAATTATTGTAAAGCTCTGTAAAAGGTATTTAAAATATTTTAATAACGTTGTAATTCTACAAAATAAAAATACAAATCAAATACAAATTTTATTCAATTGGCGCCTAATGCTACGCAATAGTGTTCAAAGTATCCCAGTTTAAACCAAAAATTTCAGTACCTTTAAACCGGATTCCACAAAGTAAAAATAAATATATCCCAGTTTTAAACCGAAAATTTCAATACCTTTAAACAGGAAATTGCGTTTTCATTGTTTTTTCTGAACTTTCTCTTGGAAATGAGATATTTTTGCGGAGAAAAGTATCCTTTATTGGAATCAGGAGCTACCTCCTCACAAAATTTTGTTAAAATCCAGTAGCTTTTACGTGATGCGAACACAAATGAAAAGCAGACAGACAGACGAAAATGAGTTACTATTTTATTATATGTATAGATAATGAGCATGGACGAACTACAAAAATATTTACCTGAAATTACTTCTCATAGCATCAGTTATGCCAGTTGCACGACATAATTCTGGAATAAGCATAATAAATTCGTTCTGGCCACCACGGATATTTCTTTCAGTAGGACGAGAAATTAACATGGGTTGATTTTGATCTCGAATATGTATATTGTAGCGCTGCACATAAAGCAACAATTAAAAGTTGAAATTAAAAAAAAAAATCTTAATTAAAAGTACAGTCGAATTCGGTTGATGCAATGCATGTTATAGAACTAAAATGAGACAGTGCTATAATTGTTTTTCATCGCCGTTACATAAAAAAATATTTTTTCTTTTAAGCGGTGCTCGCTTCATGTAAAGGAGTGTCTTTGCAAACAAATTTAGTATCGCTGAAGCGATTTTTCAGTTAAGCGAATTTCTCTTTAAGCGAACTAAAAGGCTTAAAAAATTAACGAGATTAAAAGTTAAGAATTTTTAATTTCAATAAAGCGATTTTTTTAACCGGCTTGCGATTAACCGAATTCGACTGTATTTACTTTTCTACAAATACAAAAACATAACCTTGTTTGTTATGGTAAAAATTGCCAGATTAATAATAAAAAATAAAAGAATTATCTAATATTTATACTTTCAATTAAAACTTCATAAACTTATGAAATGATTACACTGAACAGCTAAACTTACCTTTTTATAGTATTCGATATAAGATATTTCTCCATCTTTAGTGGCAAATTTTGACGTTGGTGATGCTTTAAAATCAACGTCATCCACACGGTAAGTTTTATTATTGTAGTCAGTAAGCACCACAGTTCCTTTATTAAAAATTATTTCATTTATTAATCAATTAAAGGATTGTTGAGCATTTAAACATACCGACAACTTGTTGCTTAAATCCTGTTTGGAAATCTTGAAAATCTCGCGAACAATCAGATAAGATTTGGTATAGCGTTTGTGTGCGCATTACTTTGTGAGTAATTTCAGCGCATAATAAAATATCTCTTTCATGTTGCCTGATTGAAGTTTGGTAACCGGGCCAAAGTTCCATTTTGTAACTGTCCAAATTTATCTATAGATAAAAATTACAAATATGAAATAAATATTGACTTGAACTTGTTACGTTAAAGAACATTTGTTAGTTATCTCTCTATGTATTTCTTTTTACAATATTTATTGCAGAGGAATACAATTATACAAATAAGTCAAATTAAATAACACATTTATAAAAACAATAGATAAATATAAATGTGATTTTTTTTTTAAATGTGATTTTTTATTATTATTAGTCAATAGAATATAATCCTTACAGACTAGTTACAATAATTCTTAAAATTAATGGAATAAATGAGTTTATTATGAATTAAGAAATACGATAATTTTATGCTTTATTACATTTATATTTAAAGAAAAATCGATAAATTGAAACAAACAATTATATGTACGACATAACCTCGTAAAAGGGTCAGAAAAAGAATAATTAGCTCTACACAATTTAATAAAAATAGGATAATAATGACGTGTATTACGACAAGGAATATTAAAGTTAACAGAACTTAATAGGAAATCACAGCTAATATTACCATTGATAAGGTTCAACATGAAAGAAACATTTAACATTGTACGACGACTTTTAAGAGTAGGCAGTTTTATTAATGCTAATCTACTTGAATAAGAAGGGAAATTTGTAGTGTAATTCCAATGAAAACCACGTAAACAGAACAATAAGAATTGCTTTTGCACAGATTCAATACGAGCATTGTGAATGTTATAATAAGGATCCCATATAACTGATCCATATTCTAAAATAGGTCGAACTAGAGACATGTAGAGTTGCTTCGTAATGTGTGGATCCGAAAACTCTTTAGCCCAACGTTTTATGAAGGCAAGAGTACTTCTAGCTTTGTTTACAGCCATAGTAATATGAGAAACGAAGTTTAATTTGGGATCTAGTAATATTCCAAGATCAATAAATGAATCAACCAACTCCAGTTGATGGCCTCCCAAAGAATAGTTTGCGGAAATGTAATTATTTCTGGAAAAACGCATGCATTTACATTTTTTTAAATTCAGCTCCATCAAGTTGATGTTACACCATAAAAAGAAGTTATTAAGATCATTCTGAAGATGAACGTGATCAATAAAGCGATTAAAAGAGTAAAAAATTTTCACATCGTCAGCGTACATTAATATATTTGTGTAGTTAATAACGGTAGGAAGATCGTTTATAAACAGCGAAAATAAAAGTGGTCCAAGATGACTGCCTTGTGGTACACCGGATGAAACATATATGTATTTAGAAGTGCTATTGTTGAATCGAACTGTTTGCTTTCTGTCCATTAAATATGATTTTATCCAGGTTAAACTTCTTTGGGTTACGCCTAACAAATCCAATTTAGTTAGAAGAAGTTGATGGTTTACTTTGTCAAACGCTTTACTAAAGTCTGTATAAACAGCATCAGTTTGTTTCTTTTGTATAAATGCACTATTTATTAAAGTTGTTAAATGAAGAATATTAGTTGTGGTTGAGCAACCCTTTCTAAAACCATGTTGATGAGGTGATAATAACGATGCAGTATGATGACAGAGAAAATCAGTAATTAGTTTTTCAAATAATTTTGGAATAGCACTTAATTTGGCAATACCTCTATAATTCGAAATATCGGACTTATTACCAGATTTATATAAAGGTATAATATACGAGTCTTTCCAAAATTCAGGAAAATAACCACATTTAATAGATGCATTAAACAATAAAGTTAATGGTCTGACGAATGAATCTGCACATCGATTTAAAATACAACTTGGGACTCCATCAGGTCCATTGGTAAACGACACTTTAGCTTTTTTAAGTTAACCAAAATATCACTTGTGTTGAACGTAGGAAAAGAGAATAATTGGTTCGATGCAATTGCATAAGGGTAACCATTACTGTTATCGTATACAGCGTCAGAATAGGTGCTGGCAAAAAAATTAGCAAACATATTGCATATGACATCAACATAAATAGGTATAAATAGGTATAATCAAATTGTAACAATACCATGTCTTACATACAGTTACGGACAAAAAAATAGGGTTAGTTATTTATTTATTTATTCCATTTATATTCCATAAAGTCAATTTATAAAATATAAATTAATATTGACTATTAAGGTCAAGAAGAGAAATGGGTGTATACATTTTTAATAATAAATAAGGCAAATAAAAAAAGAGAAAATTGATAATTTAAAAAAATTATTTATATAAACAGGCATTACACATTTTGGATGCCGTGGCGTTGTATGCAAGACGATATTTGAAAAATAAAACGAAATATAATCTTCCATATATTTTCTACCCCTATTGTCGTTCTCAACTCAACTCAGTTTGGTTGTCTACGAGTCGACCCAACTTTCACACAACCAAACTGTTTTGTGGTATTGTGAGACACAACTGTTTTTAGTTGAAATTGTTGTTGCGTTACCAACTTGAAATATCCACTTTAAAGAAAAACCGACACATTAATGTAAAAATTTAAGAAAATAATTTAAAATGGATATATATGTAGATTTATTTTCTGGATAAGTAAAGGAAAATGCTAATATAGATGTACCACGTACAAGGAAAATTCGTGTTGGATCTAACTCTCTTGAACTACTAACTGCAAAGTAAAAATATTCAGACTATAACTAACAATCAAAGTAATTTTTCTTTTCGCAGATTTATTAGCTATTTTCGACTGAGCAAATGCTTAGAAACTTACAATTAATCACAATAAATTTTTCTACTTACGATCGCTCCATTTTTCTGGACTTTATGTCGAAGTAAACCATAACCAAACTACTAATAAGCAGTTGTGTATATTTAACGTTTTTGTCAACCAAACTTGTGCATAGTGGAAAACGACAATACCACAAAAAAATAGTGAACTCAACCAAAAAGTCAACCCTGAGTTAAGTTGAAAATGGCAATGCGAATTTATAAACGACGACCAAATTGATTCAAAAGTTGTCAACCACAATATGGGCATTCATTTCCCGGGAAATGAAAAAGTCT
>OX451216.1:81741321-81958019 GCA_949628195.1 Phasia obesa
CTGGAACAGCAAAAGCAGTGTATGGCTTGGCTGTTTCTTCTAATTCTATTTGCCAAAACGCATATTTCAGGTCGACGCTGCTTATGTAATGCGTTTGATCTATCCGGCTCAAAATTCCGTCGATGTTTTGGAGGGGATAGGCGTCTTTGATGGTCACCGCGTTTAACTTCCTGGCGTCTAAACAAAACCTATTCTTTCCTGGTTTACGTACTACAGTGGTTCTATTAGCCCAGGGACTTTCACTTTCTTCGATTACATTTAGTCGCAGCATGTTATCGATCTCAGCGTAAACAATCTCTTGCACCGCTGGGGACATTGGGTAATGTTTATCTTTGATGGGGTTTGTGCCTTCGATTAGTTTAATCTCGTGTTTTTCCAGACTAGTACACCCTAGACCTCTTTCCTCAAATGATGGGAATTTATTTATGGTTTCTCTTAGCTGCTTTTGTTGTATTTCATTTAAGTCGTGCATCTGAAACTTATTGGTGTCCTTTTCGCCGCGAATTTGTTGCATTAATTCAACAGAAATTTCGGCTGAAGATAAAATTTCTGGAGCTATATTGAAACTTTGCCAAAATTCAATACCTAAATAAATCTCTTGCTCTAGATCAGGGCACAAGTAAAAACTAATTTTATGAGTTTCACCTTTATACTCTACATCTAATAGGACTTTGCCTAGCACTCTGTGACGCTGACCTGTAGCTGTACTCACGCTAGTCAAGACTCCTCTTACTTCTACATCTAGCCTCTCTACAAGCTCGCGACAATTTTTTCCTAACAGATTTACTGAAGCACCTGAGTCTAAGAGGCCTTTAAAACTTTTTCCTTTTAACAAAATTTCGGCGTAAGGTCTTGGATCGGACTTATATTTAAAAGCGTTCACTGCCTCAGCTAATAATTTGCGCTGCCGTTTTCTTTTAATAAAATCATTTCTAATTTTTAGAATATATTTAATTTTAGACCTTTTTGATTTTAACTTCTTAGTGGTAGACCTTGTATCATCTAATTTTTCTCTTTCTGTAGTTGATGTTGTTGCTGTTGACATATCTATCAGTGCTTTACCTGTTTGAATGTAATTCTTTTGTGGCGACTTTATGCTACCCCTTTCGGTTCCTTCTATATCATTAAAAATTCGTTCTCTTGTTATTTTGTAATTTTTCTCACGTAATTCTATTGGCATGTAATGACGGATTTTTGAAATATTGTGAACTTCATTTATACTTGTTTCGGGGGAAGCTCGTTGGACCGCGGCTCCCCCGGTAAGGTCGCGTTCCTCTTGGAGTTTTCCCGATCTTTAATGCACTTTGGGCAATTTGGCGTTATAGTGTTAGCTTTACCGCATTTATAACAGAAAAGAGATCTTTGCTTGGACAAACATTCTTTAAACATATGCCCTATCTGACGGCAGTTCCAGCATATTGGTTGACCGTTAATAGCTGCCACTTCGCTTACTATTTCTGCCTCATCATCCCCAGTTATGTCAATTTCTACTTCGTTAACATATTTCTGTATTCTGGCGGGTTGTACTGGCATATGTCGCATATCTTTTCTTGAAAAAGTTCTCTCCGCTTCAAGACATTCCATTCGCAAATGCTCTACAGAGGACACAGCCATTGGGTACACGATACGAGCAATACTTTCCCTAAGATTTCTTTTGGCGATCCTAATCATTTCGCCTTCCGCAACAGGTATCTGTAGTTTGGCTCTTAGCAAATTTAGATTATGGAAATAATCATCAATCGATTCTCCAGGTTGTTGTTTTCTCTCGACCAGTTCGTGCATTAACTCCCAGTTGGATCGTACAGTTTTGTAACGATTCAATAATGCCAGTCGAAGGGTACCCCAGTCAGTTATAACTGTTGTCTGGAGCAGAGCCCAATACCACTGCTGGACGGAACCCGATACCAACAGGTGAAAGTCACGTAGTATTTCCTCCCATGGAATCTGGTATTGCCTTTGCATGTGCTCAAGCCTGAAAATAAATTCTTCAACTGAGAGCTGATCACGACCGCCTTGACTTCCTTTAAAATCTAGACCAAATTTGTCAACTCTAATCCTCCATCCGTCATGGTTTAAGTTGTGAAGTGGAGGAGGTGGAAAATCAAACCTCTGTCCTTGTATATTGTGCTGCTGTCCACTCCTGGCTGCGTTGAAAAATGGTTGTTCCATACTATCTTGCCGAGTTCTGTCTTTTATTGCCAAATTTCTCACTGCTTCTGATAACTGACCTATACTATCATGAACCCTTCTCATTTCTGTACTAACCTTTTCATTAATGAGATGATTTAAGGACCGGTTTATACTAGCCTTCATGCCTTCGACACTCTCCATTACCATTAACCTAACAGATGGGGTTAGGTCATCTTGAACCGGATGGGTATTTCGGTTGTTCATATTTTTATTCCCCCTTTGTTTGGGTATAGCGCCTTGATTTTCTAATGGCACATTAATCGTCGCGGACCTATCCTCAATTTGGGGAGACCTAGTAGCCATTCTATCCGATCTATTATTTTTCCAGTATTTTTCTTTAACTTGCGGTGAAGATCGATTTAAATCGAAAGATAAAACTCTCTCCCTGCGTCGTTTAAGCTTTTCTATTTCTTTTCTTTTCAATTCTTTTTCCTGAGTATCAGGGGCTTCGGCCATTAATAATATATTACACAAAAGGCAGAATGACCAGACAACAATATTTTAAAAAGCAAATTTAATATAAAAAAAATAAAAAAAAAACAACTACAAAATATACAAATATAATTATATATCAATACTCTAAGCGAGAAATAAAAATATAAAAAAAAAATCTAAACTTTAATACTTATTACTTAAACATGCACTATAACTACTACTATAATTTTTTAAGTAACAACTAAAATACAATTCTGGAATATATAAATACTTATAATCAAATAATCATAAAACTAAATAAAACAACAAAAACAGACACAAATAATATTAATAAATAAATAAATAACTAAATAAAAATTAATTAAATCTATAAATATAAAAAAAACTACTTAAAAACACAAAATGAAAAAAAAAAAATAAAATAATAAGCTCTAGACGTATATAATAAAATTTAAATACCAATAAAAAAATACTAAATATAGGAAGAGTAAAATCATAAACACAAAAAAAAATAATGTGGTATTCTAAAACTCAAAATAAAAATGTTAACAAAAATGGTAAATAATGTAAATAAACGACTATAAACTAAAACAAGAAAAGTGCAATAAATAGTAAAATAAAACCAGTAATTAACAACAATTATTAGTACAAAACAAATTACTACATAAACAACTTCTACTGACCAATAAGTTACCAAATATTTCTTTAATAAATTAAATTATCACAATTCGTTCGGTTGTTGATGTAAGATTAGTGGTGACGTGTGTGGACACATATCTGAGTGCCACGTAAGGGCCTCTAAAGTGATTCTAAATCCATTTAATTTAAACTATTATGGAATTTCCTGCAGGTACTTATGCTCCAGAAAAATTACGCTACCTGCCGCACATCAGACCCCTGAAAAATCATTCAGAGCGGCTGCTGCAGTCAACATATCTTTTTCTTGGAACTACACCCCCAGGCCTTACATATCCCACGACACTACAGACCTCTTATATCTTGTTCAGAGCGGTTGTCGTAAGATTTTTACAAAGATCACGGTACTAAGTTATGTTCTCAAAACACTTCAGACCTCTGTTAATATTTTGCAGAGCGGCTGTTTTGATTTCAAAACCCTGTGCCATGAGCTTCAATCATAAACTAAAAATTTAAACAAAACAAAAATTCGATAATTTAACGTTTTCATTAGGATGCTATATATGTATAATAATTTTTCTATTTAACTCCCAAGCTATACGTTAAATTACCTTTATTAAAATGGGGAAGATGTTTGGACCTGGATCGTCTAGGGGTTTCAGCATGGCACAACAGAACCTTACGTCATGCCAGGATTTGTGGACTATCGACTGTCAGCCGATAGTTTAGCTGATCCTGAAAACACCGACATCACCAAATCCAAACAGTTTTCCTTTGGCTATTATAATATCTTAGTGGTTTATTGATGGTATATTTCGCTGACCTATATACCATTCCATATTATTCTATTGGGCGCCATATTGTTACGTGCCTCTGACGTCGCTGCAGTTGTGTCACCGACTAACTCAACTAGCAGCTTCAGGGAAGGTCCCAACCCTACTGCAGGACAGAGACGAGAACAAAAAAAAAAGAAATAAACAAAAAAAAACAAAAACTTACAAACACGAAGAACCACTTTCGAGGGAGAACTAGATGTTATGATCCCCACTCGCCCACCCTACCTGGAACACAAATCTTCCTAATAAAACTGTCATCGTGTTCCCCAAGCTCCACACACACAAACCACACTTACCTCACATCCAACCGAACTTTACCAAAAATTTACCACAAAGACATATTGCTTGCTAAAAGTACAAAATTACATATTTATTGACAAAATAAAAAAAAAACTTAAATCTAACAAAACACTAGTATTAGATAATGATACAAATAAAAATTGTTTAATACACAACAAAAATGATAAAAAATCAAAAAAAATAAATAAATAAAAAGAATAGTATTTAAAACAAAATTATGCCTAAATAAAGAAATATAATTCGATTCAAAAAAAAAAATTTTAAATAACGAATAACAAAAAAAAACTCAATATTAAGGGAAACCAATTTTATTCGGTAGGTCTTTATGAAAGGAAATAGCTAATAAGGAGTTTGAACCTGACTAATCGTTACTTTTCCTACCTAAACGAGCTCTCTTAGGGGGGATTGCCAACTATACAAGACAGAAATACTCAAACTTAATAACTGATTTCCTTTCATAAAGACCTACCGAATAAAATTGGTTTCCCTTAATATTGAGTTTTTTTTTGTTATTCGTTATTTAAAATTTTTTTTTTGAATCGAATTATATTTCTTTATTTAGGCATAATTTTGTTTTAAATACTATTCTTTTTATTTATTTATTTTTTTTGATTTTTTATCATTTTTGTTGTGTATTAAACAATTTTTATTTGTATCATTATCTAATACTAGTGTTTTGTTAGATTTAAGTTTTTTTTTATTTTGTCAATAAATATGTAATTTTGTACTTTTAGCAAGCAATATGTCTTTGTGGTAAATTTTTGGTAAAGTTCGGTTGGATGTGAGGTAAGTGTGGTTTGTGTGTGTGGAGCTTGGGGAACACGATGACAGTTTTATTAGGAAGATTTGTGTTCCAGGTAGGGTGGGCGAGTGGGGATCATAACATCTAGTTCTCCCTCGAAAGTGGTTCTTCGTGTTTGTAAGTTTTTGTTTTTTTTTTGTTTATTTCTTTTTTTTTTTTGTTCTTGTCTCTGTCCTGCAGTAGGGTTGGGACCTTCCCTGAAGCTGCTAGTTGAGTTAGTCGGTGACACAACTGCAGCGACGTCAGAGGCACGTAACAATATGGCGCCCAACGTGGGGCTGGTAAGTGTATTGTATGTGGCAATTTGAAAACTTCATAGGTTTATTTGAACGAAGAAAACTTATTTTCTGACAAATTTTTGAATTAATATTCTCGCCTTGAAAATTGTAAATCTGCCCGCAACAAATTTCCGACCAATCTTCCATAATTACCATTTATAGTTTATTTCGCCCCTTTATTTTTTATTTGACGATCTAGATGAACCCAAAAGTGCTCGATGGAATTTAGATAAAGCGTCTGCGAGGAGTTTTTAGTTGTTTTATGTTATACAAAAGACATTCTTTAACTATTAGAACTATATATTTCGGGTCACTATCCTGTTGAAATATAAGGGTGTCTCCTAACCCCAACTGCCAAGCACTTTCTTTAAAAATTACTATTAAAAATATTGCGGTATAAATATTTGTCCATGTTTCCATCGATAAAAACAAGTTTTCCCACTCCTGATTATGACAAGCATACCCAAACTAATACCTAACCACCTGTGTGATTAACAATACCGGTCATGTTTTTTAATTCGAGATCGGAAATTGGATTTAGCCACACTTTAACACGTCCATCAGATCCGTAAATGATTGTTTTAGTATTTCAGAACGTTTTCGATTGATTTATATTATTTTTATATACTGTTTGACGAAAATCACTATCTTTTGCTGGGTCTCTGTGCTTATAAATGTGTTTTGTCTTATACTTCGACCATTGTATCCGACTTTGTATAACAAGCGACGATTAGTTTCCGGATTGCAGGATTTTCCAACTTCGTTTTAAATTTCCGCTTGCATTTTTTGGCGCACTTTTTTGGATCTGCTTTAAACTTTCGTACTATTTCGTACTTGTTTCTTGATTAGTGAACACTTTGGGACGACCCAAACAAGGTGTGTTTTTTTTTTAATCTTTAGAATTGGACTTTTCTATAATATTTTTCATAGTTGCACTACTTTTGTAATGCTAGCTATTTTTTTCCTTCTAAGTTATTTTCTTTGTACAATTTTATATTTGCGTCCTTTAAATCCTCGGATAGCTCCTTTCCTCGTGGTGCCATTATAACCAAAATTGATTTTAATTACTTAAGTTTTTTTAGGTTTTTTCACTTATTTATATTGGTTTTAATCTATAACAAGTAAAAGTGCTATATTCGGCCGTGTCGAATCTTCTATACCCTTCACCACGGTGATTCTATTTATACAGACATGTACAGCATTATCCATATTGTTGACTCTTTACTTAAATAAAGTTGTATGAGAAAAAATCATTATTCATGAGTTAAAGAAATAGAAGCCAAATGAAAACAAATTCCGTTTGCTACAATTGTCGCCGTGTTGTCAGCTACTTAATGATATTGAAGACGACAGCTACATCGTAAACTCTGACATTGTTGTAGAAATACTTATTTTGCTTTTATAAAATTAAATAACTTTTTCAAAAAAATATAAATATTTCCTCCAAAATTTTTGTTTGTATATGAATTTGTAATTTACAATTTTGTGACATTTTCTTTTGTTTAATAAAATAGAAATAAGCCTAAGTTGACGACAGCCACAACGGTGGCCGTGTAGCCATGTAGCTTTACTGACTTCAAAATAATCGTTTTATATTTGACAGTTTGTAGTCGGTATCCTGATGATGTCTATGTGTTTATTGCACCTAGGTTTTAAAACATTTAAAAATCAAACGCATTTAAAAAAATATGTTACTCTATATACACACATACATACATATGTATATTCTTAATATTAAATATATGTTATGTTACAGTCATGATTTTTATTTTCAAAGAAATATTGAAATTTTTGTTTTAATTTTTCGAAAATTGTGTGTAAAAATTTTATGTAAAAATATTTTTTTAAAAATTTTTTGTAAATATTTTTCGAAAATTTTTAAAAAAATTTTTAAAAAAGAATTTTTAAAAAATTTTTTTTCGAATATTTTTCTGTAAAATATTTTTTTGAAAATGCTTTGTAAATATTTTTGAAAAAATTTTTTAAAATTTTTTTAAAATTTTTTTTTAAAGTTATTGAAATTTTTTGTTAAGTTTAGGACCTTTCTGCAATCTATATTGAGGTAGAATGGTCAGACTAAAGCAAAAATAAATCCTTACAAAAAAAAAATTCCTCATATTGACACATGGGGGGGTCCTTTTAACTGCTCCTATTTATCAGTGGGTACCCTGTGGGTCCATTGGCTACCTCTATGTGTATTGCTTTCTATTAAGGTCTCTAATACAAATCAAAGCAGAAAAACCCTACATATATAAAAGCAAACAAAAAACGCCGCTCGCAGGGGGTTATTGATCCCCCGAGATCTGTATGCACTCCTTGCGATCTACCTATCGCAGTCTAATATTTATTTGACAAAAAAAGGCAAAACAGAATCCTTAAAGCCGAAAAGAATTAAAAAAAAAACGTAAAAAAAATATAGGTGGGCGTGGTTTTTAGCCCGCAGCCTCCAAATGAATGATCCGATTTTGCTGAATTGCAATACCAAAATTTTCGAAGCTATGCCTGACAGATTGGTGTGCTTAAATTTTTTGTATCTCTTCTGCCTTGGCAAATGACATTACAACACTAACACGGACAGACAGACATCGCTTAATCAACTTCTCTATGTATAAGGATCCAGGAAATATATATTTTATGGGGTCGGAAATGAATATTGTAGAAATTACACACGGAATGACAAACTTATATATACCCTTTCCACCTGTGGTGAATGGTATAAAAATAGAATCTTTCTTCTTAAATGTTCAAACTAATAAATGATCATTTCATACTAACTTTTGTGATCATGAAATTTACGGTTTCTCGGAAAATTATTTAAATAAAGGTTATAAAGTTATGTATAAAAAAATTAAATAAATTGAAAGCTAAATAGGGAAAATCATTGATTTAATGAAAGGTATAAAGTGCATACTTATCAAAGTAATACACTGTATGTAGATAGACTGCAAATATGTCAGCCGTTTTCTGAGAACAGTTGTCAACCACAACAAACTGCAATCTATTTGTTATATGGCCATAGTAATAATTACTGTCTGCTAATTTGAAGTGCTTGCCTCCTACAGCTCAAGAAATAAAAACAAATGTAAATAGCACGTCACTTTCCGAACACCTTAAAGTCTTGGTATTTGTATCTACAGCGGTCACAGTTATACACCTTCTGTGTAAATTTAAAGTCTACCTATTATGGTTCAAAACTTAGGCCATATACATGTATAAATCACGTCACTATCGGAACACCCTTTAATTTTTAGGTTTATTTTTTATACTTGTTTATATATATATAGCAACGTAAGATTTAATTACTGTTCGTAAATTTGAAGTGTATGCTTCCTACCGTTGAAGAAATAAACACATATACGTGAATAACATGTCACTATTGGAACACCCTAAAAGTTTTAGTATTTGTTGCTATAGCGGCAACAGTTATACATCTGAGAAAATTTCAAGAGTCTACCTATTGCGGTTTCAGAGATAAAAGGCGCTGACAGGCGGACGGACAGACATTTTAGCGAAAACAATAGGGTAACGTTTTTACCCTTTACGGAACCTTAAAAATGATCTAGAAAAGAGGATCCATTAGGGTATGTTTGCTCAGTATGACAGATGCGTTCAAAATATAACGTGTTTTGTTGCAAAAAAAAATAAAGAATAAATTTCCATTTGCATTACATAATTAATCGCACTATGAAATGTGTTTTGAATTAAAATCACCTCCTAAAAAACTATCAAAATTTTGAGAAATATTATTTATGATTGATAACCCATTCTTTAATTTATTCCGAGTTAAAATTACATGGGATGTAAATAAAAGCTAGTAAAACCCTTGTGATCGAACCATTAGTAATAATTTCAATTGCTAAAAATATATTGGGAAAATCTAAATCAGTTATATTAATCTTCGTATATTTGATGGATTTCCTTAAAATAATTGCGACTCCTTGCGAACTATTATCTCTATTATCTATTATAAAATTGTAATTAGCAAGCGAAACTCTATGCCTATCATTTAGATGTGTTTCTTGCACAAAATCAATATCTGTATTATTGGAGACTAAATATTCAATAGATCTACTCGTCGACTCGTTCTAAAATTAAACGAAAGAAGATTAAATACTATTGTCATACCTTTCGATGAAGACCGTCGTCACTGGATGTTGTTTTGGTACGTTTGGCGAGCGCTTTCGATGTGAAGACATCATTTTCAAGCCGGGTTTAAAATGGTACTGGAAAGTTAGTAGTACCTGCTTTAGTATAAATAGTAATGGGTTTAGGTAATTGTTCATTATGGTGGTGTTTATTTAAATGGTCTTGTACAGGTAGATTGCTTGCTACCTGTTATATTTATATGAGGTCAGTTGATAATTTATTTTCGTCTTTTATAGTTAGCTAGGTAAGTGTGTCCGTCTGCAGTCTTCGTTCTTTTTTGCTAGGATGCAGCAATGATATACATTCATCTATTTTCCTTGGTGTATGGTCCTGAGTTTCAAGGTGTAGTGCAAAATTGGAGTCCTCTCTTTTTCGTTTGTACGAGCGCATGTGTTCTGTATATCTTGTTTTTAGTGTTTGTCCCGTTTGTCCTATATATGTATGGTTGCAGGTGCAAGTAAGTCTGTATACTCCGCTGTTGTTAAATTTGTCGGTTGCTTCTGTTGATGTCTTGAGATTATGTCGTAGTGTTGCTGGTTTTCAATGCTATAAGTAGGCCCTCCTTCTGAAAGAGGTTAGTTAACCTATATATTTCTGGTCCTGTGTAGGTAAAAACGTGTCGTCCTGGTGTTGTATTAATTGACTTTTCGTCTTTTTTCTTTCTGTTCTTGGTGTTGTATTGTCTTAGTAGTTTATCGATAGTACTGCTTATGTAACCGTTATTTTTAGCTATAGCGTAAAATGTGCTAAGTTCTTTGTTGTACTTATTCGGACTGAGTGGGATTATCTTAAGTCTGTGTATCATATGTCTAAATGCTGCGTTGTGTGTAATAAGCCGACTAATTTTCACCATTATAATTTTGGTTTTTTAAATTTAAACTAGACATACCTTATCATTATTACAACGCTTACGCTTATTAACTTGATGAAAAACGTTAGCTCCTTATGGAAATAAAGAAATTGAGTCATCGCAATCCAGTGTATTACTAACGGTGTCAATTCCATGATGTTCACAACTGTAGCATATGCGAACTACGTTGCAGTAGCTGTGTCAGGAAGACACCTGGACACTCTATCGCAACGTTTGCAAACATCGCTTAGACAAATTAGTAAGAGGAGCACTGAAAGTGATCTAAGTTCTAATGCGCAGAAAATGGATCTTGTGTTATTCACCAGAAGAAACAAGATTCCTACTTTTCCGCTACCGCTCCTAAACGGAGTGGAGTTCAAGTTATCTGGCAGGGCGAAATATCTAGGTGTTATTCTAGATTACAAACTGTCATGGAACCTTAATGTACAATTTAGGGCAAGCTAGGCTTCAATAGCCCTATATACCTGTAAGAAGGCCATAGGTAAAAACTGGGGCATTAGCCCCATAAATACCTGCTGGCTTTTTAATACAGTGATAAAGCCCATACTAATGTATGGAGAGCTTGTATGGTGGTCTGCACTAGGCAAGTCTACATACTGTAGTATAGTCAACAAAGTACTACGCACTTCAGCCTTGATGATCACGAGTGCCATACGCACGACGCCATCAAAGGCTCTGTTCACCGGGGCATGGAAATCGAAGAGTTTCGGCCATGCGACTATTTTGGGATGTGTGCGCATTTCGACTATCCCGGAAAATATTGATTATTGTGCACCCTCAGCCATGCCGACCAGAAGGTTCAAAGTATCAAATTCAGGCACGTCATCTATGATGACACATGACCGTTATCAAGAGGACGTTCTGAGGTCTATACAGACGGATCTAACACGGACAATGGAGTGGGGGGAGGCGTCTTCATCCCTCGTTTTCAAATAAGGAGCACTGTTCAGGCTTCACTTTCTGCCATAAAAAGAGAGGCAAACTGACTAGGGTATCACAGGATATATGGTAAAATTATTCAGTTCTGTACCGATAGCAAGGCTGCGATATACTCCTTATCGGGCGTTTATACAACGTCCAGTTTGGTTAGTGATTACCTGACATCTCTAGATGAGATGGCGAGACATTCCAACCTGGAACTCTTTTAGTTGCCGGGGCACGCGGGAGTGCTCGGAAATGAAACTGCGGGCGAACTTGCTGTGGCGCTGCTTGGCAGCCCGATACTGCAAGACCTGGCAGACCTATCGGGTTGTGATATTAAAAGGATAAATTGATTTATCCGGATTTCTGGATGGTTTTTGCACCTAACCTAGAGTGTCGATCTGCAGGTATCTTCTAGCTCATCCCTCTTTCAGGCGTCACAACGGGATCAAAAGGACCCAAGTGAGTCGGTTCTTCTCTACACGGAGCCTAGTGTAAATAGAAAAATTTATAACTTTTTTGAAACAATTTTCTTAGTATTTTTGAAAATTATTATTTGTTCTCCCCAAAATAGCCCGGTATTTTTTTTATAAACATGAATTTGTTAGTGGTGAACACTCACTTATTGAAGGTAGTACTATTTTTATTTCTATTTTCTAAGTACAAGTTAAAAGTTTTAAAAAGTATAAGTTTTAAAAAGAAATTAAATTTTAATTCTATTTTTTACCAAGCACAAGGTCTTTTTTATAAAAATGTTTTAACAATTTTTATTTCCAATATTTCGCTACACCATTGGGTAGCATCTTCAGGAAATAAAAATAAAAGTTATAAAATTTAAATGATTTTAAAAATTCAAATGAATGAAAAAAATTTGTTGTCAATCAATTTAAAAAATTTAACATTTCAATACATTCAAGAAACAAAATTTCAAAAACAAATAAAAATTAAAATAGAAATATACAGAAAATTTTTGATATTCAAAAACATACAAACATTTTAAGAGAAAACACAATAAATTTTCAAATTCATATACATAAATTTAACCGGAAATGTTACAAAAAATAATGTCTCTATTATAAATATTTGATTCAAATTCATGTTATTTTTTATGCACTAAATGCCTATAATGTTGTGCAACATTTTCTGTATCTGCTTTAACATTTATTCTTTTTTCCATTGGAACTTCTAACATATAATGACGTTTATAATTATTTTCCAAATTTAAAATTGATACATTTTCAAAGTTAGGATAATGATTACTTTTCGAACAGTGTGAAGATAATGCTGTTTTTTGCAAACTGATATTGTCTCTGTATCTCTGGTCTGATTTATGTCCAGCTATTCTGACTTTCAATTTATTCTTTGTAGTACCTACATAAACTTTATTACAATTCTCTTTGTCATTACCTTTACAGGGTATTTTGTAAACTAAATTAGACATATCTAAATTTTTGATTTTATCTTTTGGTTTGCTAAATAATCTATTTAATGTATTATATGTTTTGTATGCCATCCTATATTTATCTGTATCAAATATTTTTGATTTTTCTAACCGTTCTGATAAATCTGGTACATAAGTAATTGATTTATAGATTTATGGTTCCGTATCATTACTTCTATTTGGTTTTCTATTATTTTTATGTTGATTTATTAATTTATTAATCAGTTGAATTGGAAAATTATTTTCGCTTAATATATTTTGTATCTTATCTATATTCTTTTTGTGAAACACCTTGTCACTAATGGTTAGTACTTTTGCTATTAAATTTCTGGCTGTATTTATAATTATATGTTTATTTTGTTTAGAAAAATAATTAATAATTCTACCCGAAGCTGTGGGTTTTTGGTAAATTTGATGGAATTATTAAATACACTTAATGTTTTTAACATATCGTTAACTGCTGATTCGGAAATGTGAATTTTTGGTAGTCCATATAACCTAGGTGCAGCTATATTTGTTTTAAGTTTATTCTTCTCAGCAGTGGTAATAATTTAAAGTTTAAACTTAAGTTTAACCCTAAAATGCATATCGTACCATATATGGTAATGACCTTTTATCATGTCATATTCTAAGAAATTAAACTTAACTGTGGAATTAGGTAATTTATAACAAAGCAGGCAGTATAACGGTTCATTTAAACGTTGTTGCATATCGCTTCTATTTTATTTTAGTTTTCAGTAAGCTGTTAATGTGGCCGTTTGTATTTTTTGCATATAATTTTAAAAGTGAACTTTGATTGTGAATAAAAAATTACAGCATTTGTATATTGAGAAGAGGTAAGAAATAATGCACAAAATAGTCTTTTCTTTAGCGAAATATAACAAATTTTCAATTAATTTGATACAAAGAAAGCTTTTTTTTGACTATTTGTAGAAGTACCTTTTATGGTACGTCATGCATCTACACATAGATTTTATTATGGGTAAGATGCAAGTAAATTTTTACCTGTTTTAGTTATTTTTTTATTATTTTATTGCTATTAGTACCTATTTAATGACAATGAAGTGATGGGGATACCTAACAATGGTGATTGCTCTGAGGATGAAAACGAAGGCGGGCCTTATGAACCAGATGAATTTAATGACGAAACTCAAATACCAAAACGTATGAGAAATCGAGCCGAAACTAATTATGCCATATTAGAAGAATGTGTAATATTAAATACAGAAGAGCTGGATCTATTTTTAGTTCAGGCTTCCGGAATTTCTGTTCCTGATATTGGTTCGGCAGTATCGGTAGACTTATCTGTAGTGGAGCAGAGCCCTTCTAGTTTACCACTAAAAAAAATAAAATGACTACAGATAACAACAATAATCAAAATCTTTAATTAATCAAAATGTTAAGTTTAGCCAAGCACGCGAAGAATGTATGAAGTATAAGGACATTATTGTTGACTTGACTTCAAACTCTTTTGGAAGAGTTCGTTGGAAAAAAGGAAACCTGCAATTATCTGAAGAACAAATTACTTTTCTTGGAAGCTTTAGCTTGGATCCAGAGACTCTTGATAATTTAGCAACTCCTTACGCATGTTTCAAATATGTTTTTACTGATGAGCTAATGGAGAAAATAGTTGAGGAGAGCATCAATTACGCAAAAGTTGAAAAGAAGGACCAAAATTTCTTTTTAGATGCTCTTGAATTTGAAAAATACATTGGAATTATCTATTATATGTCTTATCACAAACTTCCTTGTGTGAGAGATTATTGGAATACGCAGAATGGAGTTGATGCGGTACGTAAAGTAATGACGGTCAACATGTTTGAGAAAATCAGGGAGTACCTCCACATAAACGATAATAATTATGATACCGAAAAACCAGATCGTTTGTTTAAAATGAATGCCCGATTCGTGATAAGCAACCATTTTTACATTATAGTAAGTTTTAAGTTTTTAAGTTTAAACTTAAAATTGTTACCACTGCTGTTAAGGTTTTAAGTTTTTAAGTTTTTTTAGTTTTTAAGTTTAAGTTTTTTAAGTTTTAAGTTTTTTACGTTTTTAAGTTTAAACTTAAAGTTAAGTTTTAAGTTTTTAAGTTTAAACTTAAAATTGGTACCATTGCTGAGAAGAATAAACTTAAAACAAATATAACTACTGCACCTAGGTTATAAGGACTACCAAAAATTCACAAAGAAGATTTTTCCTTACGACCAATTTGTTCTTTCGTTAATTCTCCATCTTATGAATTATGTAAATATATGACGAGTATATTAAAAAGGATTACTGAACATTCGAGATATAATATTAGAGACTCATTTGAATTTAAAAATAAAATAAGTAATATACATATAAAAGATGACGAAAAATTAATTTCATTTGATGTAGTATCACTATTTCCAAGTATACCTGTGGACTTAGCTATTAGTATAATAGAAGAAAAATGGGATATTATAGAAAAATTTACAAAAATAGAAAAATCCTTATTTTTAAGAATTCTTAAGTTTTGTATAGAAGATAATAGATATTTTCAATATAATGAGAAAATATATATACAGCAAAAGGGTCTTTCAATGGGATCATCTGCTTCTCCAATTGTAGCGGATATAGTTATGGAGAAATTGCTAGATACTTGTATTGAAAAATTAAATATAAAACCAAGTATAATAACCAAATATGTAGATGATTTGTTTTGTGTTATTTCCGAATCAGCAGTTAACGATATGTTAAAAACATTAAATCTATTTAATAATTCCATCAAATTTACAATAGAGAAAGAATGCGATTCAAAACTTCCTTATTTAGATACTTTAGTAATTAGGTAACAAATTGGTAATGGATTGGTACCAAAAACCCACAGCTCGGGTAGAATTATTAATTATTTTTCTAAACAAAATAAACATATAATTATAAATACAGCCAGAAATTTAATAGAAAAAGTACTAACCATTAGTGACAAGGAGTTTCACAAAAAGAATATAGATAAGATACAAAATATATTAAGCGAAAATAATTTTCCAATTCAACTTATTAATAAATTAATAAATCAACATAAAAATAATAGAAAACCAAATAGAAGTAATGATACGGAACCATAAATTTATAAATCAATTACTTATGTACCAGATTTATCAGAACGGTTAGAAAAATCAAAAATATTTGATACAGATAAATATAGGATGGCATACAAAACATATAATACATTAAATAGATTATTTAGCAAACCAAAAGATAAAATCAAAAATTTAGATATGTCTAATTTAGTTTACAAAATACCCTGTAAAGGTAATGACAAAGAGACTTGTAATAAAGTTTATGTAGGTACTACAAAGAATAAATTGAAAGTCAGAATAGCTGGACATAAATCAGACCAGAGATACAGAGACAATATCAGTTTGCAAAAAACAGCATTATCTTCACACTGTTCGAAAAGTAATCATTATCCTAACTTTGAAAATGTATCAATTTTAAATTTGGAAAATAATTATAAACGTCGTTATATGTTACAAACGCTACAAATAATTAAAGTTCCAATGGAAAAAAGAATAAATTTTAAAGCAGATACAGAAAATGTTGCACAAAATTATAGGCATTTAGTGCATAAAAAATAACATGAATTTGAATCAAATATTTATAATAGAAATATTATTTGTTGTAACATTTCCGGTTAAATTTATGTATATGAATTTGGAAATTTATTGTGTTTTCTCTTAAAATGTTTGTATGTTTTTTAATACCAAAAATTTTCTGTATATGTACATATATGTTAAAATATTTTATTTGTTTTTGAAATTTTGTTTCTTGAATGTATGGAAAGGTTAAATTTTTTAATGTGATTGACAACAAATTTTTTTCATTCATTTGAATTTTTTCAATCATTTAAATTTTATAACTTTTATTATTTTTATTTCCTGAAGATGCTACCCAATGGTGTAGCAAAATATTGAAAATAAAAAATTTTAAAACATTTTTATAAAAAAGACCTTGTGCTTGTAAAAATATAATTCAAATATAAATAATTCTTGCAAAAAAAAAACCGACTTCAAAACAGACAAACTTAAAAGCATGTTTCTTTAAGACGGTAACTATTGCGACACCCTGTAATTTCCGAATTCAAATTTTATACTAGTTATAGCGATCGTAGCAATACAGGTTCGTTGTAAATTTCAACCTTCTGTCTGTAACGTTTTAAAAGTTTGGTCATATACATCAAATTACATAAACTATTGCGACACCCTGTAATTTATAATTTTAAATAATTATACTTATTATAACAGATATAGTAATGGACATTCTGTCTAATTGTTAAGTGTTTATCAATAACTGTTTAAAAGATAGGGTCATATATATCAAATGACGTCACCTATTGGGACACCCTTTAAATTCAAATTTTAATATAAATACTTTTTAAAGAACACTTTGTAATACAGATTCTTTTTAAATTTTAACTTTGTGTCCATATACATCAAATTACATCAACTATTGGGACACCCTATAATTTCCAATTTTAAATATTTATACTTGTTGTTATTCGAGACATAGTAGTGAACATTTTGTCTATTTTTCAAGTGTTTGTCTATAACGGTTCCAAAGATGAGGACATAATGGTCAAATAACATCAATAATGGGGACACCCTTTAATTTATAGATCCAAGTTTTATACTTGTTTTAATAGCGGACTAAGCAATATAGGTTCTTTGTAAATTTCAACTGTCTATCTATAACAGTTGAAAAGTTTGGCCATATATATTACTTTTACATTAACTATTGGGACACCCTTTAATTTCCAAATTCATATTTTACACTTGTTATTTTAGCGGACTTAGCAATACAAGTACTTTGTAAATTTCAACTGTCTGTCTATAAAGGTTCAAAAGTTTGGCCATATATATATCAAAATAAATCAACTAATGGGACACCCTTTAATTTCTAATTTTAAATATTTATACTTATTATAACAGACATAGTATCGAACATTCTGTGCAACTTTCAAGTGTTTGTCTATAACGGTTCAAAAGATAGGAGAATAAAGGTGAAATTAAGTCACCTATGGGGTCACCCTTTAATTTTTAATTTTATTTTTTAATTACTTTTTGTTGTTGGGAGCTACTGTGATACGTACTTTTTTTTAATTTTAAATTGGTGACCTATAATGTTCATAATACACGTAAAAAACATGTATGTTGTATGGGGACACCCTTTAATTTTTAAAATTTTGAACTTCTTTTAAAATGGGACCAATCTGTAGCCATAACCTTTCTAATAGTGCAAAATTTTTAAAATCGGTTCAGAAATGACTGAGTTCTGCGGGCACAAACATAAAAAAAAGCAACATTCAGAGGAATTGATAACCTCCTTCTTTTTTTGAAGTCGGTTAAAAAGGTCAAAAACTACAATAATATTTAGAAATTAAATTTGTTAATTTATAATTTTAATAAAGTTAATATAAGCTATAACAAATTTAAGTCATGTTTAATTTTGATTCAAAATATGATTTAAAAAATTTTTTAAGGTTGGGCACTCACTTTCCGAGTGAACATGGGAATCATCAATATCATTGACATTAATGCAAATATAAATTAAAGTTGAATTAAAGAAATACTGTTTAAATACCACTCTTGTTGTGTTTCAACGCATCTGTTCACCTGAGAGATATTTTGAACAATATTTTTTAAAATTTTGTGTCCGCGTCCGGATATGGGAATACATTTTTTATAGAAAAACTAGAAAACTTGGCCGGTTAATAGACGTGTCCGGTTATGGGATGTGTCCGTTATGAGAGGTTTTACTGTATTTGTTTCTTGAAGGTAATCCTCACAAAAATCACAGATGGTATATTTTAACATTTTTTGCATCATATTGCCCATAGAGCTCATAAAACTGTTTAGCGACTGCACTAATGTTTCAATGATTCCTTCCAGACGACTATAGTTGACAGACGGTGTTTGTTCTTTAGGCTCAAAGTGCAAAAATTGGTTCGGATTAGTGTTAATGGTGCTTTATGTGCTGGGTTATGATTGTATTTAAGCATGTCAGCGTATGAAACATGTGGGTGGTTGTTTACTGCTTAGGAGGAGGTTTAAATCTGTGACGACTTTCTAGGCTAGCAAATTTTATTTTTAACATTTGTGTTAATTCTGTAAATTTAACTGATTCCCTGTCAAACAAATATACATATATAGTTGTTTGAACATAATCAACTGGTTGTATAACTAAAACTGGCTTGTTCAAAAATTGGGAACATTGACATTGACTAATACAAAAACTAACTTAAATATAAAAAGTAAAGTACGTATTGCATACGAACCTCCTTGGGATTCAACTACAGGCACATCACGATGTGTAGTGGCCCGCCCTAATGTAACTGGCGCTGGTGGACGTTGCTGTGCTACCCCTGTAGGTTGTGGTGTACTCATAACCGTGGATCCTCGACTTGTACCTCGTGCTCCACCAACATTTGGATTTCCCCAAGCAAAAGGAGCCGAACCTGCAACTTCTGGTATTGATAGTCCTCCTGGAGCTTGGGACTAAAAAAAAGAAATTTTAAAAAGTTACAAAATGTACATGTAGATTGTTTCAACGCGAAATTTCAAACGCGAAGTTGAAAATACAAAAAATAAATACATAAATACACGCTTGTAATATTAATTTGTGTAGATACATATTTATATTTATTATAGATGAGAACGGGGAATTCCTCATTTTTTCCTTTCAAAACATGTGTGAGTATACTTAATGAATAAAAACTATCATTCCAGTGCAACTTTCTTGGATATTAGATGTTTAATTGGGAAAAATTTTTATTCTAAAATTTGTCTTGTTATAAATATTTTAATGTTTAAGTATCAGCAAAAGTTATATTTTTGATCGAAGATAGATTAAATCGATTTCTGTTATTGGTTAAATATTTTCTTTACTACATATTTTGGAATGTCTATTAGAAAAAAATATGTATGAAATGAAAAAAAAAAACAAGCAAAGATTGATAACTGATTTCGCAATGATAAACCAGTGGAAGAATCACATGGTCCCATAACTAGTTTTTTGTGCAGTAGCGAAAACTATGTAGAAGATGATCATTTTCTAATTTTTTGAAGTTGCCCGTTTTGACTCTTTTTCACAAAGTTATAAAAACTGGTAAACCATTATCTATAGTTAAGAGATTTGCTTTTAGTCGTTCCATAAGAAATCCTCAGATTTTGATACCTAAGATCGTAAATTCGTTCTTTGAAAGATCGTTTTTAATATGTGTTGCTCGCTGTTGGAACCATTTACCAATTGAATTGCGCCTTTTCTCGCACTCCAAAAATGCTTTCTGACTCAAACTTTTAAGTTATTTAAACTGATTGAATAGATTTTGATTTAATATTACCTAATAAGTTTCAATACTTGTATGGATTAATTATTCCACGTCTTGTCTACCTTAGCATTGCTTTTAATTTGGACCTTAAAGTTTCTTACTGCTTTTTTAACTTTCTTATTAAACTTCTTTTTTAACATTATGGTTGGGGGACCAATAACAATAACATTAGAATAAAATTAAATTTTGAATTTTTTTATTAATTATAGTAATTGTTAATTTGATTTTTATTTGTATACTTAGGTACTTTTTAATACTAAGTAATATTTAAGTATGGCCTAGAGGCTTGTATTACTTCAATGAATAAATAAATAAAAAATAATTCTTGCTAAAAAAACCGACTTCAAAACAGATAGAAGGGCACCAATTCTAAACTAAAAATGTAAGAAGTAAGATTACTTCTTACATATTTAAAATTTAGATTTAAACCAAATAAAATATGCGCCAAAATTAGAGGGAAAAGAAGTAAAGACTATGTGAATGTCAAGCCTCTCCCTATTACTGTTCAAGAGTTAAGCTATTTTCACCAGCATCCGTCTTTTATGGGGACACCATTCAAGCCTCTGTGTATAACGGTTTTAAAGATAGGGTTACATAGATCAAATAACATCTCATATTGGGACACCCTTTATTCACAATTTTAAATTAAAGACCTGTTGTTATAAAGGACGTGGTCACAAAGATTCTTTGTAAATTTCAACTGTCTGTCTATTACGGTTCAAAAGTTTGGCCATATATATCAAATTACATGAAATATTGGGACACCCTTTATAATGGGTGATTTTTTTGAGGTTAGGATTTTCATGCATTAGTATTTGACAGATCACGTGAGATTTCAGACATGGTGCCAAAGAGAAAGATGCTCAGTATGCTTTGACATTTCATCATGAATAGACTTACTAACGAGCAACGCTTGCAAATCATTGAATTTTATTACTAAAATCAGTGTTCGGTTCGAAATGTTCAAATGTGACAAATTTTGTTCAGCGATGAGGCTCATTTCTGGTTGAATGGCTACGTAAATAAGCAAAATTGCCGCATTTGGAGTGAAGAGCAACCAGAAGCCGTTCAAGAACTGCCCATGCATCCCGAAAAATGCACTGTTTGGTGTGGTTTGTACGCTGGTGGAATCATTGGACCGTATTTTTTCAAAGATGCTGTTGGACGCAACGTTACGGTGAATGGCGATCGCTATCGTTCGATGCTAACAAACTTTTTGTTGCCAAAAATGGAACAACTGAACTTGGTTGACATGTGGTTTCAACAAGATGGCGCTACATGCCACACAGCTCGCGATTCTATGGCCATTTTGAGGGAAAACTTCGGAGAACAATTCATCTCAAGAAATGGACCGGTAAGTTGGCCACCAAGATCATGCGATTTGACGCCTTTAGACTATTTTTTGTGGGGCTACGTCAAGTCTAAAGTCTACAGAAATAAGCCAGCAACTATTCCAGCTTTGGAAGACAACATTTCCGAAGAAATTCGGGCTATTCCGGCCGAAATGCTCGAAAAAGTTGCCCAAAATTGGACTTTCCGAATGGACCACCTAAGACGCAGCCGCGGTCAACATTTAAATGAAATTATCTTCAAAAAGTAAATGTCATGGACCAATCTAACGTTTCAAATAAAGAACCGATGAGATTTTGCAAATTTTATGCGTTTTTTTTTAAAAAAAAGTTTTCAAGCTCTTAAAAAACACTCGTTATTATAATTCCAAACATTTATACTTGTTATTATACCAGAGAAAGTAGTGGACATTCTGCCTAATTTTCAAGTGTTTGTGTTTTACTGTTCAAGCGATAGGGCCATATAGATCAAATTACATAATTTATGGGGACACCCTTTAATTTCTGAATTCAAATTGTATATTTGCTATAGTGGACTTTGGAACACAGGTTCCTTGAAAATTTCAGCTGTCTATCTATAACAGTTCAAAAGTTTAGCCACATACATAGAATTACATTAACTATTGGGACACCCTTTCAATTTCAAATTCAAATTTTATACTTTTTGTTATAGCTGACTTAGCAATACAGGTTCTTTGTAAATTTCAGCGGTCTGTGTACAACTGCTCAAAAGTATGGTCATATACATCAAATTAAATGAACTACTGGAGCACCCTTTATTTTAAAATTTTGAATATTTATACATTTTATTATAACGGTCATAGTAATCGACATTCTGTAAAATTTTCGAGGTTTTGTCTATAACGGTTCAAAAGATAGGCATATATAGGTCAAATTACGGCACCTTTAAATTTTAAACTTATTTTTTTTATTAATTTCCGCCGTTGGGAGCTATGGCGACACGAAATTTTTTAAAATTTTAATTTGGTGCCCTTTACGGTTCTTAATACACGTAAAAAACATGTATGTTGTATGGGGACACCCTTTAATTTTTAATATAATGAACTGTTTTTAAAATGGGACCAACCTGAAAGCATAACCTTTCAAATAAAGAAAAAAATTTTAAAATCGGTTCAGAAATGGCTGAGTTCTGCGGTTACATACATAAAAAAAGCAACATTCAGACGAATTGATAACCTCCTTCTTTTTTGAAGTCGATTAAAAAATAAAAAAAAAAAATATCTTCTGATAAATCTATTGCACGTCCAAAACGCTTTTCACGAAATATGTTTGAAGCCAGTGAAACAGATTAGTCCTGATCCTGAACAACAATGAAAATTGTTAATAAAGTTTTAATTTTTTTCAGTTTGTATTAAAATTTTATAATACATATCGCACTTGATCAACAAAAGGGTATTAAATCAAAATTTGAAAACTTTTAATAGAGGTAAAAAACTTTTTGTGATTACATTATATGATAATTTAAAAATCCGAACATATTATAGTAAGCAATCTCACAACGATACCACTAGGACCCAAGTGAGTCGATTTCTGATCATAGAACCGGCAACCTGTGCAACCTATAGTAAGCAAATTCCATTTAATAATATATTTACACTGTTTTTCTTTTAAATTTTTTGCAATTATTGCCAAAAAAAATAATACCTTTTTGTTGATATAAAGGTATTCAAGACACTATCATGAAAATGGTTGTTGGTTGATTTCTTGCAAAAAGTGAAAATTAAAAAATTTTGAGTTAATACCCTCTTGTTGATCAAGTAAGATATTAGTAAAAAAAAAGTGTAAAAAAATCACTTTTTGTACTATATGAAGTCTCTGAAAGATTTTGGCCAATGTGGCCAAATGAAGAGGTGGCATCCAATACCAAAACATGGAGAGTGTTACCTAGGGTCCCTTCTATTACACTATATAAGCAGTTTTTCTAAATTGAGTTTGTGAGTTTAGTAAACAAGTATAAAAAACTAAATTTTTGTACTATATGAAGTCTCTGAAGGATTTTGGCCAATGTGGCCAAATGGAGAGTGTTGCCTAGGGTCCCTACTATTACACTATATAAGCAGTTTTTCTAAACTGGGTTTGTGAGTTTAGCACAAAAAACAAAGGCAGAATTAAATGAAAAGGTAGATCAAGTGAATTTTAAAATAACAAAAGTTGAAATTGGAGGAATGGCACGTTAATTATACATAGTGAAAATATAGAAGTACGAGATAAAATTAAGCATGCAATACAACAGGAAATTAATGAAAAATACGAGGTTAAAGTACCAAAGATATAAATTCTAAAATGAGTGAGAAAGAGTTAATAAAGAAATTAACAAGACAGAATGAAAGCATGAAAAACAGTTCAATGGAAATAGTTAAAAGCTTCGAAACAAAAAGATTTAATAAGGCTGTATATAATGTAAAATTAAGGATTGACAATGAATCATATGCTAAAGATATGGCGGAACAAATATTGAACGTTGGATAGGATAGATGCAGAGTGTTTGTTGGCACAAGTATAATACAATGCTATAAATGTCAAGGATATAATCATAAGGCAACAGATTGCCGAAATGAAGAGGTGTGCTACAAATGTCATGAAAGCCACAGAAGTAGAGACTGCACAAAGGAAATAAACAATAAATGTATAAACTGTAAGAAAGAAAATAAAAGATTAAACTTAGGACTTGATGAAAATCATGCCACAAACAGTAAAGAATGTCCGGTATATAAAAACAAACTTAATTTAAAAAAGAAGAGAATTGGCTTAGTTGAGGATATATAACAACCAACGAAAATACATGGACTATATGCTAACATTCAAGAATTATTAAATAATTTTGTACAATTGGAAATAATTGAATCTGTTAACTAAGATTTTATAATCCTTTCAGAAAATCATTTGACCGATAAAATAGATGAAAATGAAATACATATAAAGCAATATAATCACCATGCTACATTATCGAGTTCGGCAAAAACAGGAGGGGTTATTTTATATTTTAAAAAGAAATGGAAAATTGAAAATATAAAGTCAGCTGTAAAAGACTCAGTATATTGGATAAATGCAGTTATGGCAAAATATAAAAATAAAACTTTTGAAAGAGCCAGAAGCTTCCACCTCAACACACGCTAATATAGCTAGGGGTGCAAATAGTAACGAATTTATTCTTGAGGCGCTGGCTTCCAACATCAGTGAATTCTGTTACGACGTTTACCTTAACCTCACTTTTGACATATGGTATTCTCGATATGAAGACTTGTTTGAGATAGATGCAAATAAATTAGACGACGCAGCTAAAGTCAGGCTGTTGTTGCCTAAAATGACCACTGTGGTACACAACAAATACATATTTTAACTATATTCTTCCCAAACACTCCCGAGATTTTGATTTCCAAGAAACAGTTGAAAAATGAAAACAATTGTTCGGAAGTCAGATTTCAATATTCAACATGCGTTTCAATTGCCTACAAATAACCAAAGACTCGAACATGGATTTTATAACTTACACAGGAGTTGTAAACAAACAATGTGAGAATTTTAAATTGAATAATCTTACTTTAGATTAATTCAAGTGCTTAATATTAGTTATGGGATTAAAGTCACCAGATGACTTTGATGTGCGCACTAAAAGTGGTTTTACACGACGTGTATTTGTCATATGACTTGTCAATTTTCCATGTGTAAATTCTAAACACGTCGTGTGAAGCCTTTCAAACATAACATATGTATTTTCCATGTGTACAATACATATGATATTTTTCATTTAAGGTGTGTTTAGATTGAGTGTACAAGTCATATGGAATATCAAATTTTCCATATGTAAAACTATACATATAGTGTAAACCTCTTGAAACATAACATATGTTATTTACCTATGTGCAATAACATGTGTTAGTTTTTTATTTAAAGCACGCTCTATTTGATGTGTAAAACTATATAACAATAGCTGTTTTCAGTGATGTTCACTTTTATTTTCAAAAATTCCGCTCATACATTTTTATCATGAATTTAAGGAGTTTAAAATTAACCAATATCTTTATTCTAACTTTTGTTAGTAACTTAATGTTCGAAGATTTATATCGATACCTCATAGGTGATAATAATAATAAAGTTATGTAATATAATATAGATACATATACATATTATATATCTATTTGCAAGTTTGATTTGATTATTTGTACGTCAATCACGGCCAAATCGGATTTAATGATATTTAAAACATAGACAGATCTTTATTTTTTGTGGGTCCATTGGGATATGTCTGTTTTCAAAACTAGGGCCTGGAGGGTATAAGGGACATTTTTATACGAATGACTCAATTTTAATAGAAGTTGAGAACACAATTTCATAAATGTATAGTGATGAAAGGCAAGGTGTGCTTATCTATATTACCGGTACTAAGAAAGACTGAATTAAATTACAATTTTACTTTACTTTAGTGCATTATTTTTCAAATCTTTTTGAAGACGGTAACTGTGTAAACTGTAATATTACCTAATTAACAACTTTGGACTGTAGGACAAAAAAATGCTATTGAGGTATTGTGGGTATCGAAACTGCTGCAAATCACTTAATTGAGCCGTTGCTTTTGAAAATGAGAGAACTCTATTTTGCGAAAAAAAAAATAAAATAAATAAAACCTAAATCTTATTACAAATTAACAAAATTTTATGTTTTTTGAATAGTTCTATTTTTTATATTGCAATATATTAAGAAGCATTATCAGAATTTATCAATCATACTGCAACTATGGTGAAAAATCTACGCTGTGTAACCTAGGAAATATAAGTATTGTAATTTCTTTCTTTCTTTTTCCACTTTTTACTTTAAAATTTAATTATTTAATTTTAGTATTTTTTTTTTTTGTTTTGCTGGACTAAAGAAGAATGAAATGATATTAAAATAAAATATGTATATATGTAAGTAAATAAACTATTCAATTTTTTGGTTTTATAATTACATTCCAGTAAAAGAAAATCAACGTTTTCATCAAACATTGCCTTCGAAAATGAGACAACTACATTGGCGCATACCAAAACCTTATTAAACTTACATGCAATAAGACCACAAAATAATAAGTCTGTTACGGCTTGTGATTTTTTTTAACGCCATTCAAATGCAAATCATTAAATAAAATAAAATGGAGTTCTTTCTTTCATTTTCAAAAGCAACAGCTTTTTAAAGAAATTTAATTCTTTTCTATTGTCATAAGAATTAGGATAAAAAATATTTTATTCCTAATAAAAAAGAGCGAAAATAAATTGACATTAACATCAACAAAATTATTCATTTAATTGTTGCTGATATAGTTCAAATGATATTAATACTTATTGTTTTATTTATTATAATTATTTTTTGTTTTTATATAATTTCTCTCTTACAAATTGAATTCTGTACTGTTGTAGAAACTCCCAAATGATAACACAAAATGGTAGTTCTTTGCATAGTTGACATCACTAGTGGGTTTCTAATAAAATGAAATGGCGGCAAAAATATGAAAATTAGCTAATAACTTATTACAGCAAGTCCCAATAAAGCTAATATTATTAGTTTAATTATATAGACTAATAATTTAAAAAAATAATCCGTCTAAACCACACTTTGAAGACCAGCTATTTTTATACCCTTCACCACAGGTGGAAAGGGTATATATAAGTTTGTCATTCGGTGTGTAATTTCTACAATATTCATTTCCGACCCCATAAAGTATATATATTCTGGATCCTTATACATAGAGAAGTTGATTAAGCGATGTCCGTCTGTCCGTGTTAGTGTGGTAATGTCATTTGCCAAGGCACCAGAAGAGATACAAAAAATTTAAGCACACCAATCTGTCAGGCATAGTTTCGAAAATTTTGGTATTGCAATTCAGCAACATCGGATCATTCCTTTGGAGGCTGCAGGCCAAAAACCACGCCCACCTATATTTTTTTCAGATTTTTTTTAAATTTTTTTCAGCTTTAATGATTCTGTTTTTCAATAAAATTTCAATAAAATTTAAAAAAAATTTTTTTAAAAAATTTACAAAAAAAATTTTTTACAAAAAAATTTACAAAACATTTTCAAAAAGATATTTTACAGAAAAATATTAAAAAATTTTTTTTTTTAAATTTTCCAAAAAATTTTCGAACAATATTTTACAAAAAATTTTTAAAGAATTATTTTTACAAAAATTTTGTACACACAATTTTCGAAATATTAAAACAAAAATTTCAATATTTCTTTGAAAATGAAAATCATGACTGTAACATAACATATATTTAATATTAAGAATATACATATGTGTGTATATAGAGTAACATATTTTTTTAAATGCGTTTGATTTTTAAATAGATGATATCTCTGTTTTAAAACCTAGGTGCATTAAACACATAGACATCATCAGAATAACGACTACAAACTGTCAAAAATGAAACGTTGTGGCTGTCGTCAACTTAGGCTAATTTCTATTTTATTCAACAAAAAAAATGTCAAAAATTGCAAATTAAAAATTCATATGCAAAAAAAAAAGTTTTGGAGGAAATATTTATAATTTTTTGAAAAAGTTTTTTAATTTTATAAAAGCAAAATAAGTATTTCTACAACAATGTCAGAGTTTACGATGTAGCTGTCGGCTTCAATATCATTAAGATGCTGACAACACGGCGACAATTGTAGCAAACGGAATTTGCTACAATTTTCATTTGTCTTCTATTTTTTTAACTCGTGAATAATGATTTTTTCTTATACAAATTTATTTAAGTAAAGAGTCAACAATATGGATAATGCTGTACATGTCTGTATAAATAAAATCACCGTGGTGAAGGGTATAGAAGATTCGGCACGGCCGAATACAGCACTTTTACTTGTTAATATTTATTTTTGTTTTTAATAACAGGAGGTTATGTAATATGTACGTAACATGTGTACGTTTAAATACAAAAATTATAAACCATGTGTAACACTGATTTTGACATACGCAAGAAATTCCATATGGATAGCAATTTTGACAGTACATATGACTTGTACACTCAATGTAAACACACCTTTAGAACGTGTTTTTATATTGATGTGACAAAGCATATGACATCCTGTAATGCCAACTTGATATTTTGCTATTTTAGGTTTTTTGTTGTACCAAAAGCACTAAAAGCGTGGCAAAAGTACTTTTCCATCCTTTGCATCAGCTGTGGTTGGCAATACAAAACTGTGTGGTGGAAAAATTATATATTATAGGTTATGTCAGATGTAATTACACATGTACGTTTGAAAGCAAAAATTATAAACCGTATGTAAAATGGCTGTTTTGACAAACACATGAAATTACATATGGGTTATCAAACCGATAAGTCATATGACAAATATACGTCGTGTAAAACCACTTTAAGCTCTTAAGCAAACTGGACAGCGAATCCAACACTATTACTCTTGACATCCTATCGAGAGAATGCCAAAGGATCATCAACACTAAAACAGACACAACATATATAGATCTCCCAGTAGTTCTAAAACGGAATTCTGCTAAGCTCTAAAGGATCTCTTGTAAAAAAATAGCCGGTCTTCGGCCGTGCGCAAAGTTTTTCTCCTCTATGGTAAAACCAACTCCGGCTTCTCTTACTGAAGTTTTCCAGTATACCCGTTCTTCGGCCGGACGCAGAGATCTTCTTCGCTATGCTATGACCAACACCGGCTTCGGTTACTGTAGTTTTTCTGCATAGCCGGCCTTCGGCCTGACGAAAGGATCTTCTCCGTTATGGTATGAACACCGGCTACGTTTACTAAAACTTTCCTACGTACTATGCATAAATTTTCGTCAAAAAATGTCATCGGTTCTTAATAGGTTAATTTTTTTTTAAATTTTAGCACCACCTGATAGATATTTCCAAACGCTTTAAATTGATACCTATATTGACCTAATTTGTTAAAAAATCTAGTACACAATCAAAGTTTCATATGAAAAGCTCAGAGGCATATAACTCGGAAAGTAAGAACGACCGCCAATTTTTTTATATTAATTTTTTTTTTTTTTATTATTTTTCAATTCTCTATCATCCTGGATATTTTTTTAGATTGAAGCAGCTTGACTAAACTAGATTTAAGCATAAAAATTGAAAAAATTGTTTTTTGGCTTAAATCTAGTTTACGGACAAATCATAAAAATTGTTTGTATTGTTTGTAAAATTTAATTTTAAGCAAAAAATGTAAAATGAAAAAATTAAGGGGGACCCTTAGTTTCGGAGTTACGGACCCCCAAAGTTTCTATGTAAAGTATGGTACATCTCCAGTATTTTATGACGAAATGAGGCAATATGGGTATCATTGTAATTTTAAATAAAAGTACTATCCAACTAAAGTGAAATTAGTAAAAAAAAAAATTGAAACAAATTTAAGTAGAAGAAAAATATTTTGTATTTTTATTCTGCGATCGGCTATGCAGAAAATCTTTAGTAAGCGAAGCCGGTGATGGTTATACCATAGACTACCAAATCCTTGCTCTTTGCAGAAAACCTTTAGTTAACGAAGCCGGTGTTGGTTATACCAACGAGGAGAAAATCCTTGCGTCCGGCCGAAGGCCGGCTATGCAGAAAATCTTTAGTTAGCGAAGCCGGTGTTGGTTATACCATAGAGAAGAAAATCCTTACGCCCGGCCGAAGGCCGGCTATGCAGAAAATATTTAGTTAGAGAAGCCGGTGTTGGTTATACCATAGAGGAGAAAATCCTTGCGCCCGGCCGAAGGCCGGCTATGCAGAATATCTATAGTTAGCGAAGCCGGTGTTAGCTATACCATAGAGGAGAAAATCCTTGCGCCCGGACTTCAAATGCAAATTCTACATTGGATGAAATAAGATGTTTAGCTCTGGAAGAAGAAATTGATGAAGAATTAAGTGATTCATAATAAAAATTTTGAAAAAAAAAAACTGTTTTTTGTGCTGTTTTTTTAATTTTTCTTTCACTGATTTTAATTTAGTTTGATAGTACATTTAATTACCATTCCAATGATATCTACCCATATGGCCTCATTCCGTAATAAAATGGTCGAGATATATTTTACATAGAAACTTTGGGCATCCGTAACTCGGAAACTAAGGGTCGCCCCAATTTTTTCATTTTTTGCTTAAAATTAAATTTTACACACAACAGGCTACTTTTTTAAATTTGTATGATGTGTCCGTAAAATACTAGATTTGTTCCTCAATTTTTCCTATTATTTTTACATATATTTAGTTGGATAGTACTTTTAATACCATTCCAAGTATAATTACATACATATGTATATATTTATATACATTTTGTCGTGTATGAAAAATAAAAATGCACTTACCATTTGACCTGGACGTCTACCACGGTTTCCATTACTTCCTGGAGTGTTACCAGTACCAGCTCGTCCACGTGATCGACCAGCATTTCCCGATGGTTTATCCATGTTATATTTCGTTTATTCTTCTTCCAAAATAATCATACAAATATAGGTGCAAGTTAGTTTAAAACCCTGAAAAACATTGTAAATTGCACCATTAAATAAAAAAATAGTATAAAAAAATAGCGTGGGTATCAAATAACAACTTAAATTCCAAAAGTAACAAACCACAAATACACTTGACAACTCATTTAATAAAGCAAATGATAAGCGTTTAGAATGGACGCGAAATTCAGTGTTGCCGTTGCAAATTTAATCAGGGATGGACAATATGCCACTATTCAAGGCACATTCATCAGGTAACCTCACTACTGAGGGGAAATATTAAGGCGAAAATTTTTTAATTTTTTTTATGTAAAGTTTGATAGTTCAATTTCCATTTAAGGGGAAAAATTGTAAGTTTAAGTGTCAAAATCCATATAAAAAAATTGATTATTTTCGCCTTAATTTTTCCCCTCAATAGTGAGGCAACCTGATTAATATGCCTTGCCACTATTGATCAATTTTATTATTTTTTACAAGGCGAATTAATTTTACCAGGTGTCATCACGGCGAAGTTAATTTTTTTGCTTTACTTTTTATGTGCAAACAGCTGTCAAAAATTCGTTTGTTTTTTTAAATTAAAAAAAAAGAAATAAAATTTTATTTAAATTATTTAAAGACATATTTCAAGATTAAAAAATACAAAATACTACCAGAAAAGGTAAAGAAGGTGTGCTTTAGATATTGGATGTAATATTTTAATTAGAGTTTTTGGCGTCTGTCGTACATTTAACCAACAAAAAAACCCTTGTGGGTGTTTTATGGTGTTGTATTTGTTGTCGCGGCCTTTCGCATTGATTTTTTATACTGCTTTTACAATAGACAGAAACAGGGCAGACAATTTTTGAATTATCTATTGCTCTGCCTTAAACCTTTTACAATTGGACATAAACACGACAGACTTTTGCATTTATTTACTTTACGTGCGTGTGTGTTTGAAAATCTATGGTATATGTATGTACTTTGTAGACGCCTTCTTAAAATATAATGTAAAGCAACACAGAAAAAAGCGAAAAGCAGAAAAGACAAATGAAAAAATGTCCAGTACGATAGTCATGAAATACACACTCTATCTCTTCAAGCCCTTTTCTACAAATATCGTTTGTCTGCCCTGTTTCTGACTATTGTAATGGGGGCTTTACCTAGTGTCTGAAACTAATAAAAATTTTTCCTAATAATCTTTTCCCCATCCCATCAATCTGTTTGACCATTGTAAAGACATGCTGATAACTAATGTAGTCGGGGGTTTAGAATCTTTTTATTAGTGTGCCACCAATTACTCTTAACCCGATGTCCACACGTGATGAATTTTCATCATAACTTGTAATAATATAATATCAATACATAGGGGAAGAGGTTGGGGCATTTTTATTATGATGAACCATTTTTAATTTTTCGGCGCGAGGTTGAGATATAAAAATAACCTTAAATATATATTTAAAGTTAAAGAAGCCACAACTTTACTTTTTTATGCTTGCCACACAATATTAATTGCTTTTTATTTTCAAAATTAGTGAAAAAAACTATAAATTATCATTTTCGGTTGTCCCCTGTTTTTGCAATAAAAAAATTAACGTCAGAGTAAAAAATACAATTGAAATGACGTTTTACATCATAATATAATTAGAGTACATGAGCTCTGATGATTATATCATAATGCTGATATAATGCTAATCAATGAAGTCTACCCGAGATGAATTTTCATCGTGATATAAATTTGAGATTCATCACGATATAAATTCATCAGTTGTGGACTCCGGGCAACAAAAGTCAAACTTCATATAAAAAAACCCAATATTAAAAATATTTTTTTTATATATAAAGTTTGACATTAAGAATCAACATAAGTCAAACTTCATATATGTATATAAAAAAATCTACGTAGGGGAAATATTAAATTTCTTATATAAAGTTTGACAGTTAAACTACCATTTGAGGTCAAAATCTATATAAAGTAGTGAGGCTACCTGACAAATGTGCCATGAGAATATCTTTTTTTATAGCCTTTTTACACTGATCAATATTTAGTGAAACCTGTGGAAGATGTTGAAAATAGGAATCAGTGATTTACAGTAGAAGTTTGCGAATACAAAATAATGGATTTAGAGTAGCAGCCCATTAAGGCTGATTTCGGTATACATTTCATTTTACCAGTGTCCAAATTAACTCATTATACTTACATAATTTAATTTCATTTATTCATTCTATTATAAAAACCTAGCCTAGAGGCCATAATCAACTAATAATTATCTACATACAATCAATAATATAATCTTAAGGTAAGAGATAGTGATAAAAAATAGTTATAAAAACTAAACAATGTTAATATTGTTGAAATACTGACATTCACTTATATTATTTATATTTATTATTTAATCTACTGTAAATAGTTATAATATTTTGGAAATACATTATTTGATTTCTGAACTACGATACTTAGATTTTTATGTTAGTTCAATATTTTTTCTTTGTAATATTTTTTCATTCCAATAAAATATTTTATACCAGAACATTCTCCTGGCTTGTATTAATTTAAACAGGTTATGCCCCTTTGCTAAAGATAAAAAATAAGAAGGAGCAATAAAATCTTAAGGACATTCAAGAATTTTATTGCTATATTCAAGGATCAATTGCATTAAAGGATTTTTAAAAAAATGGCGGTTACAAAACAGAAGTTCACAAAGCTTACAAAGGGAAATTATGCAAATTAGAAATTCAAAATGGAACTTTTGTTACGCAAAAATAATCTATGGAAACACGTTATTACTGGCAATCGACCTACGCCTATTTATTTAAATGGAGAAGTTACTAATCAGTCCTTGACTGAAGACTGCGAAAATAAAGATGATGAAGCCAGGGGTACCATTGGTCTATTATTGTTCCCTATTCCCATTGCAAATTATTGTTCCCTATTCTGCCGACGCTATGTTCATGTGCAAACAAAACAATGGCTCGTCAAGACGTAGTGTAAGTCAAAGAATGTATTGGTAGACAAATTTGGTAGACAAATTTGGTAGACAAATTTGGTAGACAAATTTGGTAGACAGTGTTGGTTTTTAAAAAAATATCCCCCACATCAATTTAGATGTTATAATTAATTAATACTCTTGCTTTTAAATAAAAATATAAATTTTGTATTTTTGATAATCGGTCCCGTTGGCGTTGTTGTTTGAAAACGAAATAAAAACGACAATTTGGCATCACAGTTGGCATTAAGAGGACGTCTTCACTAGACATCAAATTAAACAAAACATAAACATGACGCCGGCAGAGCAACGCAATTAATTTGTGCATGTTGTTATAGGTGACGAAAGCGTGTTTATATAATTTTCTGTTTAAACATAATTTTCTGTTGAGCAACAATGTTGTTTGAATGCTTATTGCACAGCAAATAGTAGGAGTGCTATTGCGCAACAGATGACGCTGTTCGTAAATACTACTGTCAACCTAAAATACAACACCAACGTCATTGTCATGTTGTAAAAGAGTTTTTATAACAAATATTTTAACAACCATGTTAAAACTTGGAAATAACATTAACATGGGCAGTCTAGATTTAATACTAACATGATGTTAGTGTTAATGTTTATAATTTTATGTCTAATTTAGACTGGAAGTAACGAGATTCCTCGTAGTTCATGGCACAATAAATAAGGTAGTGATAGTTAAACAGCTTTTTTTTTCTTCGTTTATTTTTTGTGTAGCTGTTGTGTATTTTTTATTATAAAAATGCTAAATTCTAACAACAACAAAATTCATGTGCATGGCTTGCCGTGATGTCAACTTAGCTCTCTTTGATTTTCTTTGAGGCTTACTTTTTCGCTGTGCTAACTTGAAGCTGTTTATGGCTATAAAAAGCATGTATGGAGTTTTTTGCATTGTTCAATTAATTTCTAATTTTACACTTCTTTTAGTATTAAATAAATATATTTTTTTGTACATGAATTTTTAAATCGTAATTTGAAGATTATTATTGACTTAATTGAAAAATTACAAAATGTGTGGAAATAACTCAACCTTAAGTTGGCTTTAGACTGAAAGGACTAATAAGTGTCGCGATATTTTAAAAGCAAATTAATCGCCAAATGATACAATTTGTATGGATCATTTTTAATCAATTAAAACATTACAGTGTTGATACATTGCATTAAATAATACACGTTGCGATGAGTTGTACAACCAATTCTAGGAATCAGTTGTATGCGGTCCACAAACGCTACAATTTAGCGTGCGATTTCATGTACAACTTCATTTAATATTGACATCGTCCGCAAATACTACTTCACATTCAATGTTAACTGCAAGGTGGTCAAAACAATACTAAACACAAATACTACATAAAATCGTAGGCGAGAGGCACACAAACGTTGCGACGTGTGGGTACAACTTGACAAAAAATCCAAACTATTTGAACTTTCGTACAACCGACACACAACTTGAAAACAATCAGCCCACATACCTTATAATTCGAGTACAACGAGAGTACAACCTACTAGAACTGGTTATACAACTTATTGCATCGTCTGTGGCTTGCTTTACAGTTTTATTGAATTAAAATTTCCAACTAGACAGTATAATCCAATTTAAGCTTCTTTTGAAAATAAAAAAAAAATCATTAAAATTAAAGTAACATTAGATTTGAAGATAATTATTGTCATGTCAGAGATTAAATATAGAAAGCCAACTGAACTGTCAAAAACCCAATACTTTTGTCAAAAAATCGTATACGTGTTGGTTTTTACCACAGCACCTAAACCATAGATTACATAGATAGCCAACTCTCCCAATGTCAAAAAGGGGCTATAAATTTCACCACACTTACGGGTACGGTGTGAATTTAACACACATAGGGGAGTAAAATTTGTACTTACATTAAACCACTTTAACGCGACATATTGTTGCATTTTCCAAGGATATAACTAAATAATTTTGAATTTTTCCACTAACACTTTATTTAAAATTTAATTTAGGAGTCGCAGTTTAGAGGTTGAAATAAGCGGTCATATAGAGTTTGGATAAGTCAGTGCTAAAGTCATTAAACTTAAAAGTGTTAAATCTATCTTATAATAAAACTTAAAATAAGTGTTACAATTAATTTAATATTTAAACGTACAATTTTTTTCGGGTAGGGAGGGAAAATGCCTAAACGAATCTCAGATACTGTCGTCACAGTTCTGGTATGTGGGGCTTGTATCCACTAAAACCCCCCTTTTTTGAGCCGTTTCTCCAACCTACAATTACTTTATAATTAAACTTAATATCTAAACTTACTTATACTTTATAATTTTAATTAATGAATAAATAAATGAATCCTTAACAAATGAAACAATTAATGAATTTTTTTCAACAATAAAATTCACCAAACCACATAATTATATCAGCAAAAATACAAAATGCTTATTATTATTTAAAAACAAAAAAAAAATATTTAATTTTAACATCTAAAGACTGGAACTCTGTTCAGTTTTTGGCAGTCTGTCTTTAAGCCTGGTACTCTGTTCAGTTTTTCATGCGGAATGCTGTTTCTATTTCTATGAAAAAGTAATGAAAAAATGTTGCAGAAGTAGTACTCTGTTTTTGCTGTGGAAAAACATTGAAATGTTTTTGGCAACATTTTATCAAAGCTGACTGGATACAAATATCTTATTGAAAGTATTTTTACTGAAAAAAGGCGCCATTGCCGGTATAATGGTAGCTTCCGTTTTGATGCCTTTTTTTTTTCTTTTCAAAGTGGTGGCAGTAAGTTGATATTTTGGATTGGTTTGATGGGAATGTGGTATTAAGTGCGTGGAGTGGTGAATAGAAATTCCATCGAATTTGAAAACGTCTGAGCTGAGAAAAAACATTGGTTAAGTGCAAAAGCCCCAATGGTTGGTAGGCTGAGTTACAAATTATGCTGTGCAACAAATGTTCGACACTTCAGCGACCTGCACAATATCCACCAACTTGCTCCGAATGGATATACCCATGTGTTTAGCATAAATGGCTTAAACTACTACCAATCATAATCACAGTATAGCAGTCACCACATTTTCATCATCCTCACTAAACAAATGACATAACAGCTTCCAGATTCTCAATAACTTAAAAGCTTCCATAGTCTCAACAACAGGACGACCACAACAATAGTAACAGAAAACAAGTAAAAGTGCTATATTCGGCCGTGCCGAATCTTCTATACCCTTCACCACGGTGATTTTATTTATACAGACATGTACAGCATTATCCATATTGTTGACTCTTTACTTAAATAAATTCGTATGAGAAAAAATCATTATTCATGAGTTAAAAAAATAGAAGACAAATGAAAACAAATTCCGTTTGCTACAATTGTCGCCGTGTTGTCAGCTACTTAATGATATTGAAGCCGACAGCTACATCGTAAACTCTGACATTGTTGTAGAAATACTTATTTTGCTTTTATAAAATTAAAAAACTTTTTCAAAAAATTATAAATATTTCCTCCAAAACTTTTTTTTGCATATGAATTTTTAATTTGCAATTTTTGACATTTTCTTTTGTTGAATAAAATAGATGAATAATTTTAGGATAAGTTGAAGGATTTATTGTCCAATTAATAAATCCTTTTTTTTGCTTATAATTTCTCAAGCAATGAGAAATTATAAGGGCGAGAGATTTTTGTAATGAAATAAAAGAAATTAAACCAAAGGAATTAGTGTACGAGCAAGAGTTAAGAAATAAAAGCAAGAGATGCTTATCAATTTGATGTAGAAATATGAGAGTGATTATTTTATTTTTTAATATTATGCTGCGAAGGCTTTTTAGTACACACATTATTGTTTCATTTTCAGTTGTTTCATTTTTCCAATATTGGTGATAACAAGTAAATTAGTTATAATAAAATTCATTGAATATAAAAAACGCTAGAAACTATTTATAACAATATTTCTTTTAATTAAAAATTCATTTAGAAATATAACATAATAATAATTATAAGTAATTAAATATAAAAGAAAATAAAAACTATATGCTAATTTGTCCATGGCGCCCCTCGTTTCACTGTGGCAATTATTGTTGAGATGATGTTGCGCATAACACATCAGCTAAAGAACGAATGGCTTCAGATATAATTTGTTGGTTGGGTTGATTACGGTTGGTGGTGGTGTTGTTTCTGCGGCTGCTGCGGTTACGGTTGTAGCTTATAATATCCCTGTTGCTGTTGTTGCGACGACGGTCGCTGCTAACATTACGGTTGCTGTTGATACGATTGTTGTTGATACGATTGTTGTTGATACGGTTGTTGTTGATACGGTTGTTGTTGATACGGTTGTTGGTACGGTTATTGGTACGGTTATTGTTGGTACGGTTATTGTTGGTACGGTTGTCGTTGCGTTGCCTACTGTTGTTACGTTGCCTGCTGCTGCTAATGTGGCGTCTGTTGATGCTGTTGTGGCGGTCCTGTCGGCGATCGCCTAAACGCTCGTGCACACTGCGCCTTGGAGCCCTTGTGCGCCTTCTGTCGTGTAAAAGTGTGTGGTGTAACTGCCCACAATACATACAGCTGTCAGGGCTATCGCAACTATACACATTATGTGTCCGCGCAAAGCAATTCAAACAATATTCAAACCGCCGCGCCACTATGTTACGTTCGGCTGGGCGCATTGCCAAAAACGTCTTACAAAATCGTATTGAATGAAACCGGTGGCAAAATTGGCATTTGTGGACAGCTGGGTCCCGAGGTGCCTGAGAACGTCTCCTGGAAGTAGAAAGCTAGTAAGTAATGATAGAAATAGAATAGCGTTTAATGATAAAACGAGAACTACAATGGGAAATAGGATGGTAGGAATGGAAATAAGTAGATCTTTATTTGGCTGCATTGCCATCATTGATACTAGTTACATTATTATAAGGTAGATAGCAGAGCTTGGCGATGGGGCGAGTTACGATACCAATTGCTGTACGTATATCCACAACTCTTGTCCGAACCCCAATGAACTTTTTCAATCCTGCCTAGACGCCATTCGCTGGGAGGTAAAAGATCGTCGATTATGACTACGAAATCGTCCACTTGTAAATTGGGCCTTAAAAACTTCCATTTATACCTTTTATGAAGTGATTTTAAATACTCTTCCTTCCATTTTATGGCAAACTGGTGATGAATAGCCTTCAGTTTTTCCCAACGATTAATTAGAGAGAGGTTTTCGCAGTATGGTTCAGAGAGAGCCATAAGAGGACCACCCCGGAGAAAGTGTCCGGGAGTAAGAGCCGTTAAATCAGACGGGTCTTCAGAGACAGCGGATATGGGACGCGAATTTAATACGCCTTCTATACGAGCTAATACAGTAGCGAACTCTTCGAAAGTAAAACGATGAGCGCCAGAAATTCTTTTCAAATGATATTTAAAGCTTTTGACGGCTGATTCCCAGATCCCACCCATATGAGGTGCCTGGGGCGGAATAAATGACCATTCAAAGCCCTGTGTAACATATTTTCCAGCAATGTCTTCCGATACTGAGTTGATAAAAATACGAAATTCTCTCCGGAATGCTCGATTCGCGCCTACAAAATTTCGTCCATTGTCGGACACTATTTTCTGAGGAAGACCTCGTCGGCCAACAAATCGTGAAAAGGTTGTCTGAAACGCAGCAGTAGTTAGACTCGAGCAAGGCTCTAAATGCACCGCTTTTGTAGCGAAACATACGAAGATGCATGCGTAACCTTTTATAATCGAAGCCTTTCGAAGAGTCGAACTTTTAAGCTCAAATGGTCCTGCGAAATCGACACCAGTAACATGAAAAGGAAAAGATAGAAAACATCGATCGGATGGCAGGGCTGCCATAATCTGAGAACAGGATTGTCTCTTATGTATTATGCACGTTTTACAAAAACGTATAAGCTTTTTTATGTGGAGTTTTAGACGAGGGATATAATACTCAGTTTGTATCATGCGACACATTAAATTACAATCGGCATGTGCTAGAATTTCATGCAAGTGCGCTAAATATAAATGGCAAAATTGCGAATCATAAGGCAATATAACGGGAAATCTTTCATTATAAGGTAGCAATGAATTTGCTAGCCTTCCGTTTACTCGCAATACACCTTTAGAATCCAGGAATGGATTTAGTACATACAATGAGCTTTCTTTTGCTATAATTTGAGAATTAGTGAGCGCATCATATTCAGACTTATAGCATTTCTGTTGAGCTAGAGTAATAAGCCTTGTTTTTACATAATTAACTTCGGCTTGACTTAAATGAGCACTGGTGTACAACAATGGAAATGTTGGCTCAGAAAACGAACGTTTAAAATGTCTTATAATGCGAAAAACATATGCTAGAACTCGTAACGCTCTAGTATAAGAGGAAAATCTTTCGAGTACATCAACTTGTTTGGTTATAGTATGTAAGCTACTGATGGGAACAGTATCGCTTTGAGTTTCGACGCCAATAACTTCATTAGGTTTACCAAATTTTAGCGTCTGGAAGTAGATGATGAATTTGCCCTATTCGGTTAGAAACATAAATTTCCTTCCATGTTGCTGGGGGTTTAGCTAACCATCCTAGGACAATAGATGACTCACACCATAAAAATGTTTCATGCCAGGTGATATTAATTGTAGATATAGTATGCTTTACTAATTTCGCTAACATAACAGCGCCAGAGAGCTCCAATCTAGGCAACGTTATTGAGGCTAAAGGAGCGACTTTGGTTTTTGCAACCAGCAAGTTGGAAAATACTGCGGCAGAAGAGGTTTGTATTCTTATGTAGACCGTGGCGCAGTAGGCTAATTTTGAGGCATCACAAAATCCATGAATTTGAACAGTATCAACGGGAGTGAACTGTATCCAACAAGGGATTTGGATTTCTTCTACTTTTGGTAAATCGGTAATTATTTCGTTCCAGATTCGGAGAGAATCGGAACTTACGTTATCATCCCAATCGATTCGTTCCAACCACAGTTGCTGGATGAGAATCTTGCCTTTGATAACGACAGGAGATATCCAGCCTGCGGGATCAAATAATTTTGCAACAGATGACAATATTTTCCTTTTTGTTATTTTCGCAGATTGAGGAATTGGTTGAAAAGCATACGTAAACGAGTCAGTAAGCGCGTTCCAACGAATGCCGAGAGTTTTCGTTGCGCTTGAATCATAAAATTTTAGAAAGTTTGAATCATAAAGATCATCTTTGTAAAAAGGATTAAGTAATCTTGAGTCGTTTGAGGTAATTTTCTTAAGTAAAAAACCTGCAGATTCTGGCGTTCGCACAAGTTCATTTTGCGCTTTAATTGCGCCTTCGATCGTATGATCTCCGGAGAGGACATCATCGACATAAGTTTCTTTCCGTAAAATTGTACTCGCCCTTGTAAATTGTTTTTCAGAATCAGATGCTAATTGTAATAAAGTTCTAATGGCGAGAAAAGGGGCGCAATTAATACCAAATGTTACGGTTTTTAATTGATAATCTTTGACTGCCTCCCGCGGGGACTTTTGAAAAAGAATTCTTTGGTATGGCCTGTCTTTTGGATCTATCAAAATTTGGCGGTACATTTTTTGAATGTCGCCGTTGAATACAAAATTATAAAGTCTCCAATTCAATATTATGGACATTAGATCATTTTGCAGAGTGGGACCTGAGTAAAGAACGTCGTTCAATGAAAATCCGGACTTAGTTTTTCGTGATGCGTTAAAAACCACTCTGACCCTTGTAGTTTTACTTTCTGGTCTGACGACTGCATGGTGTGGAAGGTAAAAAGAGTTATATTTGTTCTCTGAGAAATATTCACAAGATGTTGTTTCCTCCATATGATCAAGAGTGATATATTCAGTAAGAACGTCGTTATACTGCGTACTTAATAAAGGGTATTTTGCCAACATTTGTTCCATTCGAGCATATTGACTGAGAGCAACATACCGCGAAGAACCTAAGAAGCGAGAAGTAGGAAAATCTTGCCTAAATGGCAATCTCACCATGTAACGACCATCCGATAGCCGTTTAGTTGTTTGTTGGTAAAATATTTCGCAGTAATCATCTTCTGATGAAACAAGTCGAGGTGACGGAATTTCTTCCTGCTCCCAGAATTTCTTTACTAACAGGTCTAAACTGTTATCTTCTTCAGAACTAACACATGTTGATAGCGAAAATATTGGCTGTGTCTGAATTGGGCCGCTAAGAACCCAACCGAATATTGTTCTGTACGCAGATGCAGAACCACAAATATCTCTTTTAATACCTTCAAGATTAATTAAACGCTCACTATCGTTCCCAAGGACCAAGTCGATTGGAGCCGAAATATTGAAATAAGGATCCGCTAGTTCAAGATTTGAAAGATCACTTATATTAGTAACATTAAACGACACTGACGGAATTTGATTTGTCACTTTAGGTAAAACTATAGCAGTTATTTTAAAACGGAAATTATTAATTTTTGATACTAAGACCAAATCACATTCCTTTTCAGCCTTTTGGCTTTGGCCTCCGATTCCCACAATTTCATAATGAGAATTTCTTGCGTTAATGTTTAAACGAACCCTTACTTTCTCGGACAGAAAAGTTCGTTCAGAGCCGGGATCAATCAATGCTCGAATAGTGAACAATTCACCTCTACATTCAATTTGAACTAGAGCTGTTCGTAGCAATACGTTTGCATTATTTGTAGCATAATTAGCGTTGATTTGTGGAAAATTACTAGAATTAGAAGTTGAAGGTTGAATTATTAATTCATTAGGTTCGGGAATTTCAGCATTAATATTAGATACATTAGTATTAGACTTTTGAGGCTGATATGGATTCGCATTTTTATTTGGGAACTTTGGTTCCATATTATTTCGGGGATTATTTACAGAACGCATATGAAGCATGGTGAGATGCTTTTTCCCGCAGTTAAGGCAAGTATTTTTACTAGCACAATTTCTTTTAGTATGAGATTGCGACAAGCAAAATCTACTCTCTCTTGAATTGTAAGTTTACGAAATCGTGGACATATTCTCAAACTGTGATCTTGATCACACAATTTACATTTGTAATTAAGTTTTTCTTGGGATGCGTATAATTGCACCTTTTGCTTTGGCTCATTTTGGCTTAAAAAAGAAGATTTGGTATCTTTAATTGTAAAAATTCTTTCCACAACTTCGCATCTTTTGAGAAGAAACTCACTCAGTTGAGACCACTTGGGCAACTCTCTACTCGCGTTAAGTGATTGTTCCCACTGAGCTAAAGTTTCGTGCGGGAGTTTAGAATATATTAAATTTACTAGAATGGGATCCCAACCTTCTACTGAGACTCCTAAGGTTTGTAGCATTGCTATGCAATCAGAAACGGCACTGTGGATGTTTTGAAGGGATTCACTATCCTATTTTAGAGCTGTGGGAATATTAAAAAGGTTTCTAATTTTATTATCGACTAATACTCGTACATTTTCGTAACGTAATTTAATAGCTTGCCAGGCTAAAGTGAAATTGTTATCAGTTAAAGGGAATCTTTTGACTATTGCTCCTGCAGTTTCAGTGGTCTTGTTTCTGAGATGGTATAATTTTTCTGCCGGAGTTAGCCTGGGATGGTTTATATATACTGCCGTGAACATATCGCGAAATGCCGGCCAATCTTCGTAACCTCCTGAAAATATTTGTGTATCACACGGGGGAAGCTTCAGTCCAGTACTACAATTTTCGATTTGAGACGCTGAATCCACGCCTACTCGCGTATCATCTCTTTCTTTCGCCAATTTTACTAAATCGAGAAGTTTAGAAAGTGTAGAATAATAAATGTCCATGCACGAATCATATTGTTGTTGAATGTTAGCTCTAACATCCTCCTTTTCATCAGAGAGCATAACTTCCTCAAAGGACTCTCCCACTTTAGCCCAACGTGAATCAATATCTTTTCTTTTAATGTCTAAAAGGGACTCGGAGTCGCCTGAGGACTCTTGGTCACATTTTTTGCAAAATGCAATCAAATTTTTCACGTCAAATGCGAATCGCCTCCGACTGACGGACATTTTTGTTTTGTTTGGTTTTCAGTATATTTCAGAGAAAAAAAATTAATTTTTTGCTTTGATAATTGAATAAAACAATTACCAAATAATTTAAATGTGAAATTTGGGTTTAAGATTCTTTTTTGTTGCTTTTAAAACAGCTATAAAATTTATTACGGATAGGATGGAAATACAACTGTAGAATAAGTCAGATTCAGATTCTAAACACTTTGTAAAATATAGCGTAAATCCTTTTTAATTTGGATATCTGAATGTACCTTTTTAATTCCTATCAAATCGTTTATAACTTTGATTTTTGAAAACCGCTTTGTTTGTTAGTGAATAATATATCCTAAGCTAAGTAAGCATAAGGGAATCGAATCGAACAATAGAAACTTTCAACAAATTTTTAATAGATATTTATTTCACTTTTAATAAATTTTTACGAATATCAATGTAATAATTTTTAATGCAAGTAGCAGATGAAATATTTGTAAATTTGAGATTTAATAGTATGAAATGTGAATATATTTGTTTTATTTGTGTAAAATTTTATTTAAAATTAATATTGTAACAAATTATTTTAATCTCCCATTTTTTATTTTTTTTGTTAAATGTTATACCACTGTGCCACTGTAAATGATTTTTGTTTATTGTTGTATGTTAATTTCTAAATTGCCAAAATCAAGGTAAAATAAACTCATAGTATTATTTAAATAATTTGTTTTTTAAATTTTACACCATTAATAACCACTGTGCTAACAAGTGCATAAATAAGAAATTTGAAATTTTAACCAAATTGCCATTTACAAAGAGAAATAAATTGAAATCGTATTTTTTATGCATGTAATTTCTCTTTAATTTTTTAGTGCATACATATATGTTTGCGCAGTCGCTGAAGACCTATAACAAACATGCTATTTATCACAAACACTCTCACTCCTTCATTCGTTATTTTTTATTTTTCCACAGAGCAGATGAAATTTAAATTTATTTAAAATGCATTAAAAATGTTGAACTAATAAATATATTTTCTATTTTGTAGCAAATTTTTTATTAAGATAACCCACTGTGTGGTTTTTGTTTGTTTCTTTTGTTTTACAAGAGCACAAGAAATTTAAATTTATTTAAAATGCATTAAAATTGTTGAACTAATAAATATATTTTCTATTTTGTAGCAATTTTTTATTAACATAACCCACTGTGCGGTTTTTGTTTGTTTCTTTTTGTTCCACAAGAGCTTAAGTAAATAGATGATCATCAATATTAAGAGTATGTGTGTATGTACGATGTTTAATCTCTGCTTTTTTTTCTGCTGTATTAAGATAGGAATGGTGGTTGTTTTTTGACAAATTTAACACTCTCCTATTTACTTATGATTTTTTTTTTCAGAGATTAAATAGGTCACTGAACTTGAAAATGTAACATTTTTCAAGGTTTTTCTTATTGGATTTTTGTTGTTGTTTTTTTTTCACTCTTTTGCAGTTTTAGGCAAATGAAAATTGGCAACTGATAAATTATTTATGCACTTTTAATTTTTCACCTTTGGCAATTTACCTAAGTATATATGTACATAGGATTTATTTATTTATTTATTTTATTTTTTTTTGTATAGGTGAGTTATTTGATTTTAATTAATTTTTTAACTTTTAATTTTAAGGTTTTAGAAAATTTAAGGAAACGATTAAAAAGAGATTTTTTACCTTTTGAAGCAGTCCATATTTATCTAATTTATTTATTTTTATTTTAAACCTACTTAAGCACATGAATTTGTAAACACATCCCTGAATATTTGAAATAACATTTGAATTTAACGTTTCTTTAAAATACAACACTAAGTTAACTTCAAAATACAACATTGTAGATCTTAAGATAATATTTAAATTTAACGGCCTTAGTTGTCAAATACTTATTTTTGCAACCCTATGAGTAATCACTTATACTACTAAAAGTTAAAACCATGTATATGTAAATTTTGCTATAAATACCGCAGTAGTATGTAAGATTTTGTCAATTAGCATTCTGCCTCCCAACTGGTAAGATCATTGTTCAGACTTTTTTAAAGTACCGGACATGAAACTACCCTAAGGAATAGAAAGATCTAATAAAGTTATTTTTTTAAGTGCTAAAATAAAAAGTACTGCCTTTTTATTCAATAACACTTGTTTATGTACAATCTTAGAAACAAGATTGTCTCACTGGCGCCCAACCTTGTGGCTCCGTACAAATCCGAAGCCGAAAAAAACGAACAACAGATTTCCGAAGAAAGCGGAACCGACGAATCATCTTTAGGTAAAGCCGACAAGCCAGCGGCCAACGTAGAAGGTAAAGCCGACAAGCCAGCGGCCAACGTAGAAGGTAAAGCCGACAAGCCAGCGGCCATCGTAAAAGGTAAAGCCGACAAGCCAGCGGCCAACGTAAAAGGTAAAGCCGACAAGCCAGCGGCCAACGTGAAAGGTAAAACCGAAAAACCAACAACAGGAAAATATAAAGCCGACAGTAAAACGGCCACCGTTGACAACAAAACCAACAATAAAGCGTCAAACTTAGACAACGACGCCAACGAAGCTATTACAACAACAGCTGAAATTAATAGCAGCAACATGGCAACATTTTCGCCAGAACAATTTCAACAAATATTAGCAGCTATGGGTAGCACCGACAGAAGTGGATCGTTCACCCAGTGTACAGCGCGTTACAAGGGACAGAGAGATCCCGCAGTGGTGGAAGAATTTTTGGCTGCCATAAGCATATTCAAGGACATAGAAAATATTTCTGACGCTGACGCAGTTAGAGGGATGCCCCTATTGCTTGAGGACTACGCGGCGTCGTGGTGGATTGGCGTCAAAGACACAGTAACCAGTTTTGATGCAGCGAAAACGCTGATACGCCAAACGTTTTCACCGCCAATACCTGATTGGCGTATTTTTGTCAATATTTTTGAGGCAAAACAACAAAGAAAAGAGCCGACTGACAGCTTTATATGTAAGAAGAGGCTACTGTTTTCGCAGTTAAAGGTGTCTGTTACAGAGGAAGTCCAAATAAACATGATATATGGTTTATTAAATATCAGCATTCGGGAACGTGTTCGGCGAGACAATGTAAAAACATTTGCCGACCTGATTTCTGCCTGCAGAGAGGCAGAAATGTTTTTAACCGAAGCTCGTCCAGCATCAAATATGGAGGTAAAGCAAGAGGGCACAGCAAGTAATCGTTGCTCCTTTTGTCGCATTAAAGGCCACAGCATTGAGAGCTGCTTCAAAAAGAAAAAGAGAGACGAACAACAAGCCAAGCTAGTAGCAGATGAGCAACAACAAAAACAAATCAATCAACCATCAACAGCCGTGATTAAAAAACTCACATTTTCATGTTATGGTTGTGGCGCACCTGGGGTATACCGAGCTAATTGCCCTAACTGTAGCAGCCATTCTAAGGACAGCCCCCAGTATTTATCGTTTAATTCATGACCTATAACAACAACGGTTATAGGTCACGCATTGCCAACAACACATGTGGAAGTATTTGGTCTCAAAGGGGAAGCCGTGTTTGACACTGGTGCAAAAACCAGTGTTGCCAGTCTGAATTTAAAGAAAATTCTGACTCAAAATGGTTGTGTTTTTCAAGATGTACGAGCGGAGGTTACCTTGGCTAATGGATCAACTACCGTTGGAAAAGTGATGCACACCATTTGTGACGTGAAAATTGGCGCTCGAGTCCGGAAAATTCTTTCTGGAACAGGCGGGGATTGTCCTAAATATGGCACACCAAAATATGGTATTTTGAAGATTCACCAAAGACCAGATTTATTTTTACAAATCCTTTGGAGGTTGGAGTTTTCAACTTGGATATCACCAGTGAAGAAGCTTCTCCATGCACCAAGGCAATGAAGGAAGTCTCAGAGTTTGTGAGTTTCGTCGAAGAGAAAAATATGATTTCACCATTGTTAAATACCCCCAAGGCTTCAAATGACTACTCCCCTCATACCATCCAGAACATCTTTAGAGATACAATCCCGGTCGGAGAAAGAACCCCTACAGAGGTTTCTAGATTGTTTGGACCTCTAGTCAAAATCCTAAAATCTGATAGAGAAGAGTATCTCGCTGAAGTATTCATGCCACTTTACTCATTAGACATCCACTTTTTAAAAGATTCTGATGGTATTGGGCTTACTAGCGAACAACGTAAAGAATTGGATCAACTATTAGTAACACATGAAGATGTTTTTAAAGAGCCAACAACAGCTACTCCCTTTGCGATCCATCGCATACACACTGAAAATCAGGACCCTGTTGCAATTCCTCCATATCGATTATCACCAATCAGGAAAGCCGCTCTGAAAGATGAGATATCACGAATGATCAAATTAGGAGTCATTGTCGAAGGTCAGTCACCATGGGCTGCTCCGGTGGTCATTATACCAAAAAAGACTGGTGGAATTCGGTTGTGTATCGATTACCGTGAGCTAAACGCGATTACCAAGCCAGACCGATATCCATTACCAAGAGTGGATGACATCCTGCACGAAGCCAAAGCTACCAGCTTTATGTCCACGCTTGATTTACAATGTGGCTATTGGCAGATTGGTGTCCATCCCGATGATCAGGACAAAACTGCATTTGTTACTCTATTTGGCATGTACAAGTTCACCAGAATGCCATTTGGACTACGAAATGCCCCAGCCACTTTCCAACGGCTTATCGATCGACTTAAAGCTTCATTAGGAGATACGATTCTTCTGGCCTACTTAGATGACATAATATCCTGCTCACCTACATTTGACCAACACTTGAAGGATTTAAGTTTAATTTTTCAGCGTCTTCAAGATTTTGGCCTTAAAGTTAATCTGGAGAAGTGTCGCTTTGCTTGCAGCGAAGTAAAATATTTGGGACACATACTCACTCCTCAGGGTATCATGACAGATCCTGAAAAAGTATCTGCCTTACGACAACGAAAAGAGCCCAAAAATGTAAAGGAATTGCTTTCCTTCTTGCAAGCATGTTCTTGGTACCGCCGTTTCATACCGTGTTTTGCCGATGTGTCCAAGCCATTATCCTCCCTTTCCAAAAAAAAATGCCGTGTGACGTTGGACCTCAGAACAACAGAATGCCTTTGAAAAACTAAAAATACTTCTGACATCGGCGCCAATATTAAAACAAGCTGTGGATGGTCAGCCCTTCATATTAAAGACCGATGCCAGTGGTTACGCTCTTGGTGCAGTTTTGCTCCAGGGGGAGGGTGCAGATGAGCATCCCATTGAATATGCCAGTAGACTTCTGTCCAATGCAGAACAAAACTATTCAACTATAGAACGAGAAGCGCTCGCCATTGTATGGGCCGTGCAGAAATTCCGTGGATACATTGAAGGAGCATTGGTAAAGCTAATTACCGACCACCAACCATTGAAATGGCTGATGAATATTAAATCGCCAACAGGTCGCCTTGCTCGGTGGGCACTTTTACTACAACCATTTGACATCAAAATTGAGTACAAGCCTGGAAAAACAAACATCATCGCTGACACATTATCCAGGCCACCATGCGAAGAAAATCATGAAGAGACTGCTTCTTGTGAAATCTGCTCTTTTTCTATCGAGATGCCCAGAAAGAGTGCTAGCCAAATAAGAGAAAGTCAACAAAAAGATCCGAATCTTAAAAAAATTATAGATTGTTTTGAAAACAGCAACGAAGACGTCACATACTGGTCCAAAAGAGGGTTTTTAATGAATGATGGTGTATTGTACTGCTACAGCAATGAGGACTCTGATGATGCTCAGCTTGTAGTGCCCTTAGATGAACGAAAAGAAATTTTAAATCATTACCATAACTATGACACAGCTGGCCACTACGGTATTGATAGAACTATAAATAAAATCACCCTTAGATACTACTGGCCAGGAATTCGCAAAGACATCGAAAAACACGTTAAGGAATGTATTCAATGCCAAAGGTATAAAGCTACCAATTTAAAACCTGCCGGCTTATACCAAACAGTTTCCAGTAATCAACGATTTGAAATTGTTGCTATAGACCTTTTTGGTCCGCTACCAGTGTCTCCCAACGGCTATCAATGGATCTTCATCGTGGAAGATATTGCCAGTAGATGGGTCGAACTATTTCCACTAGAAGTCGCTACAGCAGAAGCATGTGCTAAAACCCTAATAGACGAGGTGTTTTTACGATATGGGGTACCACGAAAAATCATAAGCGACAATGGAGTACAGTTTGTTTCGGCTGTTATGCAAAAAGTTGTATATTGTTTAAATATACAGCACATACTACCACCCGTATACCATCCTGAGGCCAACCCAGTAGAACGGAAAAATCGTGACATGAAAGCTCAACTAGCAATTTTAGTAGGTAATAATCATCAACGATGGGATGAAAAATTGCCAAGTATACGTTTTGCCATGAACACTACCTTTTGCCAGAGTACTAAATACACTGCCGCATATTTAACTTTCGGACGAGAACTTAGAACTATAGATGATGTTCAACACGATCTCAAAGCGATTGTTCAGTCTGAGAACTTTGTTGCTGAAATCACTCCATATCTCCATACACTTGCTGATGTATTCACAGAAGTCAAGGAAAATGTATATAAACAGCAAGATCACAACAAAAATAACAGTAACAAACAACGAAGAAATCAACCTCCCTTAGCAATTGGATCAAAAGTTCTAGTCACTACACATGTTTTGAGCAACACCAACAAGGGAGTTACATCCAAATTCGTACCCAAACGGGATGGCCCGTACACAATAATAGAGAAAAAGGGAACTACATCTTACGTAATTGCGCATGAAGATGACCTCAATTTGCCATTGGGAACTTATCACGCATCAGTCTTAACACCAGTGGTAAGCAGTTCAAGTGAATCTCAACCTCCAGTACATATGCTACGACGAAGAGGCCGACCTCGAAAGACTTAGCTGCTGCCTTGCCGGGACGTCGTCGGCATCAGAGGGGGAGAATGAAGCAGTCCATATTTATCTAATTTATTTATTTTTATTTTAAACCTACTTAAGCACATGAATTTGTAAACACATCCCTGAATATTTGAAATAACATTTGAATTTAACGTTTCTTTAAAATACAACACTAAGTTAACTTCAAAATACAACATTGTAGATCTTAAGATAATATTTAAATTTAACGGCCTTAGTTGTCAAATACTTATTTTTGCAACCCTATGAGTAATCACTTAAGGGCCATTTAGCCAACCGTTGAAATCGTAGATGTAACGTAAATGTAAATGCAACTTAAATGTAAATGTTTGAGCGCTTATAGAATGCTTAAAGTCGTGTCATGTGTTTTTGACATAAGCAAAAAAATACAAATAAAATATTCAACAGATAAGAAAACAGTTTTTATTTATTTCAAGGTGCTCTTATATTAAAAAAATACAATATAATGGAGATCGACGATTTGTTTATAAATTTAAATTTCTTACGCAAACTTTTTTTAAGCAATAAAAATAAACGTACACGCCGGGTACGAAGGTGGGGTGTTCGACCCATAAACAGAGACTATATTGTCGCGGGTTACAACAAAAAAGTTTTCCGAAGCATCAAAAAGTGTGACAAAGAACAGTTTTTTGTACACACGCGTATGTCTCCTGATTTGTTTGATCTTCTGCTGTCCATGGTTCGTGATGAACTTAGTAAGCCGAGACAACGAATTGGCCCAGAAGAGAGACTTGCAATAACATTGCTGTAAGTAAAAAATTTCATTTTGTATACACACATGGGTACATATGTAAATGCATATATTATATACATATATGCAAATCTAATTTAGGTATTTGGGACATGGATGCTCTTTGCAATCTATAGCTTGGAGCCACAAGCTTGGAAAATCAACAATCCGTGCTATAGTCTTAGAAACATGTGATGTGTTGTGGCATTTATTGTCGCCAATTTTCTTATCTGAGCCGACAACATCCCAATATGAGGACATTGAAAAAGATTTCAATATTTTGTGGAATATGCCCAACTGTGTGGGTGCTGTAGATGGCAAGCATATAGCTATAAAGTGTCCGGCAAATTCAGGATCCATGTTTTACAATTATAAAAAATATTTTAGTGTAGTACTAATGGGAGTATGTGATTCAAAATATACTTTCACATCAGTCAGTATGGGAAGCTTTGGCAGCCAAAGTGATGCAGGTATAAATATACATGCATATGTATATTAATATATCTATTTGATTTTAGTTGCTGTAATATTAACAAAAGTCATTTATTATATCTTTTACAGGAATATTTCGTGTATCACCATTTGGAGAATCGGTTATTTCTGGTAAAGTCGCAGTCCCACCAAATAAGCCATTAAATTCGGCCTGTGAAGATTTATTTCCACATTATTTTGTAGGGGACGCGGCTTTTCCATTGCGGTGCAATTTAATGCGTCCCTATCCAGGATTAAATCTGGATACCACCAAAAGGGTTTTTAACTACAGGCTTTCACGAGCCCGACGTGTAATTGAAAATTGCTTTGGAATACTGTGCGCACGTTGGAGAATTCTTTTAACAACGATTGAAATGTCGCCGGACAATATTGATACTATTGTACTGGCTTGCACAGTACTTCATAATTTCATCATGTTGAATGACGCAAAAAAATGGTATTGTCCAGCAAATTTTGTGGATCAGGAGGCAGAAGATGGCACCCTCCAAGAAGGAGAGTGGAGAAATCAACTTCGTATGAGTGATGAAAGGTCTATGCGATCAATTTCTACTCATGCGCGAAGATCTACGCAAACAGCAATCAATTTGAGGAATAGATTGGCTGACCATTTTTGTAATGAAGGTGCTATTCCATCACAATATCGGTTATAAATTAAAACATTTAAATTTTAAATGTACTTATATACATATGTATGAGTGTTTATTTTAACTAAATTATGTTTATTATTTGCTATCACAAATTTTTTATATTCAAAACTCAGCGCTGTTTCTTTGTGTTTGCTTTTCAGCAGTCTATATGTCGACATTTTATAGGAGCTACTCTAATCATCCTATGAAATGTTGACTGCTGAAAAGCGAACACAAAGAAACAGCTTTGATTTTTTAAATTAATTTATCATAAATAAAAAGTTCTCGTAAACAAAAAACAATTCATTTTTATTAATTTACTATAAGTAAACAAATTAATAGTTTTTAAAGTAAAATAAAAAACGTCTTATAAAATAATACTAAAATTTGGTTACACATAAGGCCATCAGAGTTGAATAGTTTAAACGTAGTGTTTCAAAAGCAAACAACAAATTTAAAAATCTCACTCCCACAAAAGCATTGGATATTGTTGATACAAAAACGGAAATAGTGCACTTTTCATTCATCCGGCTGTAAATTAATTTCCATAACTAATGTAGTTACTTTTTGCATTACCGCCATCTGTTTTTTCTTGCTCATTGTTCGAATGGTTGCAACAATCATTTTTCCAAAAGCAGTCACTGCGTCTTCCTCCTCCGGCTTTCTCATTTTACTTTCACAAAGTTTTGTGAAAGCATCAACTGCTTGAGAAAAATGCATGTCATTATTTTCTTCTGCCGATCTCTTTCGTTTTGCTATTGACGGTGTTGTTGAAGCTGTTGAAATTGTTTCAAACATTGAGTCTGACAACATTTCTAGTGGTGGAGACATTGATATTGGCGTCGGTGGCGAAATAGCAGATTGTGGCGATTGCGATGACGACTGGGAGTCGATATCTACAGTTTGCTTATAAATGTTGGATGAACATCGCATTCTGGAAAGTTAAAAGTGTAAAAACTTCAAAATTATACAAATCACATTATGACTTACGGTCTTGGTACAACATGAGGCGCTATAAACTTCATACTTTCTATTAGCGGCCATTGTGATGGATACTTAGCTCCACTGCCAGATGGCAAATTTTCCTGCCGCTTCTCCTTTACATACCTGTCGCGTAGGCACGTCCATCTTTTTTGGCAAATTTCCTCTACAACACAAATATTTGGTACATAAATAAATATTATTAGCATTGTATTTATAACTTACCTGGATATTCCATTTCGGCAGAAATTTGCTTCCATACATTTCTGGGTTTTTGTACCCAGAACAATATTTATTATATAGGCATTCATTTGCCTGAACTAATAATAATAATTTTTCGTCGTCCATTTCCGTTTTTTTAAAAAATCAAATAAAATGCATATCAGCTGTTCGAAACATTGATGGGAAATCAATTCGTTCACATAAATGATGATTATGCGGAAAAAGTACCAAAATTTTAGCTCTATGCACACACATATGCATGCGTATGTACATTGCTGTACAATATTTTCTTAATTGTTTGTGTATTTTTTATTATATTAGTTTATTGCTATTATTTCAAAATAATTTTTTTTTTGCTGGAAAACTATCTTGCTACATTTGATAAAGAAATAATTCGTTTAAAGAAAATAAATTCCATGTACAATATATGCAAATTTAACAACAAAAACTGTTCAAATATCAGAACCAAAATAGTACCAAAAAAAAAAGGGTTAATGTGCCACACTCCTATGCAACATAATACATCCCATCACTGTCTACATCTGACACTTGAGCTCGTACATAATTTTCTATTTTCTACAGGTTCAAACGTTACGGCTACGTGACATCTCCTGTCAAGTAAGCATTTTCACGCAGTCGCATATAACAGAAACGATCAGCTGACACAGCTACATTTACATTTCTACATTTACGGTCGGCTAAATGGGCCTTAAAGGCTTTTTGTTATTTTCGCAGATTGAGGAATTGGTTGAAAAGCATACGTAAACGAGTCAGTAAGCGCGTTCCAACGAATGCCGAGAGTTTTCGTTGCGCTTGAATCATAAAATTTTAGAAAGTTTGAATCATAAAGATCATCTTTGTAAAAAGGATTAAGTAATCTTGAGTCGTTTGAGGTAATTTTCTTAAGTAAAAAACCTGCAGATTCTGGCGTTCGCACAAGTTCATTTTGCGCTTTAATTGCGCCTTCGATCGTATGATCTCCGGAGAGGACATCATCGACATAAGTTTCTTTCCGTAAAATTGTACTCGCCCTTGTAAATTGTTTTTCAGAATCAGATGCTAATTGTAATAAAGTTCTAATGGCGAGAAAAGGGGCGCAATTAATACCAAATGTTACGGTTTTTAATTGATAATCTTTGACTGCCTCCCGCGGGGACTTTTGAAAAAGAATTCTTTGGTATGGCCTGTCTTTTGGATCTATCAAAATTTGGCGGTACATTTTTTGAATGTCGCCGTTGAATACAAACTTATAAAGTCTCCAATTCAATATTATGGACATTAGATCATTTTGCAGAGTGGGACCTGAGTAAAGAACGTCGTTCAATGAAAATCCGGACTTAGTTTTTCGTGATGCGTTAAAAACCACTCTGACCCTTGTAGTTTTACTTTCTGGTCTGACGACTGCATGGTGTGGAAGGTAAAAAGAGTTATATTTGTTCTCTGAGAAATATTCACAAGATGTTGTTTCCTCCATATGATCAAGAGTGATATATTCAGTAAGAACGTCGTTATACTGCGTACTTAATAAAGGGTATTTTGCCAACATTTGTTCCATTCGAGCATATTGACTGAGAGCAACATACCGCGAAGAACCTAAGAAGCGAGAAGTAGGAAAATCTTGCCTAAATGGCAATCTCACCATGTAACGACCATCCGATAGCCGTTTAGTTGTTTGTTGGTAAAATATTTCGCAGTAATCATCTTCTGATGAAACAAGTCGAGGTGACGGAATTTCTTCCTGCTCCCAGAATTTCTTTACTAACAGGTCTAAACTGTTATCTTCTTCAGAACTAACACATGTTGATAGCGAAAATATTGGCTGTGTCTGAATTGGGCCGCTAAGAACCCAACCGAATATTGTTCTGTACGCAGATGCAGAACCACAAATATCTCTTTTAATACCTTCAAGATTAATTAAACGCTCACTATCGTTCCCAAGGACCAAGTCGATTGGAGCCGAAATATTGAAATAAGGATCCGCTAGTTCAAGATTTGAAAGATCACTTATATAAGTAACATTAAACGACACTGACGGAATTTGATTTGTCACTTTAGGTAAAACTATAGCAGTTATTTTAAAACGGAAATTATTAATTTTTGATACTAAGACCAAATCACATTCCTTTTCAGCCTTTTGGCTTTGGCCTCCGATTCCCACAATTTCATAATGAGAATTTCTTGCGTTAATGTTTAAACGAGCCCTTACTTTCTCGGACAGAAAAGTTCGTTCAGAGCCGGGATCAATCAATGCTCGAATAGTGAACAATTCACCTCTACATTCAATTTGAACTAGAGCTGTTCGTAGCAATACGTTTGCATTATTTGTAGCATAATTAGCGTTGATTTGTGGAAAATTACTAGAATTAGAAGTTGAAGGTTGAATTATTAATTCATTAGGTTCGGGAATTTCAGCATTAATATTAGATACATTAGTATTAGACTTTTGAGGCTGATATGGATTCGCATTTTTATTTGGGAACTTTGGTTCCATATTATTTCGGGTATTATTTACAGAACGCATATGAAGCATGGTGTGATGCTTTTTCCCGCAGTTAAGGCAAGTATTTTTACTAGCACAATTTCTTTTAGTATGAGATTGCGACAAGCAAAATCTACTCTCTCTTGAATTGTAAGTTTACGAAATCGTGGACATATTCTCAAACTGTGATCTTGATCACACAATTTACATTTGTAATTAAGTTTTTCTTGGGATGCGTATAATTGCACCTTTTGCTTTGGCTCATTTTGGCTTAAAAAAGAAGATTTGGTATCTTTAATTGTAAAAATTCTTTCCACAACTTCGCATCTTTTGAGAAGAAACTCACTCAGTTGAGACCACTTGGGCAACTCTCTACTCGCGTTAAGTGATTGTTCCCACTGAGCTAAAGTTTCGTGCGGGAGTTTAGAATATATTAAATTTACTAGAATGGGATCCCAACCTTCTACTGAGACTCCTAAGGTTTGTAGCATTGCTATGCAATCAGAAACTGCACTGTGGATGTTTTGAAGGGATTCACTATCCTATTTTAGAGCTGTGGGAATATTAAAAAGGTTTCTAATTTTATTATCGACTAATACTCGTACATTTTCGTAACGTAATTTAATAGCTTGCCAGGCTAAAGTGAAATTGTTATCAGTTAAAGGGAATCTTTTGACTATTGCTCCTGCAGTTTCAGTGGTCTTGTTTCTGAGATGGTATAATTTTTCTGCCGGAGTTAGCCTGGGATGGTTTATATATACTGCCGTGAACATATCGCGAAATGCCGGCCAATCTTCGTAACCTCCTGAAAATATTTGTGTATCACACGGGGGAAGCTTCAGTCCAGTACTACAATTTTCGATTTGAGACGCTGAATCCACGCCTACTCGCGTATCATCTCTTTCTTTCGCCAATTTTACTAAATCGAGAAGTTTAGAAAGTGTAGAATAATAAATGTCCATGCACGAATCATATTGTTGTTGAATGTTAGCTCTAACATCCTCCTTTTCATCAGAGAGCATAACTTCCTCAAAGGACTCTCCCACTTTAGCCCAACGTGAATCAATATCTTTTCTTTTAATGTCTAAAAGGGACTCGGAGTCGCCTGAGGACTCTTGGTCACATTTTTTGCAAAATGCAATCAAATTTTTCACGTCAAATGCGAATCGCCTCCGACTGACGGACATTTTTGTTTTGTTTGGTTTTCAGTATATTTCAGAGAAAAAAAAATAATTTTTTGCTTTGATAATTGAATAAAACAATTACCAAATAATTTAAATGTGAAATTTGGGTTTAAGATTCTTTTTTGTTGCTTTTAAAACAGCTATAAAATTTATTACGGATAGGATGGAAATACAACTGTAGAATAAGTCAGATTCAGATTCTAAACACTTTGTAAAATATAGCGTAAATCCTTTTTAATTTGGATATCTGAATGTACCTTTTTAATTCCTATCAAATCGTTTATAACTTTGATTTTTGAAAACCGCTTTGTTTGTTAGTGAATAATATATCCTAAGCTAAGTAAGCATAAGGGAATCGAATCGAACAATAGAAACTTTCAACAAATTTTTAATAGATATTTATTTCACTTTTAATAAATTTTTACGAATATCAATGTAATAATTTTTAATGCAAGTAGCAGATGAAATATTTGTAAATTTGAGATTTAATAGTATGAAATGTGAATATATTTGTTTTATTTGTGTAAAATTTTATTTAAAATTAATATTGTAACAAATTATTTTAATCTCCCATTTTTTATTTTTTTTGTTAAATGTTATACCACTGTGCCACTGTAAATGATTTTTGTTTATTGTTGTATGTTAATTTCTAAATTGCCAAAATCAAGGTAAAATAAACTCATAGTATTATTTAAATAATTTGTTTTTTAAATTTTACACCATTAATAACCACTGTGCTAACAAGTGCATAAATAAGAAATTTGAAATTTTAACCAAATTGCCATTTACAAAGAGAAATAAATTGAAATCGTATTTTTTATGCATGTAATTTCTCTTTAATTTTTTAGTGCATACATATATGTTTGCGCAGTCGCTGAAGACCTATAACAAACATGCTATTTATCACAAACACTCTCACTCCTTCATTCGTTATTTTTTATTTTTCCACAGAGCAGATGAAATTTAAATTTATTTAAAATGCATTAAAAATGTTGAACTAATAAATATATTTTCTATTTTGTAGCAAATTTTTTATTAAGATAACCCACTGTGTGGTTTTTGTTTGTTTCTTTTGTTTTACAAGAGCACAAGAAATTTAAATTTATTTAAAATGCATTAAAATTGTTGAACTAATAAATATATTTTCTATTTTGTAGCAATTTTTTATTAACATAACCCACTGTGCGGTTTTTGTTTGTTTCTTTTTGTTCCACAAGAGCTTAAGTAAATAGATGATCATCAATATTAAGAGTATGTGTGTATGTACGATGTTTAATCTCTGCTTTTTTTTCTGCTGTATTAAGATAGGAATGGTGGTGGTTTTTTGACAAATTTAACACTCTCCTATTTACTTATGATTTTTTTTTTTCAGAGATTAAATAGGTCACTGAACTTGAAAATGTAACATTTTTCAAGGTTTTTCTTATTGGATTTTTGTTGTTGTTTTTTTTTTTTCACTCTTTTGCAGTTTTAGGCAAATGAAAATTGGCAACTGATAAATTATTTATGCACTTTTAATTTTTCACCTTTGGCAATTTACCTAAGTATATATGTACATAGGATTTATTTATTTATTTATTTTATTTTTTTTTTGTATAGGTGAGTTATTTGATTTTAATTAATTTTTTAACTTTTAATTTTAAGGTTTTAGAAAATTTAAGGAAACGATTAAAAAGAGATTTTTTACCTTTTGAAGCAGTCCATATTTATCTAATTTATTTATTTTTATTTTAAACCTACTTAAGCACATGAATTTGTAAACACATCCCTGAATATTTGAAATAACATTTGAATTTAACGTTTCTTTAAAATACAACACTAAGTTAACTTCAAAATACAACATTGTAGATCTTAAGATAATATTTAAATTTAACGGCCTTAGTTGTCAAATACTTATTTTTGCAACCCTATGAGTAATCACTTATACTACTAAAAGTTAAAACCATGTATATGTAAATTTTGCTATAAATACCGCAGTAGTATGTAAGATTTTGTCAATTAGCATTCTGCCTCCCAACTGGTAAGATCATTGTTCAGACTTTTTTAAAGTACCGGACATGAAACTACCCTAAGGAATAGAAAGATCTAATAAAGTTATTTTTTTAAGTGCTAAAATAAAAAGTACTGCCTTTTTATTCAATAACACTTGTTTATGTACAATCTTAGAAACAAGATTGTCTCACTTTTAGATATTCAATTTTAACTTAAAATTTTCTTCAGGATTCTTTAGACTTTAATTATTATTTAATTTTGGCTATTCCTTTGGGTTTTGCAATTTTCAAGTATTTATGTATGTATGTACATTTATGTATGTATATATGTAGGCACTTGTTAGTTTTTTATATTTATTTTGGCACTTTAATAAAGCCTGGTACTCTGTTCAGTTTTTCATGTGGAATGCTGTCAAACTACATACATAAAAAATTCGTATGAAAAAGTCATGAAAAAATGTTGCTGGAGTTGTACTCTGTTTTTGCTGTGGAAAAACATTGAAATGTTTCTGGCAACATTTTATCAAAGCTGTGAAATAAAGCAAATGGGCATTATTTCATGCGGAATTTTTGAAACAACAGCTGATCACCTGACTTTTGTTAACATTTGTAAAACAATGTGGTATACTTAAAAGCAACAAAATCGTAAAATTCTTCCAAATCGCGAGATAGACACCACATTTTAAATGTCAAATTTTCCTTGTGAAATAATAAATGTTGCTCAACATTTTTCACAAATTCGAACAGAGTACTAGGCTTAAGAGAACAATTTTGGGAAATTTTATTTTTAGAAATTTTTAAATTGTATCACTTTCTTTGGGCACTTTTTAGAATTTTTCTTTTAAGTTGGGGAAACTTTTTTCTTTTTAAAAATTTTTTCTTTTTTAGTGTGGAAAACTTTTCAATTTAAATTTATTTGTTTTAAGAGATTTTTCTCTTTAGTTATATATGTAGGTAGTATATATGTATGTATATGAAATTTTTCTACTTACATTGCAATTTTTTAAAAAATAGTGTTTTATGTATGTATGTTTGTAGGTAGAACTTGCATTCGTTACTTTTCTTCCCGGCTTTTCCTTGATGATGCAGTGGATTTTTCTTGGATAGGTTACCAGTTCACTGTTGAGAAGGACCATGAATAATTTTAGGATAAGTTGAAGGATTTATTGTCCAATTAATAAATCCTTTTTTTTGCTTATAATTTCTCAAGCAATGAGAAATTATAATTTCTCAAGCAATGAGAAATTATAAGGGCGAGAGATTTTTGTAATGAAATAAAAGAAATTAAACCAAAGGAATTAGTGTACGAGCAAGAGTTAAGAAATAAAAGCAAGAGATGCTTACCAATTTGATGTAGAAATATGAGAGTGATTATTTTATTTTTTAATATTATGCCGCGAAGGCTTTTTAGTACACACATTATTGTTTCATTTTCAGTTGTTTCATTTTTCCAATATTGGTGATAACAAGTAAATTAGTTATAATAAAATTCATTGAATATAAAAAACGCTAGAAACTATTTATAACAATATTTCTTTTAATTAAAAATTCATTTAGAAATATAACATAATAATAATTATAAGTAATTAAATATAAAAGAAAATAAAAACTATATGCTAATTTGTCCAATAGAAATTAGCCTAAGTTGACGACAGCCACAACGTTTCATTTTTGACAGTTTGTAGTCGGTATTCTGATGATGTCTATGTGTTTAATGCACCTAGGTTTTAAAACAGAGATATCATCTATTTAAAAATCAAACGCATTAAAAAAAATATGTTACTCTATATACACACATATGTATATTCTTAATATTAAATATATGTTATGTTACAGTCATGATTTTCATTTTCAAAGAAATATTGATATTTTTGTTTTCATTTTTCGAAAATTGTGTGTAAAAATTTTTTGTAAAAATATTTTTTTAAAAATTTTTTGTAAAATTTTATTCGAAAATATTTTGGAAAATTTTTAAAAAAATTTTTTTTTCGAATATTTTTCTGTAAAATATCTTTTTGAAAATGCTTTGTAAATTTTTTTGTAAATATTTTTGAAAAAAAATTTTAAAATTTTTTTAAAAAAATTTTTAAAAAATTTTTTTTTTAAATTTGATTGAAATTTTTTTGTTAAATTTTGGACCTTTCTCCAATCTATATTGAGTAAGAATGGTCAGACTAAAGCAAAAAGAAATCCTTACAAAAAAAAAATTTCATCATATTGACACATGGGGGGTCCTTTTAACTGCTCCTATTTGTCAGTGGGTACCCTGTGGGTCCATTGGTTACCTTTATGCGTATTGCTTTCTATTAAGGTCTCTAATACAAATCAAAGCAGAAAAACCCTACCAATATAAAAACAAACAAAAATCGCCCCTCGCAGGGGGTTATTGATCCCCCGAGATCTGTATGCACTCCTTGCGATCTACCTGTCGTAGTCTAATATATATTTGACAAAAAAAGGCAAAACATCATTAAAGCCGAAAAAATTAAAAAAAACGTAAAAAAATATAGGTGGGCGTGGTTTTTGGCCCGTAGCCTCCAAAGGAATGATCCGATGTTGCTGAATTGCAATACCAAATTTTTCGAAACTATGCCTGACAGATTGGTGTGCTTAAATTTTTTGTATCTCTTCTGGTGCCTTGGCAAATGACATTACCACACTAACACGGACAGACGGACATCGCTTAATCAACTTCTCTATATATAAGGATCCAGAATATATATACTTTATGGGGTCTGAAATGAATATTGTAGAAATTACACACGGAATGACAACCTGTGGTGAAGGGTATAAAAATCAACATTAAGAACAATAGAATAAAGGTAAAACAACATTTTAAAAGCTAGCAAAAACTACCGCCTATAAATCATATACAAGCTCAACAGCTTCCGCATAATCAACAGCTGTTCTCAAAGTCTAACGACAGCAATAAACTTTTAACAACAATATCTTAGTGATTAACAATAGCCTGAAATTTAACAACTACCATGGTCTAATAATCAACAAGATAAATGAGCAAATAGACCAGCCACAACAGACTAAAGATCGACATCACCATCAGCTTCCGAATTATTCTCAACAACAACGGGGTGAAAAGTAACCACTACAGGGAGAAAATTGAAAAACCGTCTACAAATTGATACCAACAACAGTCTATTGATTAAAAGCAACAACAAACGTGTAAAAATCAATAACAGCAACAGCTTGGAAATCGTCAACAGATACAACAGGTTCAATATTAACAACAGATTTAATAAGCATTAACAACTATAGCAACAGCCGGTGAAAACTATTTATAACAACAACAGCAATAGTTTATAAACCACCAATAGCCTAAAACCCAATAGCTTCAACAACTTAACAACAGCTACAACAATAGGTTCACCGTCAGCATTAAATTCCAAAACATTAACAACATCAACAGGCTAAAATCAAATATCGTCAACACCAGCTACCACCGTCTAAGAATGAGCAACAAGTTTAAATCAACAGCTGTTTACAATACAATAACATCAACTGAATGAGTCTTGCAACGACAACAACAACAAAGACAGCAGAAAGGCGCAGCAAGTAAGTGACTAGTCATCATCGAGAACCGCCATCGAGAAATGCCTAAACGAATCTCAGATACTGTCGTTACAGTTCTGGTATCTGGGGCTTGTATCCACTAAAACGCAATTTTTTGAGCCGTTTCTCCAACCTAAAAATACTTTATAATTAAACTTAATATCTAAACTTACTTATACTTTATAATTTTAATTAATGAATAAATAAATGAATCCTTAACAAATGAAACATTTAATGAATTTTTTTCAACAATAAAGTTCACCAAACCACATAATTATATCAGCAAAAATACAAAATGCTTATTATTATTTAAAAACAAAAAAAATATTTAATTTTAACATCTAAAGCCTGGAACTCTGCTCAGTTTTTGGCAGTCTGTCTTTAAGCCTGGTACTCTGTGCAGGTTTTCATGCGGAATGCTGTCAATTACATACATAAAAAATTTCTATGAAAAAGTCATAAAAAATGTTGCAGAAGTAGTACTCTGTTTTTGCTGTGGAAAAAAGTTGAAATGTTTCTGGCAACATTTTATCAAAGCTGTGAAATAAAGCAAAGCGGCATTATTTCATGTGGAATTTTTCAAACAGCAGCTGATCGCTTGGCTTTTGTTAACATTTCTAAATCAATGTGGTATACTTCAAAACAACAAAATCGTAAAATTCTTTCAAATCGCCAGATAGAAACCACTTTTTAAATGTCAAATTTTCCTTGTGAAATAATAAATGTTGCTCAACATTTTTCACAAATTCGAATAGAGTACTAAGCTTACAATTGTAAAAAATATAGTTTTTACAAAACATTTTATATAACTATGTGCAGTTTGGGTGCTGTGAGAAATTTTTTTAAAAAACCTACACTTATACAAATTTTAAAATCTTTATTGAAAAAACAATTTATTTTATTAAATTTATAAAAAACACAAAACAATGAGAAATATTTGCGGCAAATGAAGTTAGTGATATTGTATTTTGCACCGTTGAAGTAAAAGGTTATTTACGTCTTAGGTATTCCGTACTAAAAATATTTTAATTTACTTTATTAATATAAAGATATACTGGATAGAATGGATACAAATATCTTATTGAAAGTATTTTTACTGAAAAAAGGCGCCATTGCCGGTATAATGGTAGCTTCCGTTTTGATGCCTTTTTTTTCTTTTCAAAGTGGTCGCAGTAAGTTGATATTTTGGATTGGTTTGATGGGAATGTGGTATTAAGTGCGTGGAGTGGTGAATAGAAATTCCATCGAATTTGAAAACGTCTGAGCTGAGAAAAAACATTGGTTAAGTGCAAAAGCCCCAATGGTTGGTAGGCTGAGTTACAAATTATGCTGTGCAACAAATGTTCGACACTTCAGCGACCTGCACAATATCCACCAACTTGCTCCGAATGGATATACCCATGTGTTTAGCATAAATGGCTTAAACTACTACCAATCATAATCACAGTATAGCAGTCACCACATTTTCATCATCCTCACTAAACAAATGACATAACAACTTCCAGATTCTCAATAACTTAAAAGCTTCCATAGTCTCAACAACAGGACGACCACAACAATAGTAACAGAAAACAAGTAAAAGTGCTATATTCGGCCGTGCCGAATCTTCTATACCCTTCACCACGGTGATTTTATTTATACAGACATGTACAGCATTATCCATATTGTTGACTCTTTACTTAAATAAATTCGTATGAGAAAAAATCATTATTCATGAGTTAAAAAAATAGAAGACAAATGAAAACAAATTCCGTTTGCTACAATTGTCGCCGTGTTGTCAGCTACTTAATGATATTGAAGCCGACAGCTACATCGTAAACTCTGACATTGTTGTAGAAATACTTATTTTGCTTTTATAAAATTAAAAAACTTTTTCAAAAAATTATAAATATTTCCTCCAAAACTTTTTTTTGCATATGAATTTTTAATTTGCAATTTTTGACATTTTCTTTTGTTGAATAAAATAGATGAATAATTTTAGGATAAGTTGAAGGATTTATTGTCCAATTAATAAATCCTTTTTTTTGCTTATAATTTCTCAAGCAATGAGAAATTATAAGGGCGAGAGATTTTTGTAATGAAATAAAAGAAATTAAACCAAAGGAATTAGTGTACGAGCAAGAGTTAAGAAATAAAAGCAAGAGATGCTTACCAATTTGATGTAGAAATATGAGAGTGATTATTTTATTTTTTAATATTATGCCGCGAAGGCTTTTTAGTACACACATTATTGTTTCATTTTCAGTTGTTTCATTTTTCCAATATTGGTGATAACAAGTAAATTAGTTATAATAAAATTCATTGAATATAAAAAACGCTAGAAACTATTTATAACAATATTTCTTTTAATTAAAAATTCATTTAGAAATATAACATAATAATAATTATAAGTAATTAAATAAAAAAGAAAATAAAAACTATATGCTAATTTGTCCATGGCGCCCCTCGTTGCACTGTGGCAATTATTGTTGAGATGATGTTGCGCATAACACATCAGCTAAAGAACGAATGGCTTCAGATATAATTTGTTGGTTGGGTTGATTACGGTTGGTGGTGGTGTTGTTTCTGCGGCTGCTGCGGTTACGGTTGTAGCTTATAATATCCCTGTTGCTGTTGTTGCGACGACGGTCGCTGCTAACATTACGGTTGCTGTTGATACGATTGTTGTTGATACGATTGTTGTTGATACGGTTGTTGTTGATACGGTTGTTGTTGATACGGTTGTTGGTACGGTTATTGGTACGGTTATTGTTGGTACGGTTATTGTTGGTACGGTTGTCGTTGCGTTGCCTACTGTTGTTACTTTGCCTGCTGCTGCTAATGTGGCGTCTGTTGATGCTGTTGTGGCGGTCCTGTCGGCGATCGTGTTAAGTTTGTGAAAAAATAAAATAATTAAAAGGTAAAAAAATTAGCAAAAGAAATTTAAGAATATTATTTAATCAGCCAGTTGGTCAGGCAAACCCATTTAAAAACAACGAAGAAACGGAAATTGAAAATTTTTTGAAAGTTTTTAACAACATTGAAAAAAATAGTACCTTAAACAGTTAAGAATGTGATTTAAAATAAATAATAAATAATTAAAATAAACAATTCAAAAATATTGAACACACTTAAAATTATTCATAGAAAAAAGGAAGTGTTGATATTAGTGCTAAACTCAAGTCATGGTTTGTAAAACATTGACCAAGCAGAAGATGTGCAGAGGTTTTACTGAAAATTCTTAAAGAAGAAAATATAAATGTAAAAGCATTTTTTACGTACACTGCCGGCAAAAAAGCCATTAATGGAACTCCAATATTTCCTGTTGGAGTATTTTTAGGTACATAAGTATTTCAGCAATTTTTATGAAGTCCTTTTAGGTAATTGAACTAAACATTACGTTTTTTCCACATACTAATCACTAACGGTTATTTCAGATTTAATTCCAAGTGATGAAAAATGTAATTCTGAAGATGAATTGAGAAAAGTGATCCAGTTGCAGAAAAAAAAATTATTTTAAGAATGTTTCGGCCAAAAAAAAGCAGAATCCAAAAATAATCATAAATATTTTTGTATACATACTTATGTGTATGTATGTATGTACATATTTAAGTTAAATTAACTGTTTTTTTTATGTTTTGGCCTTATTTTATTTTTACATATTTAATTTTTAATGTGTTCAGATAATAAAAAATATATTTACTTATAAATTTATAAATAAAAAAATGAAATTACTTTTTTAGTTTTTACTTAATTTAACAGTTATGCCTTACATAAATTGTAATATGTATGTAAAATGAACTGATTTTTATAATATTTTCAATTAAATTAAAATAATCTTGTAAACCGTTGATCTCTTTTACAAATACCAAACCAATAATTAAATTTAAAAAACCACTTAATCTGTTTAATAAATATTTTGTTAAATTGATTTTAGTACCAAACGTTTTACTTGCTCAAGCATATCGAAAAGGTAAGTCAAAAAGTCCTCGCGAAATAGCTGTCGATTCAGAGGTGGTAAATGTGGTTTTGTTTAGGAGTCAGTACCTGAATTACTTTCTATGGGCCGGCCCAGCGAATCTGTCAGCATAATGGAGAAAACCCTTTTGGTGGGTAAAGGGACTAGCGAATCTATCTGTCACTTAGGGGTAGTGCGGTGTATAGCATAAGGGTAGTAACCCTATTGATAGGTGGAGATTATGCAGAGATGGGTCAATTGTCCTCCTTCGTAGGACAGTCTCATGTTAAATTCACCAGACAAATGCATGGAAAGTAGATTGCAATGGACTAGCGGAAGTTCTTCAAGAGCTAGGGTATATACACGTGCGGTGCTAGCTATCTAAACCACTGGGTAAATGAGCAAGTGATTTTTGACAATGCTTGCAAGTTCAATGTCAAAAAGATAAACAGAGTTACCACAAACATTTTATTTAAAAAGAAGAATTAAATGGATACATATAAAATAATTAGCAGAATTAAATGGATATACAAAAATTATAGTTTTAACTTTTCTTTTGCGTTTAAAAGAATTTTTTCTTTAAATATTCACTAAAAACCAGTTGAACTTGGATTTTATAAAAAAAGAACAATTAAAATTGTTTGATGTATACTGGTCTTAAATCCAGTTTAGCAAAGCTTTTCAAAAAAAAATATCCATGGTGATAGAGAATTGAAAAATAAGAAAAAAAAAAATTAATTGAAAAAAATTGGAGGTCGACCATATTTTCCGAATTATGGGCCTCTGAACTTTTCACATAAAACTGTGATAATAGGCTACATTTTTGAAGATATCGGGTCAATATGGGTATCATTTAAAAGCTTTTTAAAATATATTTCATGTGGTGCTTAATTACTTAATCTATTAAAAACCGATGACATTTTGTGATGTAAATTTTTATATAGTAAGTGGGAAATATTCAGTAAGCGAAGCTAGTGTTTGTCATACCATAGAGGAGAAAACCCTTGCGCCTGACCGAAGTCCAGCTGAAGCAGGAAATCTTTAGTAAGCGAAGCCGGTGTTGGAGGAGAAAATCCTTGCACATAATAGTGTATTAATAAAAAAACAAAAACATTGTTTTTTGACTCTTAAGGGGCTAAATTTTTTTTCAAAAGCTTTTATTTGATACCCATATTGACCTAATATGTTTAAAAATGTAGCGCAAAATCACAGTTTCATATGAAAAATTCACAGGGCCATAACTCGGAGAATATGGGCAACCGCCAATTTGTTCACTTTATATATTTTTTTCTTATTTTTGAATTCTCTATCACTCTAGATAATTTTTTTCTGTTTGGAGAAGCTTGTTAAACTAGATTTGTTCCGTACTGTTTTATTACAAATGTATAAATGTAATGCTATTGGTAACTTTGGTTTATAGATAAGTAAAGAAAACAGATGAGCAATTTTTGAAACCTTTTGCTTCGACGACAATTTTAAAATGAACTTAAATGAAATGAAAAAGTTGCAAGATTTTCGAATAAATCTTTGCCATTTTCGTAAATAATACCTATACAAAACTTGTATGGAATTACTGGCATGTGTAATTGACATCTACAAGTTTGTTTTTGTAAAACCAGCTTTACCTTGTCCCATGCGGTGTTATCTATTTTGAAACGAAGGTAGAAACGACAATAAAACATTCGTTCACTCTTATCATTGTAGGTAAAGAAATTCAAATGACTACAAGAAAAAAATTGTAAATTAAAAAAAGTACATCAAGGCAGTTCAAAATTTTAGTTTCTCAAGCCTAGTACTCTGTTCGAATTTGTAAACAATGTTCGCAACATTTATTATTTTCCAAGGAAAATTTGACATTTAAAATGTAGTATCTATCTCGTGATTTAGAGGAATTTTGCGATTTTATTGTTTTTAAGTATACCACATTGTTTTACAAAAAGCTGTTGTTTAAAAAATTCCACATGAAATAATGCCCCTTTGCTTTATTTCACAGCTTTAAAAAAAGTTTCCAGAAACATTTCAAAGTTTTTCCACTATAAAACCGTAAGTACTTTTGCAAAATGTTTTCATGACTTTTCCATATAAATTTGTATGTACATACAGTGAGGTGCACAACTGAGTACATGTTTGTACTTTGAGCACTTTTTGTTTCATAAATATAAAAGTAATAAAGCAATTCCAAAAATTTTTATTGCCGTTTATTAAGTATCTAATACTTAATAAAATATATAACATATAAATAAAAAAATGAAAAAAAAAAAACAAAATAACTCTTATGTACTCAATTTTGCATCTCTGCATTTTATGAAGAACTAGCTAACACGGTCCGCGTTGCTGGCCCTAAGCAAACATTAGTGTTGTATTACCACACGATTTAAATTGATCTTTTAACGAAATTTACGGCCTTTAAATAAAAATCCATGGAATACCTATCATAAAGTTTTTTTACAGAATAACTTTTTTTGGCGTGCCAACTCGGGAGCAAGCCACATACAACTGGCCCTGTGAAAAACATGAATTTTCCAAAATTAAGTCAGCAATAGTCAATGATTGGCCTTGTGCTTTGTTGGGAATTGGAGCCGCTTGAATTGGAATGGTAAATCGTTGGAAATCATCGGAATTCGTGGAATAAGTACGTCTTCGCCTTTGAATCTGTCACCGATGATTGTTGCCTCGATTAAATTTGGTGAACAATTTTTGATGGTTACTCTGGTTCCGTTGCATAACTTCGGTGCGTTTAAGTTGCGAATAAGAATTATCGGTGATCCAACCTTTAATGTTAGTACATACGGTGGCATTTTGGGTGGTTCCAATGAATTCAAAAAATCAGTGGGATAATTGACGGCTTGTTCTTCATCCGTTACTGTGTCGATCGATTTGTATTTGATTAGTTTGCCGGGCAGTTTCAATAGAATTTGCTCATCATTATTTTTTGGTGCCAAAATTGCACGTTCGCACAATCAATCCGGATTTTTGTAGGAGGTTGTTAGACTTGGGAATACCTTGTCGACAACGGCTTGAATATTCATTTGCATTTGACAGAAGTTAGGCGGGAACGAAATCTCGTTCGTGGCGCGATTAATTGGAATTTTTCCATTTCCGATGTCCAAAAGTTGTACAACAATTAACGCAAAACAAATCAAATGCAGTAAGTGAGCAATTGAAAGCAAAGTTTGTTGGAATGTAACTTTATTTTTTATCAGCGTTTGAAATAAACTCAAAAATGTGCACAAAATTATGTAGGTACCTTAAATGCAAGAGTACACAAAGTTGTTTATCATCGATTGATAATATAATATTATTTTTAACTTATTGTAATGGGTGATTTTTTTGAGGTTAGGATTTTCATGCATAAGTATTTGACAGATCACGTGAGATTTCAGACATGGTGCCAAAGAGAAAGATGCTCAGTATGCTTTGACATTTCATCATGAATAGACTTACTAACGACAACGCTTGCAAATCATTGAATTTTATTACCAAAATCAGTGTTCGGTTCGAAATGTGTTTTATCGACAAATTTTGTTCAGCGATGAGGCTCATTTCTGGTTGAATGGCTACGTAAATAAGCAAAATTGCCGCATTTGGAGTGAAGAGCAACCAGAAGCCGTTCAAGAACTGCCCATGCATCCCGAAAAATGCACTGTTTGGTGTGGTTTGTACGCTGGTGGAATCATTGGACCGTATTTTTTCAAAGATGCTGTTGGACGCAACGTTACGGTGAATGGCGATCGCTATCGTTCGATGCTAACAAACTTTTTGTTGCCAAAAATGGAACAACTGAACTTGGTTGACATGTGGTTTCAACAAGATGGCGCTACATGCCACACAGCTCGCGATTCTATGGCCATTTTGGGGAAAAACTTCGGAGAACAATTCATCTCAAGAAATGGACCGGTAAGTTGGCCACCAAGATCATGCGATTTGACGCCTTTAGACTATTTTTTGTGGGGCTACGTCAAGTCTAAAGTCTACAGAAATAAGCCAGCAACTATTCCAGCTTTGGAAGACAACATTTCCGAAGAAATTCGGGCTATTCCGGCCGAAATGCTCGAAAAAAATGCCCAAAATTGGACTTTCCGAATGGACCACCTAAGACGCAGCTGCGGTCAACATTTAAATGAAATTATCTTCAAAAAGTAAATGTCATGGACCAATCTAACGTTTCAAATAAAGAACCGATGAGATTTTGCAAATTTTATGCGTTTTTTTTTAAAAAAAAGTTCTCAAGCTCTTAAAAAATCACTCGTTACATTGTTGCACCTTAGTAACCGCGGAATATCTTGTGTTATCGAACGATGTAAATATTTTGTAAATAAACCGAAAACTCGGATTTTTGAATGCAACATTTCGAAAATTTTAAAATTTTGATATTGGATCATTATTAACATAGATTTTTTGTAAATATCTTCAAAACTACATAACAGATGTAATAGTTTGATATCTCGTTTTGAAAAACATGAGAACGGCTTACAAAAAAAAAAAAAAAAAAAAAATAATAAAAAAGCAAAAAAAAATAATAAAAAAGCAAAAAAAAAAAATTAATATATGTATGTATATGTCATTGGTGGTGCAATATGAAAATTGGATTTTGTCACGCCCCTACGCCCGCAGAACGAAAAACAAAAATCAGAATTCACAGTGTCACCCGCGTGAATATTCTGAAGTTTCCCTGAAAATTTCATAAAAATTGGCCTAGCCGTTTTGGAGTTCATACGTTACATACATACACACATCCTCTTTTATATATATAGATTTGAAGAAATGAAAAAGTACAGTTATTTTTCAATAGTTTTGCTTTTTGTTAGTTTTTCCTAAGAAGCTCGACATTATTTTAATCGCGTGTACTAAAAACATTGTGCAAATTTTTGAACAAACATCAAATAAATACCTAACAATATTAAATAATGAAGAAATTTTCAAAATCCACGCACGTCTAATGATAAGAGAAATGAAGAGATAAGTTTTTAACACCAAAAGATGCTTCGTTAGCAATCGGAAAACCCGTTAGTCGTAAACAAGTTCAAAGTGAACAATGGTGATCCAAAACACACGCCCAAAATCGTGAAAGAATGGCTTGGTGAAATTTTCATTTAATGCAGTGGCCAGCACAAAGTCCCGACCTCAATCCGATTAAGAATTTGTGGTCAATCGTGAAGAGACGGTTCGGACAATACCAATCAGCCCCTACCAATTTGGACGAGCTTTGACAGCGGATCCAAAATGAATGGAAAAATATTCCAAAATAAATTGTACAGAAATTGGTGGAGAGTATGCCAAATCGCGTAAATGATGTCTTACAAAATTTGGCTTTGGACTAAGTATTAAAAATATTCGTATTCAGCAAGATTTTTCAACGGTGCAAAATTAAGTACAGTGGTTTTCGTTATTTTTTTTGTTAGAAATTGATGCTTTAAGATTTGAATTTTACACTGTTTTGTTAAGTACCTAATACTAAATAAACTACAAAAAATTTTGAATTTGCTTTATTACTTTTATTTCTATGACATAAAAACTGTTCAATGTACGAACTTGTACTCATTTGTGCACCTCACTGTATGTATGTATGTAGTTAAAGGCTATGATTCACTATCATACTCAGTCGTATGATCTGTCGAAAATAGCATGTGTGCTAAAAAAGTGTGATACTGTGGATTAGAAATGTATGCGTGTGACAGACTTTTGGACAGGTCTGTACGATTTAATAATCTTTTGAAAAAATTCATAAAATGGTATTTTTCCATGCGGTCAGAATTGCAAAATCTTATTTTGTATAATAGTGTGGCATCTACATCACCATTTTGAAACGATTTTTTGAGTAGGACAGAATTCTGTCAGATTTTTTGTTATCAATCGCACGATTGTGTAGAACAGTGAATCCTGGTCTTTAACAACACTCAAAATATTATGTAAGTTAAAATAACTGAATATGCAATTTAAAATAAATGAAAACTTAGTTAAAAACCGGTCTACTCATCATTCATTTAAATCAAATGATGTGTTTGGTTAATTTCAAATACTCAGAAATTAACTGGAAAAATCCGTAAAAACAAACGTATTCCGTAAAAGTAAATGATATTTGAGTTGATTTTGTTTTTTTAACTGTAATAAAATTAAACTTGAAATTCAGTTAAAATAAACGAAACTTCTGTTGTTTCTGTTTTTTTAACCGCAAAAAAATAAACTACAAATTTCGTAAAAATAAACGATATTTCTTTTATTTTTACTATTTTTTATTTCACATGAAAATAAATTAATACAAATTTCTTAATCTTAAGACTTTAATTTTTTAACAAAGATACTTAAGTAAATATAATGTAATTATATATGTACATATGTATTTTTTAAGTTTAATATATTTTTACTAGCATTCCTCATCAACTCAAGAACCGAATACCACAATCATGAGGTTAACTATAAAAAAGAAATTATAAAAAAATATATAACAAATAATAAAAAAATTGTGGAATTGTAAGCCACTTACCTTTCTCTTGAAGTACCGAACCGAATGGTAAGGATTTAAAAAAAAAACGTTCCAAATTCTGTGTCCGACATTATAAAGGACGATAATGGCAGAAGAAAAAAATTTCCGGTTAAAGGTATTCTAAGACAAAAACTAGGGATATGGGTAATATATTTAAAGTGTCATAAACGAAAAAAGTCATTTGAGAACATACAAAAAATGCTACAGGGAATGCAGAGTCCCTGCAACCAACCATACTTTGGGTTTCAGACTTTGCAAATTTACTTAACAATAGCAAATGGCAACTTTGTACTGCTATTACATATCGAAATTGAAAAAAATGTTTTTTCGTTCCACCCTAATGTGCATATGTTACTATTTATTTGTCATAAAGCAACTTTAAATATATGGGCCCAAGCAATGATGCAAAAACAAAAGTTCAAACAGTTGCCAAGAATGATAAAAACAAAATTATACGTAGTTTTCCCACCATAAGGGTTGCCAAGGCTCAATAAAATTGGCAACCCTACACTTAAAATCACAATTAGACAGGAAGATTGGCTTAATTTTGTTTCTATTATTTTTGACATTGCTATTATCCTATGGTACTTGAATTAATTACCAGACAATATTTTACCGCGGTCGGGTGCACTAAATAATTATTTTACACATTTTTGTCTAACTTATATACATATGTATGTATGTATATGATTTTTTCAAACAAATATTGTTATTTTAATTTTTTTTTCTAAAATTGTCAAATAGTTTTAACATACATACTTAATTTTATTATTTTCGGTATAACCGAATTTTCAATTTAAAATAAATAAAAATATTAACTGTAACGGAAAATCAGTATTTATATTCAGTTTTTTTTAGAAATGAATGTTGGAATCAGTAGAAAAATAAAATGCTTTGAATTTTAAATGTTTATTCAGTTAAAAATAACTGTACGGATTACTTTTTAAATAAACTACAATCAGTTACTGAAAAAATATTCTGAGTGAGCATTCCTCATTAAAAACTGAACAGAGTAACAGGCTTTAAATGGAAAAACATCCCGCTTATGATAAGGGTTTTCGAAAGGGCATAAAACCCAAAAATTTAGTGATTTTTAAAGCGAAACTGCCGAGAAATTAAATCCGCGTGGGCCTCCAGTTCTTAATGGAAAAGGTTGTCATAAAGTTGGTAAAACTTAATTGGGAAAAAATATCCATTAAAATAAATCAAGACAAAAAGAAAGCTCTGAATCCAGGCAACAGGTGCGATTGTCACCATTGGAGGAAGAGATGTCAAACCTATTAAAATTTAAACAACAAATTAACCCTAAAGGAAACGTAGTGTTATTCTCCGACCATGAAGAAGTTAGATCGCTACTAATCGAGCTTCTTACTTAGGATCTGGGATTGCAAAAATGTTGACGTTCTGTCGTAGATGTATATTGATATATTTTATTTTATTATCATCACTTGAAATGGAAAAATAAAATTCAGGGGGCTAATTCTTGCACTCGAAGTTGCAATTTTTTTACTTTTGGAATTCTGCCACTCGTTATTAACCGTGCGAGTTTAAATTCGATAGTAAATTTGATGTTGTAATTTTATTGTTAAATAGTTCGTTGGATAAAAAGAAAATGTAAGCTAAATTTTTTATATTTTTTTTTTTTTCATATTAACTTATTTTTCTTAATTATTTGGTCAAATATAACAAAAATAAATTTTAGGCAAAAACAAATTGATTTTATGTCTGAACACAGCAAAAGGTGTTCTACCAAATACATGTCAAGGAAAGATGGTTAATAGACTTTGGGAAACCTTTATCAATAAATTAAATGCCTCTGGTCCACCGCTAAAAGATGTAAAAGCTTGGCGAAAAAGTCGTTCATCCCAACCATCGGGACTGAATATTATAAATTTTAGACACAGCTTCTTTTCCATTTCTTCCAGCACTCTTGCGGGTGTTTTTGATAATGTGCTTTGACTAATGCCGATAAGAAATTCATTTACGACGGTATTTTGAAAGCCTCCAGAAGCCAAAAGCAATAAAGTTGTGGCCAACTGTATTTTGGGTGGTACGGCAGTTGTCAAAGTGCAGCAAACTCCTACTACTCCAAAATTTAGTGTTTGTGTTTAACGGTTTAAAAGATAGGGCCATATAGATCAAATTACATAATTTATGGCGACATCCTTTAATTTCTAAATTCAAATAGTATACTTGCTATAGTGGACTTTGCAATACAGGTTCCTTGTAAATTTCAGCTGTCTGTCTATAGCAATTCAAAAGTTTGGCCACATACATAACAACAAATAGCTTTTTTAAAATCAATGGCTATATATTATATGACACTAAAGACCCCCGTGGCAGAGCATGTGGTGGTTCAGCAATATTAATAAGGGCTCGAATTAAACATCATTTACTGTGTGACTTTTGTGAGGACTACCTTCAAGCAACAAACATCTATATTGAAGAATATCATCAAAACTTTGTTATTTCTTCGATTTATTCACCTCCTAGATTTCAAATATCAGAGAGTCAATATATCGACTTTTACAAATCACTAGGTCCCTGTTTCATAGCATCAGGCGACTACAACGCTAAACATACGTTTTGGGGATCACGCCTAATAACTCCAAAAGGTCGTGTTTTATTTGACACTATTTCAAAAATGCGTCTGAATGTGATATCAAGCGGACAACCCACCTATTGGCCTACTGATCGACAAAAAATACCTGATGTTATTGATTTTGGCGTGACTAAAGGTATTTCGAGAGAAATGATTAAGGTTGAAGCGTCACTCGAATTATCCTCAGATCATTCACCCACTATTGTCTATATATGGAATCAGCAAAATATCGTGTCGCCAACAACTTGCACAAGCATTAATTGGTTGAAATATAGAAAGTATCTCAGTACTCATTGTTCGGAAAACATACCGCTAAGAACAACAGAAGATGTGGACCAGAGTCTAATTTATTTTGATCACAACCTTAAATCAGCTGCCCAACATGCGACAGAAACCAGACAACCAGCTAGATACAATCAAATTTATTTTGTAGATGTCGAGCGGCTCTTGGCTGAAAAAAGGAAAATTAGAAGAGAGTGGCAAGCACACAGATCTCCTCAACTCAAATCTAGACTTAAAGATTGCACGAAACGGCTAAGACAACTGCTAGAATCTCGAAGAGTAGCATCTCTGAAAAATTACTTGGAAGACCTCGACGCGACTGCACAATCATATTATTCATTATGGCGTGCTTGTAGGAACCTTAAAAGACCGGTCGTACGTAAGCCTCCCTTGCGAACTTCTTGTGGAAACTGGGCAAGGAATGATACCGAAAAAGGCAATTTGTTTGTTGGACATTTGAAGAAGGTTTTCACCCCAAATGTATGTACTGATATAGCTGAGTTGCCATCAGTAGAGACTAGTGCCATAGTACCCCTAAGATTTGAATTTAGCGATATTGAAAGGGCAATAGCGGATTTAAACACCAAAAAAGCCCCTGGCGTTGATAAAACAAGTAACAAGATGTTAGTTGAGTTGCCCCGTATAGGTCGCAGAATTATTCTGTTTGTTTTTAATGCCATCTTACGTCTTGAGTACTTTCCCACAGACTGGAAGGTCTCTTTGATAACTATGATTCCTAAACCAGGAAAAGACCACACAAAAGTAGAATCATACAGACCTATAAGTCTTTTATCTAACGTGTCAAAGTTATTTGAGAGAATATTAATAACTAAGCTGAATCCAATACTTAGCGCGAAAGGATGCATTCCGAACCATCAATTCGGCTTCAGAAAACAACATAGTACGATCCAAAAAACACACAGATTAGTAAATGTAATTAAAACGACCTTTGAAGAAAAAAAATACTGTTCTGCGCTCTTTATCGACGTTTCTCAAGCATTCGATAAGGTTTGGCACGAAGGCCTAATATTTAAGCTAAAGTTGAACTTGCCCGAAAACTTGTATAAGCTTTTAAAAGATTATTTAACGAATCGCAAGTTTTTACTAAAAGAAGGTGACTTTTTAAGCTCGCCACAGCTCATTGAAGCCGGAGTCCCCCAAGGTAGTATTTTGGGACCAATTTTATATTTACTGTACACATCGGATATGCCAATTAGCACCCTAGTCCACACATCAACTTTTGCAGATGACACAGCTTTCTTAAGTATTCATGAAAGTGCCCAAGAAGCATCACAAATTTTACAAGACCACATACTCAATTTGGAAAAATGGCTAGAAAAATGGAGAATAAAAGTGAATGAGCAAAAATGTACTCATATAATTTTCACACTGCGTAGGGACTCATGCCCTCCTATTCGCATAAATAACCAAATGATACCACAGCTTTCAGACGTTAAATACCTGGGTATACATCTTGACCGTCGCCTTACTTGGAAAAGCCACATTGACTTCAAATTAACACAAATGAAACTAAAAGTAGTACAACTAAATTGGCTTATTGGCAGAAACTCCACCCTGAGCTTAGATTGTAAACTTCTACTGTACAAGTCGGTCCTCAAACCAATATGGTGCTATGGGATTCAGTTATGGGGCACTGCCTCAGCTAGCAATGTAGAAAAATTCAAAGGCGCCAAAATAAGATACTACGTATGATTACATCTGCTCCCTGGTATATAAAAAATTCGAACATCCACAAAGACCTAAACATGCCATCAGTTAAAGCAGAAATAGCGAAACATGCAGTCACATATCTAAAGAGGCTTGAATCTCATCCAAACCCTTTAGCGTGTTACATGCTGAATGAACCTGGTTACATTCGACTAAAAAGAAGAGATACTGCTTTTCTTGGCCGTACATTAGAGGGATGACCCGCAAATGATTGCAAAATCCGTGAAACAAACATTATTTTTGTCTAGCACTGGCTGGACTTAAAAAGTATATTTTTATTTTAGACTTAAGATATGAGTAATTATTGTTAGTTCAAAAATATTGAAGATACAATAAACAATTTATGAAAAAAAAAAAAAAAACATACATACAATTACATTAACTATTGGGACACCCTTTTATTTCCAAATTCAAATTTTATACTTTTGTTATATCGGACTTAGCAATACAGGTTCTTTGTAGATTTCAGCGGTCTGTGTACAACTGTTTAAAAGTCTGGCCATATACATATGCCTCTTCTGTTTTTGGCGTTGATAAGTGCGGATGCGTTTTTTTAAGATCGCATTAACAAAAAACAAAACATACATTGTGTGAATAACTTCAAACAAAAAACAAACCAGTTTTAATACAACAACAAAGTTGTCTGTAAAATCTTTTTTTTTTCTCTTTATTTTTTGCATCGGCATATTGAATTGCTACTTTGAAAATAAAAAAAAACAATAGGGGCTAAAGAGCCTCTTTAATTTAAGTAAAAAAAATGTTGACAATATTGAAATAAATAAAAACAAAAAAAAAACTAGTGACAATTTGTGTATAAATTCCACGCCAGTATTACGTGCTCAATCTTGTTCCTCGCTGCTGTGAAGCGATGACAATAAAATAACTACTAACAAGTCGCCTTCTGAACACAGTATTACCAAAACTAATATGGATAGTGTAGAAAAACCTAAGATGCAAGTAGGAATGGACAGATACATAACTGTATTGAAAAGAGGTCGAAGCCCTAAATCTTCTTAGCTTGCACCAATGCCTAAACTACATAAAGATAAGAACTCTAACAGAATAAGTTCCCACAATTGTTTTGCTATCTTAGATAGCGAAACAATTGAGCCTAAAACGGCACCCAGGGAGCAAAACTCGAGCGACTTAATAAAGAAGTTAATTTCAGTTATTGGCGAGAACTCATTTTATGTAATTCCCATCAAGCGTGGTAACATTGATAAGACAAAAATACAATTTATTGACGAAAACAGTTATCGTAAAGCAGTAAACGAGTTTGAAAGCTGTAGAGTAGCAAAGGCCTACATGTAGTAATTAAAGGTGTAGATTCATACGTTGATTCAGCTGAAATAAAAGCTGGTCTTCAAAAAGCGGGATTTAAGGTTAAAAATGTAGATAATCTCAGAAATCGAGAACGTGTCCCTCAACCTCTATTTCGCGTCGAACTGGAACCTGGAGATATGAGATTAAAGAAAAATGAAACGCACCCTATTTATAATCTGAAATATTTATTACACAGCAAAATAAGCGATCAGGACTCGTCCAGTGTCTAAATTGACAAGAATATGGTCATACCAGGGCTTACTGCAAGTTGCTTCCGGTTTGCGTTGTGTGTTCCTCTCAATGCGACAAATCAAGGGATGACTCGAAGGTTAAAAAATGTAGCAATTGCGGTGGAAATCACACTGCTAACTACATAAGTTGTCCAGTTTTTTCCATGGTAAGGAAAACCACTCAAAAACTTAATACTCCCGCTAAGCACCAGCAATACCGAGCAGATGCTCATTATCCTCAGTTAGCCCAACCAACAACATGTTTCATACGCGGATATGTTAAAAACTAATCATGATATGTTAAAAACAATCATAAAGCGACACCGAAAAATAATTTTACTCCAAATTTGCACCCAGAACCTAAAGAACAACCATCATCTGATAACTGTAATCTACTCGAAGCAAGCATCGAGACATTAGTGCATTCGTTAAACAGTTTTATAAGCTCTATGACCAGGTACTAAACAAACCATGAACTGTTTAAAAATATGTTTCTGGAACGCAAACGGCATACGCCAACATAAAAATGAACTCGAATACTTTCTAAATAATCAACAAATTGATGTCATGCTGATTTCAGAGACTAACTTAACAACAAATAGCTTTTTTAAAATTAATGGCTATATATTATATGATACCAAGGACCCTCGCGGACGAGCATGTGGTGGTTCAGCAATACTTATAAAAGCCAGAATCAAACATTATTTACTGTGTGATATTTGTGAGGATTACCTTCAAGCTACAAATATCTGCCTTGAAGAATTTCATCAAAACCTTGTTATTTCTTCAATTTATTCACCTCCTAGATTTCAAGAATCATATAGTCAGTATAGCAACTTCTTCAAATCACTAGGTCCCTGTTTCATAGCAACAGGATACTACAACGCTAAACATACATTTTGGGGATCATTCCTAATAACTCCAAAAGGTCGTGTTTTGTTTGATGCAATTTAAAAAATGCGTCTGAATGTGATATCGAGAGGACAACACGCCTATTGGCCTACTGATCGGCAAAAAATACTGGATGTTATTGATTTTGGCGTGATTAAGGATATTCCGAGAGAAATGCTTAAAGTTGAAGCGTCATTTGAATTATCCTCAGATCATTCTATATATGGAACCAGCAAAATATTCTGTCACCAACAACTAGCACAAGCATTAATTGGTTGAAATATAGAAAGTATCTCAGTACCCACTGTTCGGAAAATATACCGCTAAGAACACCAGAAGACGGGGATCAAAGTGTTATTAATTTTGATCAAATCCTTAAATAAGCTGCCCAACATACAACAGTACCCCGACAATCAGCTAGATGGAATCAAATTTATTCTGTAGAAGTCGAGCAGCTCTTGGCTGAAAAAAGAAAAATTCGAAGAGAGTGAGAAGAGAAGAGGCAATCACACAGATCTCCTGAACTCAAATCTAAACTTAAAGATTGCACGAAACGGCTAAGACAGGTACTAGTCTCGAAGAATAGCATCTATAAAAAATTAGTTGGAAGACCTCGACGCAACTGCACAATCAGATTATTCATTATGGCGTGCATGAAGAAACCTTAAAAGACCAGTCGTACGTAAGCCTCCCTTGCGAACTTCTTATGCAGACTGGGCAAGAAATGATACCGAAAAAGGCAATTTATTTGTTGAACATTTGAAAATGGTTTTCACTCTAAATATGTGTACTGATATAGTTGAGTTGCCACCAGTAGAGACTACAGACCAGTAGAGACTAGTGCCCCTAAGATTTGAATTTAGCGATATTGAAAGGGCAATAGCGGATTTAAACACCAAAAAAGCCCTTGGCGTTGTTAAAACAAGTAACAAGATGTTTTATCGACGTTTCTCAAGCATTCGATAAGGTTTGGCACGAAAGCCTAATATTTAAGCTAAAGCTGAACTTGCCCGAAAACTTTTATAAGCTCTTAAAAGAATATTTAACGAATCGCAAATTTTTACTAAAAGAAGGTGATTTTTTAAGCTCGCCACAGCTCATTGAAGCGGAGTTCCCCAAGGTAGTATTTTGGGACCAATTTTATATTTACTGTACACATCAGACATGCCAATTAGCACCCTAGTGCACACATCAACTTTTGCAGATGACAAAGCTTTTTTAAGTATTCATGAATGTGCCCAAGAAGAATCACAACTTTTACAAGACCACATACTCAATTTGGAAAAATGGCTAGAAAATGGAGAATAAAAGTGAATGAGCAAAAATGTACTCACATAACTTTCACACTGCGTAGGGACTCATGCCCTCCTACTCGCATAAATAACCAAATGATACCACAGCTTTTAGACGTTAAATATCTGGGTATACATCTTGACCGTCGCACTGTGGTCAATATTTTGAGATAGCGGCCAAAACTCCTTTTGGTTTTTGTTCTCAGATTTTAAAGTTATTAGACTCATATGAAAGTAGACAGTAGTAAACCTCGGGAGCCAAAAAATTAGAACTCTATTTCAACTATTTCACTGAGAACAGGGTGGTCCAAAACGGGCTTTTTCATAATTTAGTAAATTTATGATATTTTTAGTTAATTTTTAAAGTTTAAATGATCATAACTTTTTTGTTTTTCAAGATTTTTGGACGAAATAAATTTTTTGTTGTAACTTAACTTATTTCCTATTACTAGTAAAAAAATTGAAGCTCTACTATTTTCAGAACAATTTAAATATTTTTTTTAAAAAAGGTCAAATTTTTCGGAAATTTCCTACTTCATAGAGCACAACTCCTGTGAGTCAAGCTGAGTCAAAACACAAATTTTCTATTTTGTAGTCCTAACTCTCCCCTACATTCCTATATATACATGTCCATGCATCGGGACTGCACTTTTTGAGCTACACCAATTTTTCTGACCCAAGGTAAGATATTCGGTACAAATGCACGTTATATTTTTTGAGAAGTTATTTGTATGTGAAAGTGGCTATTATGCATATATTTTGATGAAATTTTGTACAAGAGTTCTTATTGACCCAAAAAATAATTCTGTTGAAATTAGAAGTTGGCCCATATTTGGACCTAGTCCACATAGAAGGGTGTATCAAAATTTTGACAAAAATGACAATAGAACTCTCAAAGTATGTGGTATTTGGAAAAGGTAAAATATGATTTTATTGCCATCTAATATTACATAACTTAAATACCTGAAAATTGCAAATAAATTTAAAACCAATGGAAATAACTGGTAAAACCAAGTACCTGTTATATTATTGCCAGTACCTGTTAACTCTCAAATTATGTGGTATCTAGCAATTCATTTGGAAAAGGTAAAAAAATGATATATATTTTGAACGGAAAGATGAAAACGACATTATTTTACATATAATGAATAATCCATTCTTCAAAATATGCAACAAACAAGAAATTAAAATTCATAAGAAACATTTGCACTATTTTTAGATTTGAAATGACTAAAAACCAATATACAGAATTGCGGAAGCGAACCAATGAAAAAAATTGTGGAATTTTTCCATCATATCGAGATATAGTTTCTGCCAAAAAAGATTGCTTACCTTCACCAACTGCTATTAGTGTAACTTCAAGTTCAGCAGAAATAAAATTGCAGGATCTTCTTGAACACACTGCAGAACGATTATTAAAGACATTTGATGCTGACTATTTAAAGAAGTTTAAAAATTGCAGCATGACTTTAATTTCTAAATGGGGATGTGATGGGTCCTCTGGCCAGAAACAATACAAACAATGTAATGCGGAAAATTCATCAGATGCCAATTTATTCATGATTTCTTTCGTTGCATTACGTTTAACAAAAACTTATATTGGTTCAGAGCCGTCAACTAGTAGAGCTGCAGAGATAGATGTATGGAAGAATGATATTCCCTCGTCAACAAAATTTTGTAGACCAATAAAGTTTGCTTACAAAAAAGAAACTAAAGATGTCATAACTGAAGAAGTTGGCAAAATAAGAGACGAAATTAAAGAACTTCAACCAGTGATATTTGAATTTAATGACCAATGCATCGAAGTTAACTTTAAAATGTCACTTACAATGATCGATAGAAAAGTTGCACAAGCTTTAACTGAAACAAAGTCTTCGTCAAGCTGCACCATATGCCAAAAAACATCAAGTCAATTGAGCCAACCACCAACACAAGACGATAGTTTTAATGAAGCATATGAATTTGGAATGTCACCTCTTCATGCTAGAATTCGTTTTATGGAGCATATTCTTAAATTGGGATACGATTTGGAATTAGGCCCGTTAGGCGAAACAGTGAGAAACAACAAAGAAAATTTGGAAAAAAGAAAGCAAAAAAAAAGATATTCAAGAAAAATACCGTGAGATAGGCCTTGTAATTGACCAGCGAAAGCAAGGAAAGGGAAATTCTAATGATGGAAACACAGCAAGGAGAATTTTTTCCGATCCAGAAACTGCAGCTTCTATACCTGGAGTAGATTATGATTTAATACGACGATTCCAAATCATATTAGAAGTTATAGCATGTAGATGCAAAAAAATTTGGTCAGTATGCTAATGCGACAGCAACCCTTTATAACCAAAAATATTCTTGGAGACATATGCCAACCACAGTTCACAAAATTTTGTTCCATGGGGAACAAATAATTCAGCACAATATGCTTCCAATTGGAGATCTCTCAGAAGAAGCGGAAGAAAAAAGGAACAAAGACTACAGATTCTTTCGCGAGCACAATACAAGAAAAATTTCCAGATATTGTACTAATGAAGATCTTATTAATATTTTGTTGTGCACATCAGACCCATATATGTCCAGTATTCGACAAAAATGGAAATCAACCTCATTAGAGTTAGATGAAGAAGCTAAACAACTACTGCAAAATGAAAATCAAAGCTATTTGGAAGAAATTTTTACTAATATTGTTTAATTAATACTAGTTTAAAGATTATAATTTGTTTCTAATTTTAGTATAAATTTTTATTAATACATTTAAATAAAATATATGTGCACTTTAAATCAATAGTAAAAGTTTACTTAAAATTTTATCGATGTTGTGTTCTGTATATAATATATCCAAATGGTATTGATATTGTTGGGAATTTCAGTGTTATTTTTCAGTTTAATCCTCACAAGAATTAGTTTTCTTCCAAAAAAAAAAACCAACCTTTGGCCCCTGTGAATATTGAGACTAAATAAATGTCAGGGGCCAAATGTTGGCATTTTCTGACCAAAATTAAGTTTAGGAATAATAAATAAGTATTGGTTGCAAAATACGATTGAAGAAAATAAGAAATTATAAAAAAATGCCTATTTAAAATGTCAAAATATTCAACTTTTACATGGAAACTCAACAAAAAAATTAAAATGCATTTTTAACTCCACATTACTTACGTTCCTATCAGTCGATTTTTACGTCAATTTGCGTGTTCAAACGTAAAAATCGACTGATAGGAACGTAAGTAATGTGGAGCTAAAAATGCATTTTAATTTTTAAATTTACATTTTAAATAGGTATTTTTTTATAATTTCTTAATTTCTTCAATCGTATTTTACAACCAATACTTATTTATTATTCCTAAACTTAATTTTGGTCAGAAAATGCCAACATTTGGCCCCTGACATTTATTTAGTCTCAATATTCACAGGGGCCAAAGGTTGGTTTTTTTTTTTTTTGAAAGAAAGCTAATTCTTGTGAGGATTTTTTTTCGCAATTTTTACCAATAATTACTCATAACTTAAGTCTAAAAATATACTTGTTAAGTCCAACCAGTGCTGGACAAAAAAATGTATGTTTCACGGTTACTGTAATTTGTGGGTTATCCCTCTGATGTACGGATGAGAGAAGCAGTGTCCCTCCTTCTTAGTCGAATGTAACCAGGTTCAGTTAGTATGTTACGGGCCAGTGGATTCGGATGAGTTTCAAGCTTCTTAAAATACCTTATGGCAAGTTTCGCTATTTCTGCTTTAACTGATGGCACGTTTAGATCTTTATGGATGTTCGAATTTTTTATATACCAGGGAGCAGATGTAATAATACGAAGAATCTTATTTTGGCGCCTTTGAATTTTTTCTACGTTGGTAGCTGAGGCAGTGCCCCATAATTGAATGCCATAACACCATATTGGTTTTAGAATTGACTTGTATAATAAAAGTTTGCAATCTAAAGCTAGAGTAGAATTTCTGCCAATTAGCCAGTTTAGTTGGACTGCTTTCAACTTCATTTTGTGTTAACTTTGTTTCTATGTGCCGTTTCCATGTAAGGCGCCGGTCAAGATGTATGCCGAGATATTTGACATCTGAAAGCTGAGGTATCGTTTGGTTATTTATCCGAATAGGGGGGTAAGATTTTCTGCGCAGTGTAAAAGTTATGTGAGTATATTTTTGTTCATTCACTTTTATTCTCCATTTCTTCAACCATTTTTCTAAATTGGATATGTGGTCTTGTAAATATCGTGATGCTACTTCGGGTCTTTCGTGAATGCTCAAAAAAGCTGTGTCGTCAGCAAATGTCGATGTATGAACTCCGTTACTAGTTGGCATGTCTGAAGTATACAATAAGTATAAAAAGGGCCCCAATATACTACCTTGGGGAACTCCAGCTTCGATTGGCTGGGGTGACCTCAAAAAATCTCCTTCTTTCACAATAAATTTTCGTTCGGTTAAATAACTATCTAGCAGCTTATATAGGTTTACGGGCAAATTCAGTTTTAACTTATATATTAGGCCTTCATGCCATACCTTATCGAATGCTTGAGAAACGTCGATAAAAAGCGCAGAGCAGTATTTTCTCTCTTCAAATGTCTTCTTAACAACATTGACTAACCTGTGAGTTTGTTCGATCGTACTATGTTTTTTCCTGAAGCCGAATTGATGGTTTGGAATACATCCTTTGTCGCTTAGAATAGGGTTAAGCTTAGTTATTAACATCCTCTCAAACAGCTTTGACATATTTGACAAAAGGCTTATAGGTCTGTATGATTCAATTTTTGTGTGGTCTTTTCCTGGTTTAGGAATCATGGTAACCAAGGACACCTTCCAATCTGTGGGAAAGTACTCAAAACGTAAAATGGCATTAAAAATAAAAAGAACGATTCTGCGAGCTACACGGGGCAACTCAATTAACATCTTGTTACTGGTTTTATCAACGCCAGGGGCTTTTTTGGTGTTATTGCCGTTATTGCCTTTTCAAGATCACCAAATTCAAAACTTATCGGTACTGCAGCACTAGCCTCGAGAACTGGCAACTCAACTATATCAGTCGATATATTTGGGGTAAAAACCTTTTTCAAATGTTCAGCAAATAAATTTCCTTTTTCGGTATCACTCCTTGCCTAGCCTCCAGCTGAAGTTCGCAAGGGAGGCTTACGTAAGACTGGCCTTTTAAGGTTTCTACAAGCACGCCATAACGAATAATCTGATTGAGGAGTTGCGTCTAGGTTTCCCAAATAGTTTTTCAGGGATGCTACTCTTCGAGATTCCAGCATGTCTCTTAGCCGGTTCGTGCATTCTTTAAGTCTGCTTTTGAGTTGAGGAGATCTCTGTGATTGCCATTCTCTACGAATTTTTCTTTTTTCAGCCAAGAGTCGTTCGATATCTGCAGAATAAATTAGATTGTATCTACCTAATTGTCGGGTTATTGTTGAATGTTGGGCAGCTGATTTGAGGTTTTGGTCAAAATCAATAAGACTCCGCTCTACGTCTTCAGGTGTTCTTAGCGGGATGTTTTCCGAACAATGAGTACTAAGATACTTTCTATATATCAACCAATTAATGCTTGTGGTAGTCATTGGTGATATGATGGTTTGTTTGTCCCATATATAGACAATAGTGGGTGAATGATCTGAGGATAATTCAAGTGACGCTTCAGCTTTAATGGTTTCTCTTGGAATACCCTTAATCACGCCAAAATCAATAACATCCGGTATTTTTTGTCGATCAGTAGGCCAATAGGTGGGTTGTCCACTTGATATCACATTCAGACGCATTTGAAATTGTATCAAACAAAACACGACCTTTTGGAGTTATTAGGCGTGATCCCCAAAACGTATGTTTAGCGTTGTAGTCGCCTGATGCTATGAAACAGGGACCTAGTGATTTGAAAAAGTCGATATATTGACTCTCTGATATTTGAAATCTAGGAGGTGAATAAATCGAAGAAATAACAAAGTTTTGATGATATTCTTCAATACAGATGTTTGTTGCTTGAAGGTAGTCCTCACAAAAATCACACAGTAAATGATGTTTAATTCGAGCCCTTATTAGTATTGCTGAACCACCACATGCTCTGCCACGGGGGTCTTTAGTGTCATATAATATATAGCCATTGATTTTAAAAAAGCTATTTGTTGTTAAATGAGTCTCTGAAACCATCATGACATCAATTTGTTGGTTCTTCAAGAAGTACTCGAGTTCATTTTTGTGTTGGCGTAAGCCGTTTGCGTTCCAGAAACATATTTTTAAACAGTTCATGGTTTGTTAAGTAACGCCCGCAACATACCATTTCTTGCATCATGCTGCTCATAGAGCTCATAAAACTGTTTATCGAATGCACTAACGTCTCGATGCTTGCTTCGAGACGATTAAAATTACCAGATGGTGTTTGTTCTTTAGGATGCGATTGCAAAATAGGAGTAGAATTAGTTGTCGGTGTCGCTTTATGTACTGCAGTATGATTGGTTTTTACAATATCAGCGTATGAAACATGTTGTGTTGTTGGTTGGGCTAACTGAGGATAATGAGCATTTGCTCGATATTGTTGGTGCTTAGCAGGAGTATTTAGTTTTTGAGTGGTTTTCCTTGCCATGGAAAAAACTGGACAGCCTCTGTAGTTAGCAGTGTGGTTTCCACCGCAATTGCTACATTTTCTACTTTCGTGTCATCCCTTGCTTTGTCGCATTGGGCGGAACAATGTAGCTCGCCACATACAACGCAAACCGGAGGCAGCTTACAGTAAGCCCTAGTATGACCATATTTTTGACAATTTAGACACTGGACAGGCCCTGGACGCTTATGCGGCTCCTCTACAGTTATTTTACGGTGTAACAGGTATTTCAGATTGTAAATGGGGTGAATTTCGTTCTTCTTCAATCTGATATCTCCAGGTTCCAGTTCAACGCGAAATAGTGGTTGGGGACACGTTCCCGATTACGGAGATTATCTACACTTTTTATTTTAAAACCCGCTTTTTGGAGTCCGGCTCTTATTTCAGCAGGATCAACGTATGAATCTACACCTTTAATGACTACCTGTAGACCTTTGCTACTCTTCAGCTGATAGGTATAAAAGTTCTTTTTGCAGTTTTCAAATTCGCTTACTGCTTTACGATAACTACTTTCATCAATAAATTGTATTTTTGTCTCATCAATGTTACCGCGCTTAATGGGAATTACATAAAATGAGTTCTCGCCAATAATTGTAATTAAAATTTTTAATAAATCGTTCGAATTTTTCTCCCTTAAATAAACTGGAGGTGGTTTGAACGACTTAATTGCCGTTTTATGTACACTCGTTTCACTATCTAAGATATCAAAACGATTATGGGAATTTATTCCGGTAGAGTCCTTGTCTTTTTGTACTTTAGCCATTGGTGCAATCTGCGAAGATTTAGGGCTTCGACCTCTTTTCAATACAGTTATGTATCTGTCCATTCCCACTTGCGTCTTGGGTTTTTCTATACTATTCATATTATCTTTGGCAATACTGTGTTCAGAAGGCGATTTGTTTGTATTTATTTTATTGTCATCGCTTAGTAAAAGTGAAGAACAAGATTGGGCACGTATTACTGGCGTAGCATTAATACACAAATTATTTTCAGTTTTTTTGTTTTTATTTAATTCAGCATTGTCAACATTTTTGTTGCTTAAATTAAACAGGCTCATTAGCCTTTATTGTTTTTATTTTATTTTAAAAGTAGCAATTCAATATGCCGTTGTACAAAATAAAGAAAAGGGAAAAAAAAGAAAAAAAATATTTTACAAACAACTTTGTTGTTGTATTATAACAGGTTTGGTTTTTGTATTTGTTTTAAATTGTTCACACAATGTATGTTTTGTTTTTTGTTAATGCGAACTTAAAAAAAATCGCGTCCGCACTTATCAACGCCAAAAACAGAACTTGTGAGGATTAAACTGAAAAATAACACTGAAATTCCCAACAATATCAATACCATTTGGATATATTATATACAGAACACAACATCGATAAAATTTTAAGTAAACTTTTACTATTGATTTAAAGTGCACATATATTTTATTTAAATGTATTAATAAAAATTTATACTAAAATTAGAAACAAATTATAATCTTTAAACTAGTATTAATTAAACAATATTAGTAAAAATTTCTTCCAAATAGCTTTGATTTTCATTTTGCAGTAGTTGTTTAGCTTCTTCATCTAACTCTAATGAGGTTGATTTCCATTTTTGTCGAATACTGGACATATATGGGTCTGATGTTCACAACAAAGTATTAATAAGAACTTCATTAGTACAATATCTGGAAATTTTTCTTGTATTGTGCTCGCGAAAGAATCTGTAGTCTTTGTTCCTTTTTTCTTGCGCTTCTTCTGAGAGATCTCCAATTGGAAGCATATTGTGCTGAATTATTTGTTCCCCATGGAACAAAATTTTGTGAACCGTGGTTGGCATATGTCTCCAAGAATATTTTTGGTTATAAAGGGTTGCTGTCTCATTAGCATACTGACCAAATTTTTTTGCATCTATCTTTTTGCTACATGCTATAACTTCTAATATGATTTGGAATCGTCGTAATAAATCATAATCTACTCCAGTTATAGGTATAAGGCCTATCTCACGATATTTTTCTTGAATATCTTTATTTTGCTTTCTTTTTTCCAAATTTTCTTTGTTGTTTCTCACTGTTTCGCCTAACGGGCCAAATTCCAAATCGTATCCCAATTTAAGAATATGCTCCATAAAACGAATTCTAGCATGAAGAGGTGACATTCCAAATTCATATGCTTCATTAAAACTATCGTCTTGTGTTGGTGGTTGGCTCAATTGACTTGATGTTTTTTGGCATATGGTGCAGCTTGACGAAGACTTTGTTTCGGTTAAAGCTTGTGCAACTTTTCTATCGATCATTGTAAGTGACATTTTAAAGTTAACTTCGATGCATTGGTCATTAAATTCAAATATCACTGGTTGAAGTTCTTTAATTTCATCTGTTATTTTGCCAACTTCTTCAGTTATGACATTTTTAGTTTCTTTTTTGTAAGCAAACTTTATTGGTCTACAAAATTTCGTTGACGAGGGAATTTCATTCTTCCATACATCTATCTCTGCAACTCTACTAGTTGACGGCTCTGAACCAATATAAGTTTTTGTTAAACGTAATGGAACGAAAGAAATCATGAATAAATTGGCATCTGATGAATTTTCCGCATTACATTGTTTGTATTGTTTCTGGCCAGAGGACCCATCACATCCCCATTTAGAAATTAAAGTCATGCTGCAATTTTTAAACTTCTTTAAATAGTCAGCATCAAATGTCTTTAGTAATCGTTCTGCAGTGTGTTCAAGAAGATCCTGCAATTTTATTTCTGCTGAACTTGAAGTTACACTAATAGCAGTTGGTGAAGGTAAGCAATCTTTTTTGGCAGAAACTATATCTCGATATGATGGAAAAATTCCACAATTTTTTTCATTGGTTCGCTTTCGCAATTCTGTATATTGGTTATTAGTCATTTTCAAATCCAAAAATAGTGCAAATGCTTCTTCTGGAGTAAATTTATTTTCTTCAGTTGGTGTCGGCATACTTTCTAAAATCCTTTTTGTGCGTTTGGGGCTTGCTTCCACTATTTTTTCAATGATAGCAATTTTACTCTTTTTAGTTTTCGATGGTTGAATTTGATGCAGAAATGAATCCTTTATGATGCTAAAAGAAACTTCTTCATTGATATGTTTAAGCTTGCGTCTTCGTGATCTTTCACTACAATTATCAAGTGGCTTTGCTGGTCGACCACCTAAGTTTATTTCTTAGCCATTCTTGATTGCGTGAGTAAAACAATTTCTTGTTTCTGGAACATTGATTGTACCGTTTTCTTAAAGTATTTAAAAAGTTCTTTATTTTTAAGTTATGAATTTTAATTTCTTGTTTGTCGCATATTTTGAAGAATGGATTATTCATTATATGTAAAATAATGTCGTTTTCATCTTTCCGTTCAAAATATATATCAGATAGAACACTATAACTGAATTTAGCCATTGTTTAAACAATAATGAAGAAAAAAAATGAATGCATGGATTAATATACTATTGCTCAAAGTTTCAACATGATTTTTTTTACCTCTTTGAAACATAATATAACAGGTACTTAGTTTTACCAGTTATTTTCATTGGTTTTAAATTTATTTGCAATTTTCAGCTATTTAAGTTGTGTAATATTAGATGGCAATAAAATCATTTTTTCCTTTTCCAAATGAATTGCCAGATACCACATAATTGAGAGTTCTATTGTCATTTTTGTCAAAATTTTGATACACCCTTCCATGTGGACTAGGTCCAAATATGGGCCAACTTCTCCTAATTTCAACAGAATTATTTTTGGGTCAATAAGAACTCTTGTACTAAATTTTATCAAAATATACGCATAATAGCCACTTTCACATACAAATAACTTCTCAAAAAATATGACGTGCATTTGTACCGAATATCTTACCTTGGGTCAGAAAAATTGCTGTAGCTCAAAAAGTGCAGTCTCGATGCATGGACATGTATATATAGGAATGTAGGGGAGAGTTAGGACTACAAAATAGTAAATTTGTGTTTTGATTCAGCTTGACTCACAGGAGTTGTGCTCTATGAAGTAGGAAATTTCCGAGAAATTTGACCTTTTTTAAAAAAAATATTTAAATTGTTCTGAAAACAGTAGAGCTTCAATTTTTTTTACCAGTAATAGGAAATAAGTTAAGTTACAACACAAAATTTATTTCGTCCAAAAATCTTGAAAAACAAAAAAGTTATGATCATTTAAACTTTAAAAATTAACTAAAAATATCATAAATTTACTAAATTCTGAAAAAGCCCATTTTGGACCACCCTGTTCTCAGTGAAATAGTTGAAATAGAGTTCTAATTTTTTGGCTCCCGAGGTTTACTACTGTCTACTTTCATATGAGTCTAATAACTTTAAAATCGGAGAACAAAAACCAAAAGGAGTTTTGGCCAAAATATTGACCACAGTGCGTCGCCTTACTTGGAAAAGCTACATTGATTTCAAGTTAACACAAATGAAACTAAAAGCAGTACAACTAAATTGGCTTATTGGCAGAAACTCCACCCTGAGCTTAGGATGTAAACTTCTACTGTACAAGTCAATCGTCAAATCAAAATGGCGCACTGCCTCAGCTAGCAATGTAGAAAAAATTCAAAGGCGCCAAAATAAAATTCTTCATATAATTACATCTGGTCCCTGGTATATAAAAAATTCGAACATCCACAAAGACCTAAACATGCCATCAGTTAAAGCAAAAATAGCGAAACACGCAGTCACATATCTAAAGAGGCTTGAATCTCATCCAAACCCTTTGGCGCGTAACATGCTGAATGAACCTGGTTACATTCGACTAAAAATAAGATATACTGCTTTTCTTGGCCGTACAATAGAGGGATGACCCGCAAATGATTGCAAAATCCGTGAAACAAACATTATTTTTGTCTAGCATTGGCTGGACTTAAAAAGTATATTTTTATTTTGGACTTAAGATACGAGTAATTATTGTTAGTTCAAAAATATTGAAGATACAATAAATAAATTATGCAAAAAAAATATACATATACATATATCTTCACGCAATTTTTTAAAATTTTAATTTGGTGCCCTTTACGGTTCTTAATACACGTAAAAAAATATGTATGTTGTATGGGCCACCCTTTAATTTTTAATATAATGAACTGTTTTTAAAAATAAAAAAAACAATTTTAAAATCGGTTCAGAAATGGCTGAGTTCTGCGGTTACATTCATAAAAAAGCAACATTCAAATGAATTGATAACCTCCTTCTTTTTTGAAGTCGGTTAAAAATAGATTTGCGTCCATGTCACCAATTAAACAAAAAGAAAAACTCTCAAAATTAAAAATGAAATTGGCACTTCTGTTGATATTTTTTTTTTTGCTTTGTAAGCATATGTTTTTTGTTTACTTATTTCTAGTGTTGGTAAAGTCTTTTTTTAATCTTTTACAACACTTTACTAAAAAATCGATTCGCAATGTATCGAGTCCCATCATCAGAAAAACTCGTACAATCGAAATTAATTTCGACATGAATTTATTTCGATCACGAGTCCCGTAATTAGCCCCCAGTACTTGCCATATTTTTTTAAAACACAACAAAAATAACAAACTTTTCAGAAATTTACAAAAATGTCATAAAAAATACCATAAAAATTAAGTGCTACTACACTTTATTAATTTTTCTTTGTTTTCGATAACATTTCTTCTTCGTTTCAATATATATCAAGAATACGAATTTAGGAACGAAACGACAATAAAAGTGACAAGGACATAGAAAAGACTATTAAAACGGCAACGGGAATAGGGCCGAACATATTTAGGTGCAAAAAACATTAGATTAAATATTAATTTTGAAAATTTTCTTCCCCTAAATGACAACAAATGCTGTGTAGAAATATAATTCACCAAACAAATGTCAACAAAATTAAATTTATTTTGTGTTTAAAAATTTTAAATACACTAGCTAACCCGGTTGTTGTTTTTTTTTTCTCACTTTTAGTTTTTTATTTTTTTCATCAATTTTAATTTAATTGGATATTACTTTTAGTTACCATTCTAACCCCCAGTCTACATTAGTCAGCAACATGTCTTTAGACTTGTGTAGTTCACGAACGAACTAGTTCAATTGAACTAAATGAACTAGTTAAAACTTTTATGTATAACTAGTTCAATTTTTGAACTATGCTTTGTGTTTGAACCTGAGCACGTATTTCTCTCTTCTTTCATTTTCCATACTCATGAATAAACTTTTTTTTATTCACTGTACACAAAAGAAATTTTATTGCGTTCGTTTTTTTTACTGTACGCAAATAGTTTCACACACACATTTTTCATCTTCATGGATGTTTGCTTTTCAAACTAATCACTTCTCTTTATTCATGAAGTAATTATTGTTCAGCTTCTTTCTTTATCGCCGTCCATGAAAGAGCAAAAATTTTTTTCAAATATTGTTCACCACAATTCTTTTTTCTTCACCATACATCAAATATTTATGATTTATTTCGTTTGTACAAAGTGTGGAACGAACATGAAAGAAAATAACAAAATTTGTCATTCATTTCATGTGCAAAGAATATATATACATATGTACATTAGGGTGTCCCTTATAAGACAAAAAAATTTTTTTTTTCGAATTTCGAAACGCATACCCTATAATTTTTTTATATATAGAAAATTATACCTAAATATGAAATTTTACTCTTCTATCATGATTGTAACCCGTGGCGACTAAGGCAAGAAGTTTTACATAATACAGTAAATGAGAACAATGAAAAAATGAAAAGATGCATTAAGAATATTTTATTAAGAATATTTTAATATTCCAAATTATATGGGATAACTTCTTTTTAAAGTGTTTTTTCTGCAGTCTGGATACAGGTTTCTGTGTTCCTCAACACAGCGCAACAAAAACTGTTTTTGCTCTTCATCAGCAGTAATAAGTCCGTGAAAATCTTCCACAAGTTTGACTGCTCTTTCAGCAGCATCGTTTACCACTCGTAAAAGACTTACTTTTCGTTTGGCTTCCAGAAATGCAGCGTTGTTTATCCAAGATGCCACATTTGTGCGAAGAAAACTATCATCGATCTGTAATCTTGCAAGAAATACTTTGCTTTTACCTGATACAAAGCAATCAAGTGTTTTAGCTGAAATAAAGAAAGGTTGTAATAAAAGTTGTTATAAAAGCATTCAGTACTAATTTTTCAAAAAATATGATTTAACACAAAGATAACATTAAAAAAAAATAAATTTGACTCACCAAACAACGATCCTGACATTTCATCGCTGTTTGGAATATATCGTTTGTTAAAATCCGATATTTCCTCCCTGTTTAAGTTAACAACCATATTTGTTTTTGTTTTGTCATCCACTTCGTCATCAAAAAGTGGTAAAATGACTGCCTCTTCACTTAAATACCATAAGTGCTTACAAAACTTACTTAGAGCAGCATTCGAAATTGTTTCGTCTATTTCATTATAGCCTTTGACAGCTTTCAAAAAACCCAAATCCTGATTAGGTGCTTTTACAGCTTCTGTACACTCGAGCCATGGCTTTACGTAAATTATCGCAACAAATAAGCAAATGTCCTGCAGAGCACTTTTATCATTTGCATCTATGTTGATCTGGGACTGGAGCAAACATATTTTTAATGAATAAATGGCTCTGGCCATCCATCGTGCTTGGTGTAAGGTTCCGGGGGGCTTGATTTTTATTTTCTTTTCTGGATCGCCATTCAAAAACACAACGCAGAGTTCTACTAATTCACGATAATCTTCTCTTATAAAAGTTTTTTCCAATGCCGCTTTGTAATACCTTAAGATGGATAAAATTTGTTCATCAGGAATGTGCTTTCTAACGAAATCGATGCATGGTTCAATCTTATTCGAATCTATATTTTTCCAATTGTCTCTAGTTTTTTTAAAAAGTGGTATTTCTGGAGATCGAACATTTTGCTTAATTTTGGCTTCAAATACACTTTTAAGCACTAACTCATAAATATGATGACGACAAGCGAAAAGCACCAGGTCTCTGCCCAAACTTGTCTCCAAAAGAGCACAAGCGCCATTAAAACGGCCAATGTTCGTTGATGTTGTATCACAACAGATTATTTGCACCTTGTCAATGAGATTCCAGTCATATAGAGCTGTTCTAATAGCTGTTTCTTGGTGTTTACCAGACGAACTCTCCAATTTTGGTACTGCAAGAAGTTGTTCCTTGTCGCTATAAGAAATTATAATTGGCAACCTCTCCTCTTTGGAGCTTCTCACGTCTAAGCCGGGTAAAAGTTTGCCATCCCAATGGACGGTTATGATATCAGGTACGTTGTTCTTAAAGTCACTTTTTATAGTTTCTGCACGTGATTTTCTCATTTGTGTACGAATTCGCTGAATGGAAGATTTATTTATTGCAAAATCGTCGCATTTCAGATCCAATGCCTCTAGGATAGCCTGAATAATATAGACAGAATCTCTTATACTTAGCTGGCACCTGTCTAAAACTGCGACTACCTTTGGTGTTATCAGATTTTTTCTTCCTCTTTTAGAACTTTCGCTCTGCAAACTTGTGCTTGCCTCTGGCTGGATTTCGTCGTCGTGGGAATATTGTGAATCTTCGGTATCAGAATTTAATATTTCTTCCACGTCTAAAACTTGTCTGCATTCAGCATATGATGTAGAAGTCGATGCAACTTCCGAAAATTCTTGTTGCCTTAATTTTCTTGTTTCTTCGAGTAATAACCTTTTTCTAGATCTTTCCTTTTTGTCTGACAAGTTTTTATCTATGCCAGCAAAGCAACCCGGTCTACCCGGCTCTCTCTGTAGCTTCAAAAATGCTTTATCCTCTTCTATTTTGATAATTTGAAGGGCAGCAGCATGAGCAATATCAAATAGGTTATCAAGATCACTTTCAAAATTACTTTCACGGGTCCTATAAATATCGAGACTTTTCTTACAATTTTTTTGCAACTTTTTCCAAAGTGTATATTTATCTAAAAGCTTCTTGACACAGTTCGGAATTGCCTTTGTAGGAATTCTTGCCTTCTCCCAAAAAATTACACATTCTCTAATTACTAGATTTGCACTTTCTCTAAGATCGAGCTTGACTTCGCGCATATTGTAAAAAAGCACAGCGAGAACTTGTCTATTAGATAGTAGTTTAGCACCATTAATTTGATGACAAGGCATTCCGATGAGAAAAATTTTTTGTTTTCCACTTCGTAATTCGACGGACATTTTTTTAGTTAAGGCACCGAACTTTATAAAACACACTATTGAAATTGAATATTGCCACCGCAAACAATACATTAATTTGACAGTTGAGCAAAAAGGAGAATCACCTTTTTAGATAAACAAATATATATGAAAGCTTATTTTTTTGAAAGCAATGTAAACGATCGCAAGTCGCCACGGTTTACCATTCTTGTATCAATGTAAAATTTTTTCTGGTGGCTTCTTAGATTATTTAGAAACTTTTTAGCGGGTATGCGCAAAAAAAATGACGTCCAAAAATAAGGGACACCCTAATGTATGTACATACATATTTTTTTTTATTTTATTTACTATCATAAAATCAATATAAAATTTTCTAAACTTAACGTATACAACTTATGAGATTCTACATAAAGTATTGCAACAATTAAAACATTTTTGTATATAATAGATTACAAATTGTATAAGACACATATATCTATTTAAGGTAAAAAGATAGGAAAAACATTTCAGTTGGAAAATAAATTTTAAATTGACCCCTTTAGCTACTTCATTACAGAAGTTGTAAAGTGGGTAAATTCAGCAAATTTCATATAGTAGCAAAATTTGTAGACCTGCATTTGCCTTCAAATCTGATCGTCAAATCACTGCAGATATCGCTAAGCATTTTTTGCTTGTATTTTCTATGTAGGCGATTTGTTGAAAACCTTCGGTTGTTGTGTGGTTTTAAAAAGGTTTCATTAATAAAAACTAAGTCAATTTGCTTTTGAATTAAAACTTGCTCCAATTGGAGAATGGAGCTACTGTTTGTCATGCCTTGCGCATTAAAGTGCATAATATGAATCATGGCGAATGAATATTGCCGAATACTCTCATTTTATTATATTTTGTTTTACATTTCTCCAAAGCGTTCAGAGCAGAGACCTGCGCCGACCGAATTTTTCGGCTGCGGCGGCTGGTGAAAAAAATGCGGCGGCTTAAAATCGGCTGAAGCCGGCTGACATTTTTTTTATTAAATTTTTTTTATTTTATTTCATTTAATTAAATTTTTATTTAAAACCTACTTCAAATAAAAACATACTCACACAAATGTGTCAAAATTTCGCCATATAAAAAATATACAAAAACGAAATTTATTTTTTAGACAACGTAAAGCAGAGACCTCTTTTTGATATTTTTTGTTGTAAATATTTAATTGTATTTTTTTTTAAATTATTAAAAAAGGGTTTTGTGAATTTTTTTGTAAATTATGTTTATATTTTTAGAAAATTTTTCGAAAAATATATTTGAAAATATCTTAAATTTTTTGTTATAAAATGAGAATAGTAATAAAAACTACCATTTTTAAACATAAACTTCAATTTATATTGGTTTAAGTATAAGAGTATCTTAATTAAAAGAAACTTCACTTTAAAGCAAAAACCAGTTTTTTTATTTGTAAAAAAATTTTTTAAATTTTTTTTGTGAAAATTGTTTGCAAAATTTATTCTTTTTTGTAAAAATATTTAAAAAAGGTTTTTGTGAAATTTTTGGTAATTATGTTTTTAATTTTTTTCGAAAATTTTTTGAAAAATATTTTTAAAAATATCTTGAAAAATTTGTTTTAATTATAAGTTAGCATGGTAATAAAAAACTACCATTTTAAAACAGTAACCAATTTATAATGAATTAAATTAAGTATAAGATTAGCTAATTAAAAAGAAACTTGAACCTGAGAACCCGCTGTAGGAAGTAGATAGGTTAAAGAGCTCGTAGTTGTCGTGTATGAATAACACCTTGCTCACTGTTAGGGCATTTAAATTTGACCTTTTTGCACTTATTAGTGAGCCTGCAGATGAAAAAGCTTCTTCAGATGAGGCACTCGTTGATGGAATACATAGTATTGATGCGGCTAGTTTAGCTATGTTGGGGAACTCCTGCAATTACTTCATAACTAGATTTTGCTGAAATTTACTCAAAATCTAGTAGTACTTAATGATGCAACTATGGTTTTGCCCAAATTGTACAAAAATATACTACGGTATTCAACAAAAAATTATATTTTAATTTAAAAAAAATAAATAAATTAAAATTTATAAAAATTTACAAAATTTTGATAAAATAAAAGAAAAAATTTAAAGTATTAATAAAATTACAAATATAAACAAAGTGCGAATTGAAATCTTGAAAGCAAAATCTTGCTAGTGCCAAAGAAAACGCAGTGTAAACGATGTAGATTTTGAAAAAGATTTCAATTCAAATCTATTCGATTTTGCTGTAATGTGAATGCACTATAAAGAAAATAATAGGAAAATTTTAATTTAGACACCAGCATAATGCAATGCTTTCCCTTGATCTCAGCTCTACAATTTTAAGCGATTAATAACTCATTTATATATTAATAAGTAGTTTGAACTATAAACTAAAATCTTCAATATTTTTTGAAATTTATTTATAAACCAAATGCGTAAAATCAAAAGATTTTAATAAAGCAATAACTTTATTAAAAAATTGTTACTTTAAAATGGTATTAATAAATGTAGAACATTGTTTGGTTTGCGATTTTATTTAATTTGATATGGTAACTATGGCTGCCATATTCAATTAACATAAAACTATTATTATTGTTTTGATACATATTTACATGTATGAATTTTATTATTTTTACGACGAAATTCAAAAACAAAAGAAAACACACATTTATTATTTATGTCTGTTTTATTAGAACTCCGGAAGACAAAAGCTTAAAAACTAAAGTTACAATTGAGTTTTATTAAAGTTTGATGATCGTTGTTTTTATAATTGTAAACGACGATCACTGAGAACTAATTCTATTGTTCTCTCTTAATTTATATTTTCTCTTAAATAAAATGAGTTGATTAATAATAACAAAAAGTGATTGTTTCTTTTATGAAAAATGAGCCATGAAATATAAATAAGTATTCTTCAATAATTGTTTATCATCAGAACAATCATTGAAGAATTCAAATTACAAGAATATAAATCATTGGGTGTGGTAAGTTATTTTAAAGATTCATATTACAATTGGATATTTTTTATATATAACTGACATATTGTCGTTGGGTAAAACTCCCCCGGACGAAGACTGGTTCCCAATTTTAGAAGGAAACTTGGGAAACGAAACAATTGTTTTATTTATAGTCCTTTTAGATCTAAACTTAACGATCAGGTACCCAATGATCAAAATTATTATAATAGCGGTTACAATATAAATATATACATCAGTTACGTTTTGGTTATTTTTTAATTCTTTAATATATTTGATATTTTCTATATATTGGTAAGTTAAATTCCTCAATGATAATTCTTCTTCCAAATTAATCTCTATTTCTTTAGAGAAAATAGGTATTATTTCATTATTTCCATAAATTTTCTTATCATACCATCTATCCAAAAACATAATTTCACATGATTCAATTTTTATCAGGTAATGACCCGTTAGTATTATAGGTAAATCATTACAAGTTTGATTAATGGTTACATTATTCATGTTAATAGCGAATATTAAATCGGAACTTAATTCTATTATAGTTGTAAGTTGATTTTTTTGATAATTACAAAACATTTTCTTATTGTTCAACAAGTTTTCAATACAATCGTCTTTTACTTTTGTTAAATTTTTCTTAAAACTAGTTTCATAGTATATTTCTTTATCTTTTGCAATATATGTATAAAATTTTTCATTTATTTCAAAATGTTTATTATTTGGAATGGGTTGGATATATAGAGTGTCATAAAGTTCTTGGGTTAATTGGGGAATTTGTATTATGAACAAAATATTTCCCTTACTAGTTGCCACAGTCATTTTTTCACTTTGTAGCTTTTCGAAAGAGATGTTATATTTAGTTAATTCTTGGTCTGTCAATATGTTTTGACTCAAGAGTCCTAACCGTGAAGTCAACAGTATTCCTTCGACCTTATCAATGATCCTTTCCAATGTCGTAATTTGAAAAGTCAAGTGCGTTTTCTCTATTTCCCGTTTTTCCTTTTTCGTTTCATTACCAAGAGCAATGTATTCTAAGTAAATTTTCTTTGCTTCTATTTCGTAAATTTTTGAAAGTTTTGTCAACTGTTCGTCAAAGTGTTGGTTGATCTTAATTTGGCTGTTAAGTTGTTCAATTTCGTTGTGCGTGTTAGTTTCACAGATATTCAGTCTGGCTTCAATTTTCTCTCTGTCTTCATCATCCATCGTCCCGTATAAGTATTTCAGGCCAGTACCCATAATGTTGATCAGTCCTCTTTTCTGCCTATTTGGTAGAAGTGTTTTTAAGGATGTCCTTAAATGTTGTATCTCTTGATTCAAGTAGTAGTCGTCTAGCTCAGTTAAACCTTTCTCCAAGTTATCAATGTAATCCTCGTATTTAGTAACTTTAAATATATGTATTATGTTAAAGTAATCCTCAATCAAATGTCTTCTACCCAGATTTGAATCCATTTCCTGTCGTGAGATCCGTAAAATCAATTTTCTGAGTTGTCACTGAAACTGCAAATGTTATCAGTAGAATCGACCAGAACATCCAATGAGCTGAAAGTATTTTTGGCACGGATTAATTGATCTTTGTAAATTATTTGATTTTTATTTTGATAATGTTTATCGTCAAGTCTATCTAAAGTTACTATTACATGTCTTGCGTCAGTCTTATGCGCCCTGAAATTCTTTTCAAACCTTTCGTTCACCGGCACATCTTTCCGATTCCTATTGACATACACTAAATTTCTTTCTTTTCGCTGCTCTAATATTTCCGATACTCTCCTATTCTCCTCGGGGTCAGATTGAAAATGTACTTGTATAGGTTTTCTTCTGGTTGATAAATGTATAGTGTTATTATAAATAAAGTTAGCTTGTATAGGTAAATCTATGGTATAGGCGATATCATTTCGTTCATCTCTTGTTTTTAATATTCTAATATGTTCATTTAAACTGCTATGAAATCTTTCTATGTCTCAGTTACCAGTGTGTCGGTATGATGTAGTAAAGTGTACATCAATTTTTTGTTTTTCCAATAAGTCCTTGAAAAGCGCTGAAGTAAAACTTGGTTCATTAGCTATTATTAATTTTTTTGGTGCTCTCATCAAGTTAAATATTATAAATATTATATTATAATATTATAAGTTAAATGGCGTTCTATCCTCAATTTTCTGAATCAGAGCATATTTCGAAAATTTATCAATCATCGTAACATAGGGAGTCTTTGGATCCAAGTACCAAATATCCGCATGGTAAATTTCATGTGGAGCACCAGGTGTTTCCGTCTTCTCAAACGGAATCTTAAGGGGGTTTCTTTCAATCTTGAAGTTGCAGATTTCGCAATTATTTATTACTTTAGATATTACCTTTCTTAGGTTTGGATAGTAATACCTTCTTTTTAATTCCAAGTATGTTTTATCGATTCCAGGGTGGTTATTTTCATATTTGTGGTGCTTCATTATTATTTCCAACAACGCCTGTCTTTCCACATTCTCCAACAAGGTATATGTTCTGTAAATTTTAAATCTTTTAATATTCTTCAATTTAATTACTTCATTCTGTATCATGCAATATAATTCTTCAATATCACAATATATTACCAAATTTACCAATTTTTCTATAATTTTTAGTATTTTTTCCAAAGCAGCCGCATAATCATTTGTCGCAACTCCAAATTTGTATAATTTTTTATTAAACAGCTCTTTCTCCTCATACGAATCGTCTTGTTTTCCTTCAATTAATATTTGCTTGTTTGCAAATTGTAAGGGACTTTCCGTAACTAGGATGTGATCAATGCCATCATCTTGAGCGCTATGCACTGTTGGCATTGGTGAACTTATTATTTCCTTATTTTTTCTTTTTCTAATACGATGTTGTTGCGTTTGTCTGTCAACAACTTGAAAGTTCAATTTCTCATTTCTATGCTTCCGCAAAAAATGTCCTTTTAGACCTCTTTTGCTTTCAAAAAAGCCGCTACATAAGTTGCATTGGAAAAGCTTTGTTCCATGCTTTTGGTTTATATGCAAGTTTAAGACTTCCTTTCTTTTATAATTTTTCCTGCAAATGTCACACTCAAACAGATTTATTTCCGCTTTTTCTGTAGTTATTCTTGATAAGGCATCCGCCACCTTATTTTCTTTTCCATTCACATGATGGATATCAAACTCATATTCGTTGAGCCTAATTTTCCATCTTATCATTTTCGAATTTGGCTCTTTTAGAGAGGCCAACCATATTAATGACCTATGATCGGTATTCAGACGAAATTTTCTACCATATAAGTAGTGTCTGAACTGTCCGCAGACCCACACCATCGCCAGCAGTTCCTTTTCAATGGTGCTGTAATGGATTTCGTGCCTATTTAGAGTCCTTGAGGCAAAAGCCAAGGGGCCACCTTCCTGGGACAACACCGCACCGAGAGCAAAATTGCTTGCATCTGTGGTAAGTATAAATTCTTTTTTGAAATTTGGATACCTCAAAACCATATCTGAAACCAATATTTTCCTCAATTTGTCAAAAGACTCTTTATAGTCGGTGTCATTTACGTTGATCTTACCATCCTTTTTGAGTCTTAACGTGAGAGGTTTTGCTACCTTGGCATAATCTGGTATAAATTTTCTATAATATCCACTCAATCCCAAGAACGCTTGAAGTTCCATTACAGATTTCGGTATCGGAAAATTTCTAATACAGTCCACTTTTTTCGGATCCGGCTTTATGCCCTCCGTTGTTACCACATGTCCAAGGAAACTAGTCTCTTTTTTCAAGAAGTCACTTTTATTTAGGGACACTTTTAAATTCGCTTTTCTTAACGTCTCGAATATTTTTGTCAAATTATCTAAATGCTCTTGGAGTGAAGTTCCAAAAATTAATATGTCGTCCATATATATGACGCCAATTTTGTTAATATAGAATATTATTCAAGTACATTATTCAACATCCTCTGAAATGTGGCTGGTGCGTTTTTCAAGCCGATTGGCATACGTTTGAATTCGTAGTGGCCATCGCTTGTCGAGAAAACAGTTTTCTCTTGGTCGTGTTCGTCGACCTCTATTTGATAGAACCCTTTTGTTAGGTCTAATGAAGAGAAATAATTAGCTCTTCCCAACTTGTCCAAAACATCGTCAATGAGTGGTATTGGATATTTATCCTATCTGGTCACAGCATTCAATTTTCTGAAATCTATTACGATTCGCCATTCTCTATTACCCAATTTGTCTTCCTTTTTGGGAACTACCCAAATGGGAGAATTATAAGGCGAATCACTTGGGACAATTATACCCTGATGCAACATTTCGTCTATTTGTTTTTTTACTTCTTCTCTATGCATTTCGGGATATCTGTAGGACTTGGTATAAATCGGTTTGTCATTATTCGTGGGGATCCCATGCTTTACTTCATTGGTAAATGCCAAATCGTCTCCCTTTTTATAGAATACATCCGAGAATTTGTTTATAAGCTTTTTAATAGCAATTCCTTCTTCTTCATTTAAATGTGTTATCCTGAGCTGTTCTACTACTCCTAATTCATCTAGATGGTACAACTCAGGCAATGACTCTATTTCTTTTTCTTTAAATTCTTGTATTTTCTTGTTTTCATGTTCTTTTTCGTCTTGAACTTCAAAAAATATTGGAAATTCTTGCTGGTTTATATTAATACATTTCCTTTCATAATCAATAATGGCTTTGTTTTCTTTTAACAAACCCGAACCAAATATTCCATTGAACGTTTCATGGAATTTTAAAATTTTGAAGGTTATATCCTTCGTTAATTTTACTGGTAAGCAATTTTTCGAAACATGTGCTTCCTTATTTATGACGACCTAACCAGCCGCAGTATTTATTTTTATTGGACATTTTAGAACTTTTATAAAATTTTTGGGACAGTGATCTTCGTCAATTACATTTTCCGTCGACCCGGTATCTATTAAAATTCGAGTGACGTCTGCTCCTTTTCGGAACAAAAGATAGGGTAGCCCCTGTCTTGTGGAGGGTCTCCCGTTGTGGAGGCCAAATACTGAAAATTTGATTCCTGAGAACTTTGTGGTTGTTTATTTAAATAGTGGTTCTGTCTCGTCTGTTCACTAATGTCCACTAAAATTACTTGGCTTTCGATTTTGTATATTTTTACTATAATTTTCGCTTATTTTATTATTGTTACTATATTTATAATTACCAGTATTAACAATATTACTATTATATTTTATTTTCCCATTTAGCAAATTTGCTTCTCCCAACTCATGGAGGGCCAACTCCAAAGAGCTGGGTTTTAAAGCGCAAAGAACTGTTCTTAAATTCACTTGTAGTTTATTTATAAAGACCCTTAGAGCTACTTTATTATTGTGATTAATCTCAGATGGATTACCATCTAGCTTATGTCTTTGATTTAGCAATGATAATTTAGTTTGAATAAAATTATAGAATTGAAGGACGTCACCTCTATATTGGGCGCCTCTCAATTCCTCATAAAGGAGTTCAGCAGAAGCCAACCCTCCGAAATTCAATTCCAATAAGCCTTTATGTGTGGGTGTGTGTAAAACTTTATCTTTCTTTCCTTTAAGTGCTTTATAATTTATGTGTGGGTGTGTGTAAAACTTTATCTTTCTTTCCTTTAAGTGCTTTATAATTTCCTCATACTGTGGTAACGTGATAGGTAAAATTTTGGTGCCAACGGACATCCTTTTATACTTGCAGGTTTCCCCGAATAACCCTAATACATTGGAAAAACTATAATGCAAGTCCACCACAATTTGCGGAATTTTTATTGGAGTCTCCTTATACTCTCCACCTTCTGAGTCAGTTTCATCCATGTCGGATAATGCTTCAAATCTATTTGTAGACTTCTCATTTACTTTTTGATATTTATATCTTGGATTATTTGGACAAAATTTATTACGTTTTGTGGACATAGACATAAATTAAATTTTAAATGCTTTTATTTTTCACGTGGAAATCAGCTGTTTTATATTTGTGCACGTCTGGATGATGTGAGTATCAATCATCAACTGACATACATATTTTAAAACAATAGTAAATGTTATATTGAAAAAAGTTATAAAAAGTATGTTCTTACCTACATGTGCGTTATGTACTTATAATTGTAAATATTTAGGATGTGTAATGAAAATGTGCATTGATCTCTTTATTTTTAATTTTAAAAACATGAGGTCAAGTCAATTATATTCGTATATGCTAGGAAAATGATAATGCAAATATGTAGATATTTTAAAACCATAGAGAAATATTTTCAAAAGGGATTTTATTACCTATAGTTAGATATTGTTACGAAAGAATAATTTATTCATTATAGGCTCTGAACAACAATACCCTCGAAAAACAAAAACATTATTGGTTTGTTTTCTTACAATGATGAAGGAAAGAAACAAACATTTCTTAATTGTTGTTGTCGATTAGTCTAGAAACGCCTCATTCGCATATACGCATATATACACGCACATTAAATAAACACTCTTCAGTTAAATATACAGGCACATACATAAATACAAGCATAAACAAATAAACAGCCACACAAACAGGTATAAAGAAATAAACAACTACACAAACAGAAAACAAGAGCAATAACAATCGTACCTGCCAGATCTGTCTGGAATAGAACATTCTGGTGCTTTTAAATCACCTATATACATAAGCAAATCGTGCTGGCGAGTAGTATGGCAGTATTATTTCAAAAGTCAAAGAGTTTAGTTGTCGAATTTTAAGAGTGTTTAAACAGTTCGTGTATTTTTGAACAGTGGTGTTAATAAATACAGTGACTTACAGTAAAAGTAATAACAGTGTGTATTTATTTTACATTTAAAATAACCCAACGTTAAGTAAAATCGTAACAATATATTTATGTATATATACGTACTCTTGTGTATGGATATAAATGTTTAAACACTATTTAAATTGTTTGTGGAACAAAAAATATTTTTTTAACAAATCTTTATTCACACTTATACTTAAATACCAACTTCTCGTTATTTAACTTATGATAGCCTTTCTTAAAGTTTTTATACTAGCTATATGTTTTTACCAAAAAAGGTGTAATTAAAAGAACTGGTTCTTCTGTCGTCACAAGTTGAAAAGTGTCTTATAAATTTAATTTATTAAGCAAAAATTAAAATTATTTTTTGGGAATATATTTATGTGCGAAAAACGTTAGATTGAATGCTAATTTTAAATCTAAAAGACAAAAAAATACAATACTGTGTAGAAATAAATTTAACCAAACAAATGTCAACAAAATTAAATTCATTTTGTATTAAAAAATTTAAAATACAGTAAATTGTTAAATAATTTTTAGTGCAAAAATTTAAAATTATTTAAATATTTGGAAAGTGCAATGGAATCTCACTTAATAGTGTCTAAATGTGAATAAAAATTTTACTCCCCTAAGTGTGTTGAATTCACTCCCCTACAAGAAATGGATGATTGAAACAAACACATGAACGATGAAAATTCATACATACCAAAGATCGTAGAAATGTACAAGAAATTTTAATGGACACTGAAATCACTGTACACCTTCTATACATTGAAGACATTGCCTTTCTTTCGGCATGTACACGTAATATTAATGTGTGGCTATGACTGTACTTGTGTACATCTTGTGTATATGCCTTAGCAAGCAAACACATGGGTGGGAGTTGCCATATTAGTGTTTTTTTGTAACTTTTGAACTAGAGACATAAAACTGATATTGGGTATTTATTTATATTTATTATTATACAAAAATAGTCCCAAGGACCGAGTTCAATTTTATTAATTTCAATATTAAATTAAATGTTTGTACGGATTTACACTTAATTTCACCAAAGCGAAGTATTAATAAATAAATAAAAGTATTTTTTTATATTATTTAAAACATAAAATAATCTATGTTTCAAATTCAAATCTCTAATACAATTCCTAAGAAAGAAGTAAAATAATCATTAATTGTTTTTTCTACTTTGAGAAAAAAAACTAACCAAATTTAAATAAAAGTACAAACAACCAAAAAACGGCAACGCTGTTTGCTTTTACTACGCACACACACATTAATCTTACGAAGTTACAAAACAAATTCTTCACCACGAATGTGCATGCGTATATAAGGTTAATTCGATGCTTTTAATGTCTTCAATGTACACATTTAGATATAATGCGCAGAAGTGGACTCCCAAAAGTTATTCGTGTATAAAGTGAGTCATGCATACATTTTTCAATGTATTTTTTTTCGATGTCCGTTGTGTAGCTTTGTGTGTATAGAGGATAAATTATGTACACTAAATTAATCTCTGATACATACCAAGGCGAATTCATACCAGGTGTGAGCAGTAGGACAACAACTACAACAAAACAACAACTTTGACATTAGATTAGCAGATATGAAACAATGTATTTTTTGAAAAGACATTAGCAAAAGAACGAGAGCAAAAAACACGACTCCACCTGGTATGAATTCGCCTTGATACATACACAAAAATAAAAAAATGTATGTGAGTAACAGAGTTGAATTTTTTGTAAAATAACTACAACTCTGCCACTGTAAATTGAGTCTGCGTGTTATTAAAATAAATATGAAATATGAAAAGAAAATAAATGTAAAAAGTAGTTTGGTGCATAAAAAAGTTATTAAAAATATAGAATGTGTTAACATGGAGTCGCTAGCATTCTTTCCTTGAAGATCCTTGTGGCTGCAGAAGAGGTAGAGCTGAAATTAAGGACAGCAAATTTCACTCAAGCAATAGTAACTAATTCAAATTTTTACTTTATTATTTTATTCTTCACAGACTACGTACATATTTACATAAGCTAAAATCAACGTCGGGGAATACTGCTGACATCCGCGCAATCTGTTCGGAAGACCTGCTGGAGAGGAAAGTAGATGAGAAAAATATGCTTCCGGGAAGCTTATGTGAGTTAATAATCATCCTCGAGGTATATATGTACATACTTTGATCTATCTTAAAATATTTTATAACTTATATATTTCTTCATATTTCAGATGTTTTACAGTAGCAGGCAAAAAAGCCTGCGAATAGCAGTAGAACGTAGTCATTATTGAGCGAATAAAGATAATTAAATATGTAAAAATATATATTAAATAAATATGTATAAACTAATTTTAAAATGTATTTTAATAAATATAAAAATATTGAATCTGTTTCTGCACAATTTTGCTTAGTCAGTTGTGAGGGGTTTATTCATCCATTTTAATTTTTTTTTCATTAATTATTAATTTTTACATCACAGTTGATACACGCACGGCGAATTCACAATTCACGTACACATTTTTTTTAATCACTTTTGTCATATGCCCTTAATAAAGTGAACCTAACTTTCTTATACACAATGAGAAAAATTTTCTTATCAGTTGCACTCAAATGATTGCTCAATTCACGGTCACTTCTTGTAGGGTCCGTACCAGTGTTGGTATCTGACAATGTTTAAATTGTACCGCCGCAATGATGAAATTGTACCATATTAACATCAGTTGTACCAAAATTTCGCATTTAGTAAAAAAAAAACACCTACAAAACATACATTAGGTAGCTCGATATTAATAGGACAAATCAAAACATTCACACTAGGGTATCAAGTCATGATATTTGACCTTGATTCCTTAAATTTCTGTTTTTGTGTGGCTTTTTTACTAACAATTATTTTCCTAAAATACTTAAGTATTTTATAAGCAGAAGGCTTCCTTATGAATTTCCTTCCAGCAAGTGCTTGAAACTCCACCAAAGTTACTGGATCTTAATCCGATACAGTATGACTGGAGTTATTTTTAGGAATAATTGAACAGTCGCCTAATTACCAAAAAAGACCTTACGATTTCTCACTAGAAAAATGGAAAAATATATCAGCCGAATACCGGATACAAAGGCGAAGCAAAAACTATCAAATGCTGTAGTTTAGTAAAAAGGCCTTGCAAACTAAACTACCTATTACTTATACATAAAAGGTATATCAAAGTAAATAATATAAATTAAATAATAAAGTAAATAATAAAAATTTTGAAATTAGTAATTTTTATATTGTAAGAAAAAGTACAAAAATATATTGATTAAATAAAAAATGTATTAAATAAATTTTATATAAAATTGTACCAAAAAAATATGAAGTGTACCAGCGTACCACAGATGTGTCGATTGTACCAAATTTGGAACAATTGTACCACAAATCCCAACACTGGTCCGTACCCGTATGTGTGAAGACATTTGCAGCCATGTTTTTGACATTTGGAGAGTTTTCCATCTATGTGTTATCTATGGTTTGTACTATGTTCATTAAGAAATCTAAAATTACGTTATAGGAATTTAATTCGTTAAAATTTAACTTAATAAATTATTTAAAGTGGTATTATTTAATTTATTTCTTAATTTCATAAGGGTTAATGCCAATGCAGTAAAAGCTCACTCTACTGAAACCTGGCTAGCTGTTTTTATTACACAAACAATTTAAAAAGTTTTTAAACATTTATGTATATATGTACATAAACACGAGTATGTACATACAGCTGCGGTCAGAAAAATAGCACCTAGCCTAAGAAAATATGTCTCCGGTGCATATTTTCCTATAGGTTAAAGTGATATATTTCATAATTTGTCATAAGACGCTCAGGAAAGTGTATAACTACATAACAAAATAAATTTAACGTTTTTTAAAGAGATTTATAGTTATCTCTTCGGGCTGTTATGGTCAGTTATTTGTTTCCAAATATAAATAATAAAATCAGATCATTTTACCATTTTTCCCAACGTTTCGTTTGTTTATTGCAAACTTCTTCAGGGGAATATTTTATTATAAAATCTAGCAAAGAATAATTACATGTTTAATTTAATTAAAGTAAAATAACATCGCAGATGTACTTACGATTATTTCGTCAGCATTATTAAAGAATTTTCATATTTAATTTATTTAGTATCTAAAAAACTGGACTTTCACAACACAGAATTAAGTAATAAATAAATAAAATAATAAAAAACTTGTACAGCACAAACAAAGAATCAGAAGTCAATCTTAAAGCTAATATCACAGAACTTCAGCTAATTATAATAACTACATTATTGCGATGGAGTACTGTAGTTTAGTTTTTTCTTTGTCCTCTTTTGTGTTCATGGTGGTGTTTATTTTTTGTTGGATCCTTAGGCTTTCGAGAGTGTAACGTTTATTCTCTTTGGGTTCTCTGTCTAATATTTTAACGTTTTCAAAGTTCACTGTGTGATTATGCTCTTTTGCATGCTGTGACAATGCTGTCGATTATTTTCCATTTTTAATGTCTGCCTTATGCTCTTTTAATCTTGTTTACAACATTCTCTTTGTTGTACCTATATATACTAAATTACACCTTTCCCTCTCGTTACCATCGCATTTTATTTCGTCGTATTTTGTTGTGTTGTTTGTAAACAGATGTCTCAGTGTTTTGTTTGATTTATATGCAATTGTTGTTGTTTTTCCTCTAATCATATTACTAAAAGTTTTGGCTGCAGTTAGTTTTGGTATATATGGTACACTGTAAAAAGTTTTTCCGTTTTCAGGTGCCTCCTTGTTGTAATTTCTATTCTTTAAGCATTTATTTATCAGATTTTTAATTATGTGTGTTGGGTAGTTGTTCATTGTTAGTATTCTTCTAATTTTTCCGATGTTATTCCTTTCATAAACTCTCTCACTTAACTTACTTAATTTTTGCTAATTATTTTATTTTGAAATTTATACTTTATTTAAAAAAAACTTGAAAATCAATCAGTCAAAAAAATAGCACTTCACTTCAATTTTTACTAATATTAAACTAAATTAAGAACAAATTAAAAAGAATTACAAATGATGCTCAACGTAATGAGCATGATTTCTATATTCTAATTAATAACTAGTTGCATGTCTTTATTTGTAATAACGTCTGCACAACGTTTTGGCATCAAATTTACAAGATTTTGGCATCTTTCCTTTGAAATTTTATTACAGATTTGCTGGACAGCTGTCCAAAGCGCTTCGTTGTTAATTGGTTGTATTTGAGACACTGTTTGTTTATATCTGTCCATAAATTCTTAAGTCCCAAATTACATTATGCATCTTTTGTCGCTGCAATCTTTCTCGTTTCTTCTTTAATATTGCATTTGTGTTTATATTGTGCAATATCTATTGCAAATTTGTTTACATTTTAAACTTCAAAATTAAAACTACGAATTAGAGGACAAATATGTATGTACAAGAGTACATACATATGTGTACCCTTTTCAATTCCTCTCTCCCCTCTCGCCTACTAATGAGGAATTGCAGCGACAAAAGTTGCATAATGTAACTCGGCACTAATTGGTCGATCTCTGAGCGGGCCATTCAATCACATTGACTTTATTGTCTCGAAACCACTTTGTCGCTAGCTGGCTCGTGTGCTTCGCGTCTTTATCTTGCTGGAAGACTCACATCAATGGCATTTCTTCAGAAAAATAAGGAAGCATTACTTCCCCGAGTATACCAACATAAATTTTCTTGTTGTGGTTTTGTAGGTCCTACAACATAGCAAGAAAAACTACCCCATTCCATCGTTCCCACGACAATTAGATCTTCGCTCCGGAACGACCCGAGTCACATTCGGCCAAAGATTGTCAACTCAGCCACCGTGTTTTATGGTTTTAGTTGTAAGTTTTGGGTTGAATTCTGCGTTTGGGGATCTTCTTACGTAGGAGCATGATCCCTTGCTTCCAAATAATACAATTCTGGACTCATCTACCATTTATTTTTCCGTTGGAATAAAACTACATTTTGTCGTTGGTGCTTTTTTTTTGACCGGCACTGTACATATAAACATTTCTAATAGCGGTTTTACACGACGTGTATTTGTCATATGACTTGTCACTTTTTCATGTGTAAATTCTAAACACGTCGTGTGAACCCTTTCAAACAATACATGTGTATTTTCCATGTGTACAATACATATGACATTTTTCATTTTGAACGTGTTCTATTTTGATGTGACAAAGCATCTGACATCCTGTAATGCCAACTTTATATTTTGCTATTTTTGGTTTTTTTTTTGGTACCAAAAGCACTAGAAGCGTGGCAAAAGCACTACGTTTTGATCTTTGCATCAGCTGTGGTTGGCAATACAAAACTGAGGGGGACAAATTGTACACATGTACGTTTGAAAGCAAAAATTATAAACCGTATGTAAAATGCCTATTTTGACAAACACATGAAATTACAAATGGGTTATCAAACTGAAAAGTCATATGACAAACACACGTCGTGTAAAACCACTTTAAACAAAGGTAATAAAATCCCTTTTGAAAATTATTCCCTATGGTTTTAAAATATATATTTTCGTTATCATTTTCCTCTTATTTTCCTAAATATTTACAATTATAAGTACATAACTCACATGTAGGTAAGAACCAATTAACATATATGCTGTTTTATAGAACTTGTTCCATTAGAACAATTTATATATACATACATATGTATGTATATTTAAGAAATAAATTCTTATTAAATTCACCCCAATTAAATTTTTCTATTTTTTCTTTAAGTATAGGTATTATTAAGCATACATATTAACATAATACTCACTTTTTAGGAACACCGATGTCACGAAACAAAAAAAACTTAACTCCAAAGCTATTCCAATAATTTAATAATTAAACTTTGTTTTCTTTCCTCCGTTCTAGAAATTTCTATAATAATATTTCTTATTTTTTGTACCCAATTGATAATTGTTTTATTTAACGTTTTTTTTTATAGAAAAATTATCAATGAATTTAGCATTTTTGTCGCAAAAAAACACGTGTTGCTTTTCGTTTGTCACTCTTGCACTATTAAACTTACAATAATTTTTATCATAAAGCAAAAGACAAACTAACCTGTTATATACAGTTGTAATTGTAATTAGCGTTGTTGTACCAATCGTTACAACAACGTTATTATGAAACAAGGGAAGTCTTAATTTATTATTTCTTTGTATCATCTAGTTTCGTGGATCAAATGTTGGAATGTATTCTGTCAGTTCTGGATTGGAGCTGGTAGACAAAATCAATTAAATTAAAATCCTATTAGGAACAAAGTTGATATCTGACTTGGTTTCTCTCATGAAATTATTTTTATTCGAATAATCAAATTATGGATAAAGAATGAAAATAAATAAAACAAAGATTTATTTAGTAAGGAGTTAATTACAGCTCGTTATTTCTTTACTCATTGAAAAAAAAAAATGGGTAGATAGAGAAAATCTTACCAGTAGATTCGATTAAAACGAATGCTGATGCTCAATTAAAGTGCCGGTCTTTTATAAGGCCCAACTATAATATGCATTAGCTGGCTTAAGCTAATGTCAAAAAATGAACGATAAGTCTGTCAAATACTTAAGCAAGTTATTGAAGACTTTTAAGGCCCAACTATAATATGCATAAGCTGGCTTAAGCTAATGTGAAAAAATGAACGAAAAGTCTGTCAAATGCTTAAGCAACTTACTGAAGACTTTTAGGTGGCTACAATGTTCTTATATGAATTTTATAGGAACCCCATAAATAAACTTACCAAGTTACGTCGATTTACATCGTCAACCTGTTGACCTTAGTCTTTCATCTTTGGAATAAAAAAATAATAAATGTAGGTTCAAGAAAGAATTTAATTTGTTTTCATTTACTATGTACTTAATTATAATGTAGATACACATATGTACATAATATAAACATAAAAAACTGTAAGTTAATATATTTAACAAGTTGTCTTTTTTTATTTAGTAAAAATCTATAAAAAACAGGGTAACAATAGTAATAAAAATACTAATTTCTTTTTCTTAATTTGATTAGTATTCTACATGGTTGAATTTATTTAAAGATTATATTATCTTATGTTTACTACAGTTTTTTTTTTATTAATCTTGTTACTTTATTTTTTTAGAATTATATGTATGTTTTAATGAATTTATTCATAAATTAATTTTGATTATTATATTAATTTATTTATATATTTCTCTTTTTATATATTTATTTATTATATATTTATTTAATTATTCATTTAACTGTTTAATTATTTATTTTTTCACTTATTTAATTATTTATTTATTAATTTATTTAATTATTTTAATATATGCTTTCTTTTATACTTATTGTTTATTTATTTTGTCCTTAGTGAATTTATTTATGTAAACTTATTCTTGCTAAAAAAATTAAATCATTTATACATTTCTTTTATACTGTTTAATTTTTTTTTAGAATGAATTTACATTATTTAATGACTTTCTAAGGATTAAGTTTGAAATTACATACATATATACACTTATCCACTTGAACGAAGATTTTAAACATATATATATATATATATATATATATATATATATATATATATATATATATATATATATATATTTTAGTATAAAGATAATTATTTATATAAATATTAATACTTATTATATAATTATTTGTTTAAACATTACGAAAAAGATTAACAATTTACTATTTAACAAATTGAGAAAATATTAATAATATATATTTTTATTTTTTTATATATATTATTTTAGTTATTTTAAGTTTTCTCTATTTTTGTTTTGGTTTTTTTTTGTTTGAAAATTTAACTTAATGTTAGGTGAAGAACGAATTAAAGCATGTTAACATTTTTTGCGTTAGAAATCCTGTTATAACAGGTTTTCTTCATGCTGTATATCGAGTATTGTAAGGCATGTGACAAGGGAAGGTCTTGCAAAGGTCATAGAATAACGGTTTTTTCTTTTTATTAGCGTTATATTGAACGTTAGTTAAGTTTTTTATATGGTTTTTTTTGGTATGTTTTTGCTTACCAAAACATACCAGGGATCAGTTTTCTGTGACAATTTTGGAGGTGTGTTTTTCATCAATTGTTTGTGTCCACGCTTACCGTTGCAGTAACCTACATACGATATTGTTTTAGTTCTTTTTTGATTTATTATTTGAACTTTATTAAATATAAAAAATATAATTTTCTTTTAAATAATTCATAAGAATGTTAATTTCTTTTCTGTAGAATTAGAATGCAGAAATGTGACTTCAACTTTCTCAATTAAAACAAAAATCACATTGCACCAATTCAAATGTATATATATATATATATATATATATATATATATATATATATATATATATATATATATATATATTGTACACTATTACTTACCCTGTTTCCTATTTAATTCTTGCACTTGTTCTTTAAAAAAAAATTTACACCTTTATAAATGACTTTAATTCTCAAGACTCTAAGAAAAAAAAAACTCGACAAAGTGAATGGACCTCCAAACACGTTCTAAAATTGATATAAGACTTATGCTTAATTAATACCTTGGCACATTTTTCGTTTGAGGAAATAGCTTTCACGAACACTGTGCGTAAATACGATCTTTACTCATTGTGAATGACCCTTTTTCGTATTACATAAAGCGCCCTCTACATTTCAATTTATTTTAGTATTACGATAATTGTGAATTAAAGAAGACAGAAGATAAATAAACAGAAATAAAGAAATTTCATGACAAAAATTTTAAGACATATTAAAAAAGATAAATTAAAAAAATTCAAAAATGTTTTTGGACGTGGCCGTCACAATTTTAACTTTTTAAATACTAACCATTTTTAAATATTCAAGATTAAGTTCAGTTACCCACTTACAGCACCACTTACACACTTTCTAGATATTATATGGCAACTTTTGCCTCGTGAACCCAATTCACTATGAATACATGTTCTTCTTTTTTTGGGTATGGGAGAGAATTTTATAGTTAACTAACTAACATATCAAACTAACTTATCAAGCTATATAAGTTAAGTTACATAAGTAAACCAAAATTGATTGCATTCGTTCCGCCAGCAAATAAAATACTGTTGTCATACCTTTCGGTGAAGACCGTCGTCACTGGCTGTTCTTTTGGTAAGTTTGGCGAGCGCTTTCGATATGAAGACACAATTTTCAAATCGCGTTTAAAATAGTGCAGGCAAAACCGTCTGAGGCCAAAACCTGATATGCCAAAATAGAGCTAATAGGCGCTACTTCAATGTACAAGTGGTCCCGTCCAGGAAGAATTTCTAGATTTCGCTCCAGGTTCCGAAATGTCGAATGAGTGAAATTAAAAAGAAAAATAATACTTTGTTCAGGCAAGAACGTCTGAGGCAAAAAACTGATATGCTAAAATGAAGCTAATAGAGGCTACTTTAATGTACAAGTGGTCCCGTCCAGGAAGAAATCATAGATTTCGCGCAGGCCCCAAAATTTGGAATGAGTGAAATGAAAAAAAAAAATATTTTTAATAGTTTTTTCAGGCAAAAACGTCTGAGGCAAAAAGCTGATATGCCAAAATTGAGCCGATATGGAGCTAATAGAGGCTACTTTAGTGTACAAGTGGTTCCGTCGAGGAAGAATTCTTAAGGTAGAATTAGTTTTTACTTTCCGTTCTGTTACGAAACAGCTGATCTTTTTTTGATAAATAGAATTGTTTTTCTGTTTCTGACGAACCTGTTAAAAACAAAACTTTGACAACGTTCTTAAGTAAAAGCAAGAAACTGATAAGCTGATAATCTCTCAAAAAAATATCAATATTAAATTATTGTAAAATGTATAAACTATTTATTTGATTTATTTTTCGAATACAGATAAATAATATATAAAAAAAATAAGCAGTGGAGAAGTCTAAACTGAATATATGCTTTCAAAGAAAAGTAATAATATGTGCGATTTACGGTAAAAGTAACTACAAAAATGCATTCACAGAATAGAAAGTAACAGAACGGCAACATAAAGTGAAGACTAATGAAGTGGAATTAGTGAAATTAAAAAAAAAATTATTTTTAATACTTTGTTCAGTTTGTGCATGTTGTTGTAGGTGACAAATGCGTGTTTACTTCATTTTCTGTTTAAACATAATTCTCTGTTTTCCAACAATGTTCTTTGAATGCTTATTGCACAGCAGATAGTAGGAGTACCTGCTGTTCGCAAATACTACTGTCAACCTAAAATACAACAACGTCATCGTTATTTTATAAAAGAGTTTTTATAACAAATGTTTTAACAACCATGTTAAAACTTGAAAATAACATTGAAATGGGCAGTCCTCATATGTAGTCTGCGGGCAAGGAGAATTTGACATTAAAAATGTGGTGTTTATCCTTCGATTTGGAAGAATTTTGCGATTTTATTGCTTTGAAATATACCACATTGTTTTACAAAATTTTCCCCAAAAAAATTTACAAAAAATTCCACATGAAATTATGCCCATTTGCTTTATTTCACAGCTTTGATAAAATGATGCCAGAAACATTTCAATGTTTTTCCACAGTAAAAACAGATTGTTACTTCTGCAACATTTTTTCATGACTTTTTCATAAACATTTTTATGTACTTCGTATAATAATTGAATTTAATTTGCTTTGTGCTGATTTTGTGTTTAACTATTCATTTTAATTGTTTTAAATTTATTAAGTTGTGGTCCACAGTAATTTGATAATTTTGTACTTGCTGATACTGTAACTTATTTCTGATGATTAACCGTTAGTTTTGTATATTTTTTTTTTCAAATTATTGTTTGGTACATTTAAATACATATTGTTACGAAAGAAGAATTTATTCATTATAAGCTCTGAACCACAATACTCCCGAACAACAACAACATTAATGGTTTGTATTCTTACAATGATGAAAGAAAGAAACAAACAATAAAGAGTAACGCCTTAAACAATCATTCGCATATACACACACACATTAAATAAACACTCATCAGTTAAATACACAGCCACATACATAAATACAAGCATAAACAAATAAACAGCCACACATACAGGTATAAAAAAATAAACAGCCACACATACAGGTATAAAGAAATAAACAACCACACAAACAGGTATAAAGAAATAAACAAACACACAAACAGAAAACAAGAGCAATAACAATCCAACCAGCCAGATATGTCTGGAATAGAACATTCTGGTGATTTTTAATCACCTATATAAGCGAATCGTGCTGGCGAGTAGTATGGCAGTATTAATTTAAGAGTCAAAGAGTTAAGTTGTCGAATTTTAAGAGTGTTTAACAGTTTGCTATATTTTTTAACAGTGGTGTTAAATAAATAAAGTTACTTACAGTAAAAGTAATAACAGAGTGTATTTATTTTGCAATTAAAAGAACCCAACGTAAAGTAAAAACTTAACAATTGGTGACAGAAGTGAAATTGTAAAAAAAATAATAAAAATTAAATTTGAAGAACTTAAAGTGGAGCAGCTGAAAAAGGAGTTAAGTAAGCTGGATTTGCCAACAGCAGGTAATAAAACAGACCTACAGAAGAAGCTCATAGATGAATTAAAGCGACGTGGCATCGACATTGGTACATATGAGTTCAAAGAAAAAGAGGAGATTGAGGTATGTACCCGTACAACAACAAGCAGCTTTAATGCGATGTTTGCTGCTATGATGGAGAATATTTCAGAAGTTAAAGAAGCTTCTAAAAGAAGTGAAGAAGCTTCTAGAGCAAATAGCGAAAAACTGTTAGCTGAAGTACAAGAAGCTTCTAGAGCAAACAGCGAAAAACTGTTAGCTGAAGTAAGAGATGAAGTTCAGGAAGCTTCTAGAGCAAACAGCGAAAAACTGTTAGCTGAAGTAAAAGATGAAGTACAGGAAGCTTCTAGGGCTAACAGTGAGAAACTAGAAAAAGTTAACGAGAAGCTACAGGAAATTTTTGAGACCTTCAATAAGCGAGTAGATGACGTAGAAATTAAGGTCAGCAAGTTCGATGAAAAACTATCCGGCCTGGAAAGAAAAGTGAATCTTCTAGAAACTAGTGGCGTCGAAGTAGAGGTAAAGGATGTCGATGTAAAGCTGCAGGAGCTTGAAAACAAAATAATGAGCCTGGAAATAAGAGAAGGTCCAGTACGAGTAGTGACGGAAAACACAAATAGGATAAAAGCTCCCAATTTCGACGGCAACATACCCTTCAACGTCTTCAAATTTCAATTCGAGCAGTGGCCAGTAAAAATCTATGGAGCAATGAAGAAAAAGCGACTGAGCTGATTCTGGCACTTAAAGTATCTGCAGCAGAAGTCCTCGAAAGCCTACCAACTAGCTGCAGAAATAATTATGAGGACATAATGGTGGCGTTACAGCGCAAATATGGCGGCGATCATAAAAAGGAGCTGTATAGAATGGAGCTACGTGGCAGGGTGCAGAGAGCAAATGAGACGCTTCAGGATTTCGCCATGGAGGTGGAGCGCTTGGTGCATCTGAGTTACCCTGGGGAAAACCATCCACTTCTAGAGCAGTTCAAAGTGGATGCGTTTGTAAATTGTATCCGCGACTCTGACGTAAAATATGCGGTGTGCGCTGAGCCGAAGTCGTCGTTTCCGGAGACAGTCGCCTATGCGCTGACGCAAGAAACAGCAAAAGTCATTTCGAGGCCGCAGTCATACAAAGTGCAAAAAGTTTAAGTTGCTGCTGATCATGAAAAAAACTCAAGGGGCGACCTTAAGCAATTACTAGAATCGCTAAAGGAAGTATTGAAAGAGCACTAATGTAAGAGAAAAGCTAAGTGCTTCAACTGCAGAAAAGTTGGCCATCTTCAGGTAGATTGCAAGTCCCCAAGGAAGACTGGATGTGCTTCGCCTAGGGATGAAAGGACATACGGTAGATGTTTCAATTGCGGGAAAGTTGGCCATTTACAGCGATACTGCAAGGCACCAAAAAGAGTAATGAGATCTGCTTCGCCACCAGAGAATGACAAGGTTATGAACAAGCCATCACAGGAGCCACCGTTGGAAGTAAAAAGTGCTAGCATCATGGATAATGGGCCAAAATTGTGGGACCATTAATTTCCATCTCGGTCATGCAGCAGGAAAACAGGAATCTGACTGCTCTGGGTTACATCAATGGTAAAAAGCACGTTCTGACGATAGACACAGGAGCGTCGCAATCAATAATCAGGCGCGACTTGGTAAAAGGAGAAATGGAGCCGCTAAGTTATGTCAGACTGCGTACTGCCACTGCACAGCAGATAGTAGGAGTACACACACACATTAAATAAACACTCATCAGTTAAATACACAGCCACATACATAAATACAAGCATAAACAAATAAACAGCCACACATACAGGTATAAAGAAATAAACAGCCACACATACAGGTATAAAGAAATAAACAACCACACAAACAGGTATAAAGAAATAAACAAACACACAAACAGAAAACAAGAGCAATAACAATCGAACCTGCCAGATATGTCTGGAATAGAACATTCTGGTGATTTTTAATCACCTATATAAGCGAATCGTGCTGGCGAGTAGTATGGCAGTATTAATTTAAGAGTCAAAGAGTTAAGTTGTCGAATTTTAAGAGTGTTTAACAGTTTGCTATATTTTTGAACAGTGGTGTTAAATAAATAAAGTTACTTACAGTAAAAGTAATAACAGAGTGTATTTAATTTTGCAATTAAAAGAACCCAACGTAAACGTAACAATATTATTAGTTGGTACATTGGAAGTGAGAAGCAAAACAAACACCGTAGCTCTTATATGTATTGCTGTTAGGTTTAAGTTAAATATTGTTATAGTACATTGTTGTTATAGTACATTTTGGCGCCCAACGTGTGGAAAGTGATCATTTAAAGTTTTTCTTAATTGTTGTTGTGCGTTTCGAGAAAATTCTAAAACTTCGTCGTTGAAGTACATATGTACATCTTAAATAAAAGTGTAAAAGTCGTTAAGTGGTGTAAAAAAACAGAGACAATTTTAATAAATTAAAAACTAGCAAATAAAAATAGTGTAGTTCATCGACAACATTTTAAAATTTGTTTGTAGTACCTGTACATAAAAATATAATTGCATATTAAAATATCCTGTGGGCTCAAAAGAGACAGAAAATTTTGTAGAAAATAAAAAAAATAGTTACTCCAAAATTTAACGACGGTTTAAACATTCATATACATGCATAAAAAACATTCATTGTCGTGCTCTCGGCTGGTTCCAGTACATAGTGTGAAATTTTCTCTACATAAATTTTTGTCGCTCATACTGTTCCAGTATATAAATTAAATACATAAAAGCAATATATAAAACATTTTGGCGGGCAAATTTTTGGCTTCTGTTACAGTGATCAACAAAATTGTGTCTCATATTTTTGGACATTTGTAGTAATTCTTCTGGCTCATATTTCATTAAATACATTTTTATTTTGCAAAAATAATTTGTTTTTAAAATTTATAAAATGACGTTGGAAGATGTGAAGCAAGAACGAGCAAATACGAAGAAAAGTATAAGCCGCATTAAAAATCAAATCGAAGCTAGTGGAAGGGGTGAAGGTAAGACACTGTCGACAGTTGAATTAAAGTGCCGATTGAGAATTTCAAGCAAATATTAACGTACCAAATAGTAGGTCCGAAATTGAAGATTTGTATATTGCAGCAAAAATTAATATACAAACGCAACTAGGTGAAGATTCTCATAATACAGCGACATCTGATTCTACAATTTGTTTCCCTGTTGCTAACCATAAATTACCTCAGCTCAAATTGCCCAGCGCATATAAAAATTTTATAACTTCGTTGAACCAAATCATCGATCGTGAATATGGCCTATTAAATATTGAAAAGTTTAACCATTTGCTAAACTGCCTTCAGGGCCAAGCATTGGAAATGTTCAAAACATTCCAGATTACGAATGAAAATTACCCAAAGGCCCTGGAAAGGCTAAAAACGCGTTACGATAACAGCTCACTGATCTTTATGGAAAATGTTACCACTCTGTTTGAACTCCCAGCCGTTTCAATATAAAATTGTGTTCAACTACGAAGACTTGTTGATAATGTTTCCGCTCTTTATAGCTCTCTACTGTCTCTTGGCTCACATAGTGACATTGCGAAATCGATGCTTATTTATATAGTGATGGAAAAAGTTGATGATGAAACTAAAAAAAGGGGATAGACTCTTTGAACTTTACGAAACTGCCTTCTTGGGATGATTGCTTCAAAGTCTTCGAAAGACGTTGCCATTTTTTGGAATCTGTTGACTCCAGCCACACTCACGTGTCTCCTCGTAAGTCTGAGAATGATCAATCTGATAAGTCCAAATATAAAAATTCAATAAAAGGCTATAATTTCTTGGTTTCAAAATGTGTTTCGCCCTCTGCTCAAAGGCTGACCATTCATTTAGCCGTTGTTCTTGCTTTAAAGATATGGACGTTAGTGAACGTTTTGAAAATATCAAACGCCTAGGTCTATGTATAAATTGTTTGTCAAAAGGGCATCAAGTCAACAACTGTTACTCTACATTCAAGTGCAGATTTTGCTCTCGCCTGCATCATACCTTGCTTCATCAGTCTCAACCAGCTATAAGACCCTCGTCCCCTGCTGTTGAACCATATGCTTCTCGTTGTGCCTTGAATAATAGTTCTACCGCTGTTCATACTCACATGGACAAATCTTCGCCAGAACAGGTGCTGCTTGCTACTGCCATGGTTCTCGTACGCGACGCTACTGGTTGCTATCAGTTAGTACGCGCCTTGCTAGATTCTTGCTCTCAATTAAATTTCATTTCTGATGAATTTTCTCAAAAACTTCATCTGCCTCGAATAAAACAAACTACTGAAGTCATCAGCATTGGAAATACGTATAACAAAAGTAAATATAGGTCATCAACAAAAATAAAATCTCGGTTTACTGATTTTGAGGTGCCGCTATCGTTTTGTGTTACTCCTCATATTTCATATCAACCTGATTCTGAATTAGATGTCTCATTGCAGAATTTGCCTCCAAATACCGGTATTTTAAAACTTTTTTAAAATCATAATTTTATGTTGACGATTTTTTGGGTGGTGCAGATACATTGAAACTATTTTCTCAAATAAAAATCGAGGTGAATGAAATTCTCACCCGTGGATATTTTCAATTAGATAAATGGCACTCGAATCATAAAGATTTTCAAAATGATAAAACTACAAAAAACTTGAATATTTATGAATCAGCAATTACTAACGCTCTTGGCATTACTTGGGATCAACAAAGTGATGTATTTCTTTTTTCGTTTTCACCAAAACTTCCTATAAAAAAATATCACCAAACGTTCTATTTTGTCGCTCTCGTCATCACTTTTTGATCCACTTGGGCTATTAGCTTTCCTTATAATAAAAGCTTAAGCTCATGCAAGAGTTGTGGATTATAAAAATTGGTTGGGACGAATCTATACGAATCTATATATAAGTTTATGTTCGGCTTTTTACTGCGAAATCTCGAGTTGCCCCAACGAAACGGAAACCATTGCCAAAGTTGGAATTGTGTGGAGCGCAACTTTTAGCAAAATTGTACTCTAAAGTTAAAAATCTCTTTACAATACCAGGTTCTGTTTTTGGCGTTGACAAGTGCGGACGCGATTTTTTTAAGCTCGCATTAACAAAAATAAAATATACATTTTGTGAATTATTTAAAACAAAAACAAACAAACCTGTTCTAATACAACAACAAAGTTGTTTGTAAAATATTTTTTTTTTCCTTTTTCCTTTTCTTTATTTTTTACAACGGCATATTAAATTGCTACTTTTAAAATAAAACAAAAACAATAAAGGCCAATGAGCCTCTTTAATTTAAGCAACAAAAATGTTGACAATGTTGAAATAAATAAAAACAAAAAAACTAGTGACAATTTGTGTATAAATGCCACGCCAGTATTACGTGCTCAATCTTGTTCCTCGCTGCTTATAAGCGATGACAATAAAATAACTACAAAAAAATCGCCTTCTGAACACAGCGTTGCCAAAGATAATATGGATAGTGTAGAAAAACCCAAGACGCAAGTGGGAATGGACAGATACATAACTGTATTGAAAAGAGGTCGAAGTCCTAAATCTTCGCAGATTGCACCAATGGCTAAAGTACAAAAAGACAAGGACTCTAACAGAATAAATTCCCATAATCGGTTTGCTATTTTAGATAACGAAGCAAGTGAAACAAAAACGGCACCCAAGTCGTTTAAACCACCACCAATTTTTTTAAGAGAGAAAAATTCAAATGAATTAATAACTAAGTTAATCTCAGCTATCGGGGAAAACTCATTCTATGTAATTCCTATCAAACGTGGTAACATTGATGAAACTAAAATTCAATTTTTAGACGAAAGTAGTTATCGTAAAGCAGTAAAGGAGTTTGAAAGCTGCAAAAAGAACTTTTATACCTACCAGCTGAAGAGTAGCAAAGGCCTACAGGTAGTCATCAAAGGTGTTGACTCATATGTTAATCCAGTGGAAATAAAAGCTGGCCTCCAAAAAGCAGGATTTAAGGTGAAAAGCGTTGACAATCTCAGAAATCGAGAGCGTGTCCCTCAACCTCTATTTCGCGTTGAACTAGAACCTGGGGATATTAAATTGAAGAAGAACGAAACGCATCCCATTTATAATCTAAAATATCTGTTACACCGCAGGATAAGTGTAGAGGAACCACATAAGCGGTCAGGACCCGTCCAGTGTTTAAATTGCCAAGAATATGGCCATACAAGGGCGTACTGCAAGTTGCCTCCGGTTTGCGTTGTGTGTGGAGAGCTTCATTGTTCCGCCCAATGCGACAAACCAAAGGATGACTCGAAGATTAAAAAATGTAGCAATTGCGGTGGAAATCACACCGCTAACTACAGAGGCTGTCCAGTTTTTTCTATGGTAAGGAAGTCAACTCAGAAATTAAATACTCCTGCTAGGCAGCCACAATACCAAGCAAATGCTCATTACCCTCAGTTAGCTCAACCCACAACCAAACATGTTTCATACGCGGATATGTTAAAATCAAATCATGTTTCAGCACACAAAGCGACACCTACAACCAATTCTACCCCAAATATGCATCCAGAAGCTAAAGAACAAACACCATCTGGTAACTACAATCGTCTCGAAGCAAGTATCGAGACATTAGTGCATTCGTTAAACAGTTTTATGAGCTCTATGAGCAGCATGATGCAAGAAATGGTTCGCATGCAATCTATGATGTTGCAGGCGGTACTTAACAAACCATGAACTGTTTAAAAATATGTTTCTGGAACGCAAACGGCTTACGCCAACACAAAAATGAACTCGAGTACTTCTTGAAGAACCAACAAATTGATGTCATGATGGTTTCAGAGACTCATTTAACAACAAATAGCTTTTTTAAAATCAATGGCTATATATTATACGACACTAAAGACCCCCGTGGCAGAGCATGTGGTGGTTCAGCTATTCTAATAAAGGCTCGAATTAAACATCATTTACTGTGTGATTTTTGTGAGGACTATCTTCAAGCAACAAACATCTGTATTGAAGAATATCATCAAAACTTTGTTATTTCTTCGATTTATTCACCTCCTAGATTTCAAATATCAGAGAGGCAATACATCAACTTTTTCAAATCACTAGGTCCCTGTTTCATAGCATCAGGCGACTACAACGCTAAACATACGTTTTGGGGATCACGCCTAATAACTCCAAAAGGTCGTATTTTGTTTGATACAATTTCCAAAATGCGTCTGAATGTGATATCAAGTGGACAACCCACCTATTGGCCTACTGATCGACAAAAAATACCTGATGTTATTGATTTTGGCGTGACTAAAGGTATTTCGAGAGAAATGATTAAGGTTGAAGCGTCACTCGAATTATCCTCAGATCATTCACCCACTATTGTCTATATATGGAATCAGCAAAATATCGTGTCGCCAACAACTTGCACAAGCATTAATTGGTCGAAATATAGAAAGTATCTCAGTACCCATTGTTCGGAAAACATACCGCTAAGAACACCAGAAGATGTGGACCAGAGTCTAATTTATTTTGATCAAAACCTTAAATCAGCTGCCCAACATGCGACAGAAACCAGACAACCAGCTAGATACAATCAAATTTACTTTGTAGATGTCGAGCGGCTCTTGGCTGAGAAAAGAAAAATCAGAAGAGAGTGGCAAGCACACAGATCTCCTCAACTCAAATCTAGACTTAAAGATTGCACGAAACGACTAAGACAGCTGCTAGAATCTCGAAGAGTAGCATCTCTGAAAAATTACTTGGAAGACCTCGATGCAACTGCTCAATCAGATTATTCATTATGGCGTGCATGTAGGAACCTTAAAAGACCGGTCGTACGTAAGCCTCCCTTGCGAACTTCTTGTGGAGACTGGGCAAGGAATGATACCGAAAAAGGCAATTTGTTTGTTGGACATTTGAAGAAGGTTTTCACCCCAAATGTATGTACTCATATAGCCGAGTTACCATCAGTAGAGACTAGTGCCGTAGTACCCCTAAGATTTGAATTTCGCGATATTGAAAGGGCAATAGCAGATTTAAACACCAAAAAAGCCCCTGGCGTTGATAAAACAAGTAACAAGATGTTAGTTGAGTTGCCCCGTATAGGTCGCAGAATTATTCTGTTTGTTTTTAATGCCATCTTACGTCTTGAGTACTTTCCCACAGAGTGGAAGGTCTCTTTGATAACTATGATTCCTAAACCAGGAAAAGACCACACAAAAGTAGAATCATACAGACCTATAAGCCTTTTATCAAACGTGTCAAAGTTGTTTGAGAGAATATTAATAACTAAGCTGAATCCAATTCTTAGCGCGAAAGGATGCATTCCGAACCATCAATTCGGCTTCAGAAAACAACATAGTACGATCCAACAAACACACAGATTAGTAAATGTAATTAAAACGACCTTTGAAGAAAAAAAATACTGTTCTGCGCTCTTTATCGACGTTTCTCAAGCATTCGATAAGGTTTGGCACGAAGGCCTAATATTTAAACTAAAGCTGAACTTGCCCGAAAACTTGTATAAGCTCTTAAAAGATTATTTAACGAATCGCAAGTTTTTATTAAAAGAAGGTGACTTTTTAAGCTCGCCACAGCTCATTGAAGCCGGAGTTCCCCAAGGTAGTATTTTGGGACCAATTTTATATTTACTGTACACATCGGATATGCCAATTAGCACCCTAGTCCACACATCAACTTTTGCAGATGACACAGCTTTTTTAAGTATTCATGAAAGTGCCCAAGAAGCATCACAACTTTTACAAGACCACATACTCAATTTGGAAAAATGGCTAGAAAAATGGAGAATAAAAGTGAATGAACAAAAATGCACTCACATAACTTTCACACTGCGCAGGGACTCATGCCCTCCTATTCGCATAAATAACCAAATGATACCACAGCTTTCAGATGTTAAATACCTGGGTATGCATCTTGACCGTCGCCTTACTTGGAAAAGCCACATTGACTTCAAGTTAACACAAATGAAACTAAAAGCAGTACAACTAAATTGGCTTATTGGCAGAAACTCCACCTTGAGCTTAGATTGTAAACTTCTACTGTACAAGTCGGTCCTCAAACCAATTTGGTGTTATGGGATGCAGTTATGGGGCACTGCCTCAGCTAGCAATGTAGAAAAAATTCAAAGGCGCCAAAATAAGATTTTACGTATTATTACATCTGCTCCCTGGTATATAAAAAATTCGAACATCCACAAAGACCTAAATATGCCACCAGTTAAATCAGAAATAGCGGAACATGCAGTCACATATCTAAAGAGGCTTGAATCTCATCCAAACCCTTTGGCGCGTAACATGCTGAATGAACCTGGTTACATTCGACTAAAAAGAAGAGATACTGCTTTTCTTGGCCGTACATTAGAGGGATGACCCGCAAATGATTTCGAAATCCGTGAAACAAACATTATTTTTGTCTAGCACTGGCTGGACTTAAAAAGAATATTTTATTTTAGACTTAAGATACGAGTAATTATTGTTAGTTCAAAAATTATTGAAGATACAATAAATAAATTATGAAAAAAAAAAAAAAAAAAAAAAAAAAAAAAACAATACCAGGTCTTGAAGTGGTTCTTTGGTCAGATTCTAAAATAGTGCTTCACTGGCTCAAGCATCATTCTTCAACATTATCCGTTTTGTTGGCAACAGGGTATCAGAAATTCAGGATCTCACTCATAGTTGTGTTTGGCGACATGTTCCAACAATTTTAAATCCTGCTAATATCGTTTCCCGTGGTTCAACTGTAGAAGAACTTGATTCATCGATTTGGTTCCACGGGCTGATATTTCTCACCTCTGATCCTGCTCAATAGCATCCAGATAAAATAGACGAACTTTCCAATGACAATCAAAAAGAAATCGAAAAAAGCGTAAAACTGTACTTTGCACCGAAAGGAAATCTAATTACATTTTGGAGTTAACTGAAAAATATGGTTCATTCTTAAAAATTATTCATATTGTAATTTCTTGCTCACAATGCATTCGCTATCGTCCGAAGTTGTTGCAACAAATGATGGGAAATTTTCCTGCAGAGCGACTTAACTCTTCAAGGCCTTTCGCTATATGTTCTGTTGATTTTTGTGGTCCAATCAACACCTATTTAAGAATCAAAGAAAAAGTACCATATAAAACATATATTGCCGTCTTCCAAAGCAGTCCATATTGAAGTAGTGTCGGGTTTATCAACAGATGTCTTTATTCCCGCCCTGAAAAGGATGATTGGACACAGAGTCTGTGAGCAGACCTCTGCTCAATTAAAGTCCTTCATTTTTTATCCAAAAAATCAAAATTTTATATCGAACTATTGCTCAAACCAAATTATTAATATGGGGCACCACATTTTGGTGGATTATGGGAGGTGCCCGTCAAATCGGCCAAAGGTCACTTTTCTAGAACCCTAGTTAATTCAAGGCTAACATTCGAGGAACTCGCAACTGCTATGATCAAAATAGAGGCCATTATAAATTCAAGACCAATTTTACCTCTATCCTCCGATCCCAGTGATTTTGAAGCCCTTACACCAGGCCATTTCTTAATAGGCACTCTCTTACGTTGTTTGCCAGAACGTGATGCCCCATTTGAAGCAAATAAATAATGTTGAATATTGGTCCCATATACTCGTAAGCCCCATCAAACAAAGATTTCGGAAAAAATTGTCTCATGATTATATAAATCAGCTGCAAATGCGCAACAAATTGACTAGCTCCAATCCTAACATTACCACCGGTTCTCTAGTTATTGTTCAAGAGGATAATCTACTACTGTGACAGATTTTTTGACAGGTCTGTACGATTTTTAAAAAAAAGTCATAAAATAGTATTTTCCCATGCGATATGAGTTCCAAAATGTTATTTTGTATGATAGTGTGGCAACTACATCGCCATTTTGAAAAGATTTTTTGTGTAGAAAAGATTACGACTGATTATGATAGTGAATCATGGCCTTTAACAGCATTCCGCATGAACAACTGAACAGAGTACCAGGCCAGGGTATGAAAATTTTCAATACAGAATAATAAATAAATAAAATTAGTATTCAATCCAATGTGTTTCGCTCATAAATATATCAGCAAAAAATACAAAATTCTTATTTAAAAACAAAAGAAATATTTAATTTTAACATCTAAAATTGACTGTAAAAAATATAGTGCTCTTACAAAACATTTTATACAACTATGTGCAGTTTAGGTGGTATAGGGAAATTTTTTTAAAAACCAACACATAAAAAATTTTTCTACCAATACATTCTTAGACTTAGGTTTTTTGACAAAATACTTAGGTTCTTGACATTTAAGTTGCCTATCTATGTGTTATCTATGAATGCAACTTAAAAAGAGATTTTCAAAAATGTCTCAGAAACAATAATTGCAATTGTGGAACGGGACATAAATAGTGTCCACAACAAGAGGCAACTTACACCATGATATTTTTAATGAAACTGCCCAACATACCAAATGACTTGAGAAAAATATTATAAAAAGCTTACCTACATAAGCCTTAAGCTTGAAAAACTTTTTAGAATATTTTAAAAAATGCTATCGTAACAATTGTAGAAAAATTAAAACGGCACCCCTGTGAAAATATTATATGTGTAGAGTAATTTACTATAAGCTTATTCATGCAATTGTAGAATAAGCTTACTGAAACAATATTGTATAAAGTTTTATATAGAAAATCTTATTCGTCTCAACAATTTTATACGTATGCTTCCAATACCTATAACATTTAGCACACAATACTACTATGAAACCCATTTTTAAAGATTGCCCCAGAAGTACCATAAATTAGACGCGTAAAGAGATCCTTTACTGCAGTAACAAGAACTCAGCATTAAATAGTATTCTTAGATCCGCCAATTACAATTAAACTAATTATTTATGGTGTAGTGGCCTAATAGCCCAAAACATTCATATCTGTATATTTTTTGGGTTTTAGTTTAAAATGGCCAACACTAGCAGGTTATATTGCCAGGGTCTATTAACATGTAGGAGCTATTCTCAGGAAAATCCAGCTGACCTGTACCTTTGCACAGGAAGTAGCTCACCAGAGTGGACTCCTAGAGTATTATTGGTCTCCACCAGTATCAATTTAAGTTTTTTTGTTGCTACTGCACCACGTCAAAAAAGTGAGGTTAAAATCCTCCCTTGTGAGTTTTAATTAGGTTTTCCATCAGGTTAATTCATCCAATTGTGAAATTCCTTTTTATGTTACTTAATATCAAGTAAATTTTTAGTTTTTATTTGGTCTCCACCAGGTTCTTTCATCCACTTTTTTTAATGTTTATCCTCTCATCAAGTTGTGTTTTTAAAACCTTGTAGATTTTCTTTATATGTAGGCAGATCCAACAAATTGTGTTTTTTTTTTCTTTTTTAATGTAAAATTACATTTTCACATAAAACATACAGTACAATTTAATACATATGTATGTATGTACAGTTAACAAACATATACGAATACATGTGGTTAATGGAAAGAACCACCAAAAACTGTAAATCGATACAGTTAGTCGAAGCAAACCATTAGCCAATGCGAAAGTGAGACGCAAAACTATGGATGTGAGTTAAACAGAATCAGGCCTGATCGCCCATAAAAAATAATGACAACGACGCGAGAGTTGTTTATCATGCCGCATCTGCTTTACGACGTTGTTGTGATGGCAACCCTTACTCCCAAAAAAAATTTGTGCCTTTCTATGTTTTTTTTTTTAAATCTAAAGCAATAAGGCAGACTCCTGATGATTTAAGAACTGGCCGGCCTTATGCTGTACTTATGTATGTTTTTTAATTAGGAGAAGGGGCACTTTGTCCTTGGGGGAGCCAAAATAATTTATGCTAATATAAAAACCCCACCTCTTCCTCTGACTAAATTGTGTGATAGCACCAGGAGAGTTTGCAGGTAGCCAATCTGCGATGCAACCACTGGGCAAAAAACTGAAAATCAAAATCTTGATTAATAAAAATCCTGAAAAAACCCGAAAGAATTAAATAAAATTAAATTTTACCTACCTCGTGTGCCTTGTGTATGTTTGTTTTGTTAAGTAGGTTAACATATGGAAAATAAATAAGTGATGTTGCCACCCCCAGTTGTATTTATGAATGAATTGCAATGAAAAAAATGGCTGTTATAAAATGTTTGATTCGAACAGGGGAAAATATGATAGTTTGAATTGAATATTATACGAGGGTTAAGGAAAATGTTGAGAAGAGGGGATATGCTAAAAGCTAAACAAGGATAATAGTGTTTTATTGGGAAAAATTTGATAGAAAAGGACAATATATATGATCATTAAAATTAAAAAAAAGAGTGTTCTATTTTTTGCGTTAATAAAATTATAACGCTGCATGAGACCAATACCATATTGATCATTACTTAATTGACTTTCTTCCAAAGTGATCAAACGAATTTTACTCCTGGTTATTTTAAAAAAATTTAATAATTTCATGTAGTGTGTGTTAAGTGCAAAGTTTGAAAGTTTTAAAATTTAACAATTTCAATTGTTCAAAATTTACCATTTAAATTCTTATCAAGTGATTAAATTAGGTAAGGAACAGGCAAAAATTATTAAAAATTAAATTCCTAAACCAATGTAAATTTTTAGATTTTTGTAAAACTAATTAATCATCATAATTACATACGATTTGCCCTGTGGACAGATTTATTAAAATTTGGAAGAACGTAAGTATTTTTATTAGTGCAATTTGTTAATACCAGAAAAAAAGAGTATAATGTGTTATTTCGATTACCTAGTTTGGTGGTAAAACTTTGGTTGGAGCAGGGCCAACTATAAAGAAACCCTTTTTTTTGAAGACCATATTTTTGGGGAGACCATCCGGAAAGTTCTTCCAAAAATACATTATTTTGTTTTTTAATATAAATTCTTATACATTTAATATTATTGTTTTTGTGTTAAATTTTATTTAGGAACTCATAAATATTAGTTTTGATTTAAATTTGGTTATAGCAATTAATTTTTTTTTGTTTGTTTAATTTTTTTAAATATAGAAACAAAGTATGAACCTTAAAAAATATAGATTTTTAAAGAATAGAACAGTAGAAGTCCAAAATAAGTTTTAGTCGTGAATATAAAAAAAAATCCAATTGAGTGAGCTCATTCAGGGGAAGTTAATTATTATACAGGAAGACTGTTTTGTTATTGTTTTTTTTTTTGTTTCGCGGAAGGAAGGGAAATAGCAATATTGTGTAATTCTGTAACAGCTGTTAGGAAAGAAATTTTTGTTTCTATAATATTAATTTTTATTTACCTTTTATATAAAATTATACTTAAATAATTTGATGTAATTTAAGATATATTTTATTTTGTTTTTATATGTATTTGTAAAGTAATAAAACTCTATGTAGAATAATTTTATTTTTTTTATTAGGTATCTTTTTATATTTTTAATTACTGCTATTTCCATATAATAATAAAATAATGTAAAGAAGAATATCTGAAAATGATGATGGCCTAAGTTATTAAATGGATTGTTGGTGATTGGTGAGTTTAATGATGTGGTTCGAGGGGTCATCAAAATAATCGTTCGAGGGAATAGTGATGACCAAAGTTGGGTTAGGCGGTTGGAGGTGTTCATCTTCCTCCCATTTCGGAACATGTTGAGTTTGAGTAAGATACTTTTTTTTTTGTTTTATCCTTTATTTGTTTACGGTTCGTGGGATAAAATGAGGGAGGAAACACCCCCGAGAAGTAGCCGCAGTGAGCTAGGCGGAGATTCATTTTAGTGCCAACCTCACGTAACAATATGGCGAGTGTACACAATCTAAACACAATGCAATAGAATAATAGGGAAGTGCAATAGATTATAATAAGATGTCAAATTTTGTTAGTATTTGTAGTTTTGTGTTATTTGTATCCGTTTGTATTTTTTGTGTTAGTGCAAATGTAGTGCGAAAATACTGACAATGAATATCAATAACAATTAGACAATTTTTTTTAATACACAGGAGAAGATTGTAGTCCATAGGAAGATTTAAGAGTAGTCCTATTTGTACTGATCTATCTTCAGGTTTCTTTTTATTTTTTTAATTCCGCCTTAAGTTAGTTTAACCTAAAAGGGCAATACTTCGACGATATCCGCTTTATTTTTTTTTCAAGGACTGTAGTATCGGAAAGAATTAGCCCGGTTGACGTTGATGTTCACAGAGAAGTGAATGTGATTAAATTCAACGAACTAACTGTTTTGTTTTTATCTCTTCTTAATTAAATTTGACTTACAACATATTATTGAAATGCTTTCTTTTAAAGAACCAGATAATAAATAGTAAACCACTCCACACCAAGCATCAGCAATCCTGAAAGAAAAAATACTTTTTATAAAACCGTTTTTTTATTAAACCAGATACTAGGTTATTATATCTTATTTATTTCTTAGTTTATTAAAATACTTATTTATATTTGTGATTTTACTCAATTTTTTTATATATATTTTATATTTATTTTAATTTTATTTAATTATAATATATAACATTCATTTATGTAATTTAAATTTATTTTTTTTTTTAATTTTTCCAATTATATAATATTTTATTTTTGTGTTTTAGTATTTATACAATTATCCTATTTTCATTAAAATTAGTATAGATTTACTTTTTTATTTTTGCATGCAATTAGTATTTTTAATTTAACAAGTATACTATTCACACAATACATAGTAATCTTTAGGCAAAAATTTAAATATTGAACCAAAAATTGTTATTTTACTATGAATAGAGAGACTAGATCTCAGTCCCTTAATAGCAAAATAATTAGGCAACCACAATTTGATCTCAATAGATCACTCATTACCAAAAAGAGAAAAAACCGATAAACAGAAAGTAAAAATTAATAATAATGGTGGAAATGTTGGTAGGTCTCAATTTGTTGACCTGTCTCAAAGCATAAATACTAGAAACCTAGGATTAGAAAATAATGTGCAAAACAATGCAGGTCCGCAATCTATTCCCCAGGTAACGGTGCACTGTGGTCAATATTTTGAGATAGCGGCCAAAACTCCTTTTGGTTTTTGTTCTCCGATTTTAAAGTTATTAGACTCATATGAAAGTAGACAGTAGTAAACCTCGGGAGCCAAAAAATTAGAACTCTATTTCAACTATTTCACTGAGAACAGGGTGGTCCAAAATTTCAGAATTTAGTAAATTTATGATATTTTTAGTTAATTTTTAAAGTTTAAATGATCATAACTTTTTTGTTTTTCAAGACGAAATAAATTTTGTGTTGTAACTTAACTTATTTCCTATTACTGGTAAAAAAATTTAAGCTCTACTGTTTTCAGAACAATTTAAATATTTTTTTTAAAAAAGGTCAAATTTCTCGGAAATTTCCTACTTCATAGAGCACAATTCCTGTGAGTCAAGCTGAGTCAAAACACAAATTTACTATTTTGTAGTCCTAACTCTCCCCTACATTCCTATATATACATGTCCATGCATCGAGACTGCACTTTTTGAGCTACAGCAATTTTTCTGACCCAAGGTAAGATATTCGGTACAAATGCACGTCATATTTTTTGAGAAGTTATTTGTATGTGAAAGTGGCTATTATGCATATATTTTGATAAAATTTTGTACAAGAGTTCTTATTGACCCAAAAAATAATTCTGTTGAAATTAGGAGAAGTTGGCCCATATTTGGACCTAGTCCACATAGAAGGGAGTATCAAAATTTTGACAAAAATGACAATAGAAATCTCAAATTATGTGGTATCTGGCAATTCATTTGGAAAAGGTAAAAATTGATTTTATTGCCATCTAATATTTTTTTTTTTTTTTTTTTTTTTTTTTTTTTTTATGATAAAAGTCTTTATTTACAAGTTTAAAATATAAAAGGTACAGAGGTATGAGATTTTACTATAAGTACTACAACAATAAGAGTCTTATAATTAAATTTACAAAACTAATAACAATAAATATACATCCTTAAGGAAAATAGCTCAAAAAACCTTTTTGATCTCTATGGAAGTTATAAAGAAATTTGTTTGGATAATCACTAATACATTCATTCTTAACGAACGAATCTTAGTGATTACCTTGTAAATTCCTTATTGATTCAAAGTTTGACAGTCTGCATTTTTCATTAAATGTCAGTGTCAGTTCTCTAGTGAAATCGTTTATCATCTTGTGTCCAAAGTTACTGTGAAGTAAATTTGTCGGATACCTACGAGGAAGATTATGAATTATTTTCAAATTCTTGTTTTGTATAATCTGAAGCTTTTTGGTATGAGTTTTCGCAGTTTTATGAAACCATACTTGACAGCTGTAACTCATAATTGGTCGAATGCACATTTTATATAACAATATTTTGTTTTTCATATTCAATTTAGATCTTCTGTTGAGTATGGGAAACAATGCCCGACCACACTTTATAGCTTTTTCACAAATTTGGTTGACATGTTGCTTAAATGTTAGTTTTTTATCCATTATAATGCCCAAATACTTGATTTCTGACTTTATAGGTATAACATTCCCACGGCACAACATAGATTGAGAAGGTATGCGTTTTGGCGACTTATTATATGGAAAAATAATGGCCTGTGTTTTATCATCATTGACCTTTATTTTCCATTTATTAAAATATTTTTGGCTTGAATTTAAGTTCTCTTGCATTTTCCTAACTAATGAATTAGATACCTTACCGCTGCAAATGAAAGCACTATCGTCTGCATAAAATGCTGCTTCCTGATTCCTGCGTAGAGTGATATCTGACGTATATAACGAATAAAGCGTAGGTGACAAAACGGAACCTTGCGGTAGACCTGCGAGTATATGTTTTTCATCTGATGAGATGCGCTCCACGAAAACTACAAATGAACGTTGGTCTAAAAAGCTTTGTATGATTTTTTGTAAATATAAAGGAAAACTAAAAGAGTTAAGTTTATACAATAGGCCATTATGCCATACTGTATCGAAAGCCTTTTCAATGTCAAGAAATATAATACCTGTACTTCTACGATTTCTTTTATTATTCTCAATAATATTAACCACTCGTTTGATTTGATGTACCGTAGAGTGCTCTCTTCGGAATCCAAACTGCTGCTGATGTATAATGTTATTCTGTTCTGAGAACTCTACGATTCTTTTGTGGATTATTTTTTCAAAGACTTTATCCAACAAGCTCAAAATGCTTATTGGCCTATAGCTGGAAGGCAATTTAGGATCTTTTCCAGTTTTGAAAATAGGTATAACTCTGGCCTTTTTAAATATCATGGGGAAATGACCATTTCTCAAGCAGTAATTAAATAGTTTGCTCAAAGTTTCAAAAAAGTAATCGGGCATATTTTTTAAAATAATGCTGTTAATTCCGTCTAAACCTGGGGCTTTGTTATTTTTTAAACAAAAAACAAATGTCTTTACCTCTACTGCATCTGTGAATTCAAAATTGTCACTGTCAGCGAGATTTACATTGTTAAGTTCCTGCACATAATTTAGAACCACATTATCTAAAGGTGATGAATTGTTGTTGGTGATATTATTGTTGCATCTAAAAACTTCCGCAATGGCATTTGCTTTTGCTTCACCGGTACTTAAAAATTCCCCATTTATATTTAGATCGGGGATTGCAGAATTTCTACCTTTTAAAGCTTTTGTTAGTTTCCAAAACTTTTTAGAGCCGGAAGGCAGTTTGGAAATGAATTTAGCCCACGCTTCATTTCTATCCCTTTTCAAATGAAAATCAATTAATTGATTCAACTGTTTTAAAATGCTGATTAGTTGAGTTCTGTAACTAGGATCTCTACATCTTTTAAGTTTACGGTTATACTTGTTCCTCTGAGTAATCAGCATTTTAGACGTATTTGAAATTTCCCTCTGCCAAGGATTTTTCTGGCCAATTGGAATCTTAGAAAAGGCTTCTTTAACTATACTAACTAATTTATTTAATGACGAATCTAGGTTTATATTGTTAAGCTCTATTTGTCCGATATTATGATTCTTAATTTCATTCTCGACCCAGTATTTAATTGCTGGCCAATCAGCCTGATTATACAACGGAACTGTAACAAAGTGATTTTGTGGTGTTCCAAAAATGTAACAAGATATTGGGGTGTGATCAGACTGTAAAATATTTGGATGTGACTGTAACTGCGAAAATGAAATGTTAGAGTTAGTAAGTAAAATATCAACCGTGGATGGTTGGACTGGAATTATATTTTGGCCGAATCTAGTATGTGTATCCGGATGATATACATAATAACTTGAATTTAAGTGATGCCTGTACAGTTCTTTGCCAGCTGAATTGTTTGAAATACAATTCCAACTCACATGTTGTGCATTCAAATCACCAAAAATAAAGTAGTCACTAAACGAATTGGTAAGAAGTTCTAAGTCAGTTTTAAAATTAGAAGTGTAAACAGGATTATAAGCAGAGATAAAACTTACGGGACGTCCACTTATTTTAACTTCCACAGAGATATTTTCTATGGTTATTGTTTTAATCTTTGGTAACAACTTATGATCTATGTAATTTTTAACCGCTATAAGCACACCCCCACCATGTGTTTGACGGTCTTCTCTGTATATTTTGTAGCCTCCAAATTTTAACCTATGATACGGCTTCAGGAACGTTTCGTTAAGAAGTAAAATATCAATATTTTTCTCATGGAGAACTTTTTCGAGCTGTGCAGCTGCTGACTCAGTTGTTATGCCTTGAGCATTCCAGTGCATAACGTATACATTTTGACTACCCATGATTTTATATAGCATGCTTGAGCATCATGCCAAGCACTCTTAATTTGTCAAATTTATTTCGACATTTTTCTAGTGCATCCACAGCACTAAAGAAGATTTCTAACAGTCTCTCGTTAGATAAGTCATCATCGTTGTTGCTGTCGCGGGGTCTGTTTTTCGAAACCTCAGAGTACAAACTTTTCCTTTGGAAGGTGTGCTCTCGTGAATCAGTTGGTTGACTCTGACTTGACAGGTGTGGGAACTCAGTCTCATCATACACATGATTAATTCTCGACTTGTTGAAATTAGGTCTAGACCTAGAAGTTAATCGTAGGCGCATTTCTAAATAATCTTTACGGCAAGGGCATTTAGGATCGTCGGACCTGTGATTCGAGTTTCTTAAGTTCTTTTGGCTACAGTTGTGGCATTTATAAACAACATTACTCCCTTGAGTGTTTTTGGCCAATACACACTCAGTCTGGTCGTGATTGCCAGCACAAACTGCGCAGACGATAACTCTATTGCAGTTTTTAGCTCCATGTCCGTACATAGAGCACTTCGTACATTGCGTAGGCCCTTTATTCCCTTTAAGAGGTCTTCTCCAGTAAACAGCAATATTGCAAAAGTACTTTATTTTCATAATATCATTTTTTGACACTTCTTGTTTGTTAAACTCAATCAAGTATATAGCGTCATCAGCTGTAGTCCTTTTGGTTACGATTTCTTTGACACTTACTGGGTTTATGTTGTGCATTTTAATCAATTCCTCCTTTAAAAGTTTTGCGTCTGTTCTTGGCAAACCAAATAACACTAACTTAAAGTGCTTTACGTCTTTAACTTCGTGTGTATAAAAACTGTACTTCAGTTCACTCAGCTTTTTTAACGCAGCTTCATACAGGACCATTGTATTGCATGTAACCTTAGTTCCAATTGTCATTCTCTTGAAGAAGTACTCCTCACCAAGTATTTCCCAAACTTTTGAGAAACTGTGACACGAGTCTACCACTATTGGTGGAACCCTTTCTTTGACGGCTCTTGCCTCTTCTTCTTCTTCATTTGCTAGCAAATGAAACCTGTTACTAGGGCCAGGATCAATCCTTATCGTCTTAAATTTGGGACTATTCCCAAAGTATTCTCGCTTCTGGCTAGCCATATTGGAAGCGATTTAAAGGAAAAATTAAATTTTAAAGAAAAATCACACACGAGCAAAAAATAACATGTTGTTTACAACTCAAGGCAATGTTGCCAGATGCCATCTAATATTACACAACTTAAATACCTGAAAATTGCAAATAAATTTAAAACCAATGGAAATAACTGGTAAAACCAAGTACCTGATATATTATGTTTCAAAGAGGTAAAAAAGATCATGTTGAAACTTCGAGCAATAGTATAATAATCCATGCATTCATTTTTTTTCTTCATTATTTTTTAAACAATGGCTAAATTCAGTTATAGTGTTCTATCTGATATATATTTTGAACGGAAAGATGAAAACGACATTATTTTACATATAATGAATAATCCATTCTTCAAAATATGCGACAAACAAGAAATTAAAATTCATAACTTAAAAATAAAAAAACTTTTTAAATACTTTAAGAAAACGGTACAATCAATGTTCCAGAAACAAGAAATTGTTTTACTCACGCAACCAAGAATGGCTAAGAAATAAACTTATTTTTAAAAAGCCATCAGTAACTACCACGGCAACTGGAAAAGGTGGTCGACCAGCAAAGCCAATTGATAATTTTAGTGAAAGATCACGAAGACGCAAGCTTAAACATATCAATGAAGAAGTTCCTTGTAGCATCATAAAGGATTCATTTCTACATCAAATTCAACCATAGAAAACTAAAAAGAGTAAAATTGCTATCATTGAAAAAATAGTGGAAGCAAGCCCCAGACGCACAAAAAGGATTTTAGAAAGTATGCTGACACCAACTGAAGATAATAAATTTACTCCAGAAGAAGCATTTGCACTATTTTTGGATTTGAAATGACTAAAAACCAATATACAGAATTGCGAAAGCGAACCAATGAAAAAAAATTGTGGAATTTTTCCATCATATCGAGATATAGTTTCTGCCAAAAAAGATTGCTTACCTTCACCAACTGCTATTAGTGTAACTTCAAGTTCAGCAGAAAAAAAAATTGCAGTATCTTCTTGAACACACTGCAGAACGATTATTAAAGACATTTGATGCTGACTATTTAAAGAAGTTTAAAAATTGCGGCATGACTTTAATTTCTAAATGGGGATGTGATGGATCCTCTGGCCAAAAACAATACAAACAATGTAATGCGGAAAATTCATCAGATGCCAATTTATTCATGATTTCTTTCGTTCCATTACGTTTAATGAAAACTTAAATTGGTTAAGAGCCGTTAACTAGTAGAGCTGCAGAGATAGATGTATGGAAGAATGAAATGCCCTCGTCAACAAAATTTTGTAGACCAATAAAGTTTGCTTACAAAAAAGAAACTAAAGATGTCATAACTGAAGAAGTTGGCAAAATAAGAGATGAAATTAAAGAACTTCAACCAGTGATATTTGAATTTAATGACCAATGCATCGAAGTTAACTTTAAAATGTCACAATGATTGATGGAAAAGTTGCACAAGCTTTAACCGAAACAAAGTCTTCGTCAAGCTGCACCATATGCCAAAAAACATCAAGTCAATTGAGCCAACCACCAACACAAGACGATAGTTTTAATGAAGATATGAATTTGGAATGTCACCTCTTCATACTAGAATTCGTTTTATGGAGCATATTCTTAAATCGGGATACAAAAATTTGGTTAGTATGCTAATGAGACAGCAACCCTTTATAACCAAAAATATTCTTGGAGACATATGCCAACCACAGTTCACAAAATTTTGTTCCATGGGGAACAAATAATTCAGCACAATATGCTTCCAATTGGAGATCTCTCAGAAGATGCGCAAGAAAAAAGAAACAAAGATTACAGATTCTTTCGCGAGCACAATACAAGAAAAATTTCCAGATATTGTACTAATGAAGATCTTATTAATATTTTGTTGTGCACATCATACCCATATATGTCCAGTATTCGACAAAAATGGAAATCAACCTCATTAGAGTTAGATGAAGAAGCTAATCAACTACTGCAAAATGAAAATCAAAGCTATTTGGAAGAAATTTTTACTAATATTGTTTAATTAATACTAGTTTAAAGATTATAATTTGTTTCTAATTTTAGTATAAATTTTTATTAATACATTTAAATAAAATATATGTGCACTTTAAATCAATAGTAAAAGTTTACTTAAAATTTTATCGATGTTGTGTTCTGTATATAATATATCCAAATGGTATTGATATTGTTGGGAATTTCAGTGTTATTTTTTTTATTTTAATCCTCACAAGAATTAGCTTTCTTCCAAAAAAACCAACCTTTGGCCCCTGTGAATATTGAGACTAAATAAATGTCAGGGGCCAAATGTTGGCATTTTCTGACCAAAATTAAGTTTAGGAATAATAAATAAGTATTGGTTGTAAAATACGGCTGAAGAAAATACCTATTTAAAATGTCAAAATAATTAACTTTTACATGGAAACTCAACAAAAAATTAAAATGCATTTTTAACTACACATTACTTACGTCCCTATGAGTCGATTTTTACGTTTGAACACGCAAATTGAAGCTTAAAGTGCCTCCTATTGAACAAAACAAATTGCGAAAAAAATACCAATCCCGTCAAAAGTTATAGAGTTTTGACCGCTATCTCGCGAAATTGACCACTGTGGTGGATGAATATATAACACCTGAAGTTAGGGAGATGATACTGGATGAGGCAATGATGGTGCAGAAAACTTTAGAAGACAAAGTCAAAAAAATGGTCTAGGACGAAATGTCAGAAGTTAGGAAACATATAGCTGAGTTAACTAAATCGATGGTTAACTTATCTAGAATTGTACAAGTCCAACCTGTTTTATTGAATCAAAACACGACGAACCATGCGTCTGAAAACAACCATCCTATAATAGAAACAAGAATGAATCCAAGAAACCCTTCTGAAAACTTTTCTGATGATAGTGTCCCTATGAGTAACGCGAATGTGAATAACCAGTATGTAAGGGAGGCATTACCCGGTCCTATAGCTCACAATATTGAACAGATTCGTATCCGTGTCGATAAACTCGGAGTAGTGTTTGATGGGAATTCAACGCACATAAAAGTGGAAGATTTTATTTTTCGACTTGAACACCTTCAAAGACATTATCACATCCCGTGGTCTGAGGTTTTACGTGATTTACATTTGTTAGTTTCTGGAGCTGCCCGAGAATGGTACTGGCTGTTTATAAAAACGCAAGCAGTTATAGATTGGCCCGGAATGCGTCACGCTTTAATTAGTTAATTTCATCCAACTCGTTCTAATTTCGAAATCATGAGGGATCTGGTAGAACGGAAGCAACAGTCACACGAAACAATCGATAATTATTTTCATATCATGAATCAAATTCGTTCAAAGCTAGTTCAACCAATTCCAGAATATGATATGATAAAAATAATAAAGAGAAATGTTAAAGAAAGTTTAGGCAAGGTAATTTACCCTATAGTTGTGTCCTCGGTAGAGCAGTTGAGAATCGAATGTCACGAGGCAGAAAGATACTTTCCAAAAAGAGAAATAAAAACTCGACACAATCCAAAATATGTGAGTGAAATATATATTGACCAATTTGAGGAAGATAAGGAACAACCAATAAATTTGGATGAAATTGCTTCTGGTCGAGATCCTAAAAGAAAGCAACCCTTTGTGTGCTGCAACTGTAGGAATACAGGTTACATATTTGTTGATTGTCCAGCGACAGAAAGAAATCTTTTCTGTTATAGGTTTGGTAAGCCTAACGTCATAACCCCTAAATGTCCGATATGTCAATCGGGAAACTGGAGCCGGGGCCTGGGAGCGAAGGGGAATCTATGCCATTCCGAGAAAACTACCTCTTCAAAAGATTAATCAAAGAAAATGGAAACAATTTTGTGCGAGAACTGAGACATTATTTACCAGTGCATATTAGGCAGGAGAATTATAAAAAGGTTAGGGAACAAATTTTTGTAACGATTCTAGGCAAAAGTATATTTCAAGATGGATAAGAAAGGTCCTGGAGAAATTTGCGAATTGGCGTAGAGTTGTGGAAGCAATAAATAAGGTAATATTTATAGATGGGGACAAAAGAGTTTTTGCGAATGTCGAAATAAATGGCAAAAAACAGGGTTACTAGATACTAGATAGTTTCTTGGGTAAATGCTGTAGAGAAATAGTAGAAGAATTAGGATTAGATATTCTACCCATGTGGACCAATGTAGCAACCACCAATGGTCAACATGACAGAATATTGGGGAAAAGAAAAGTATCCATAACCTACAAGGATCAGAACAAAGAAATGATTTTGTTTCTTTGTCCGGATTAGGAACAAGTCTTGTATCTAGGAATAGATTTCTGGAGAAGTTTTGGTTTAGCCCCGGAGATCGTAGGAGTCGAAGAGTTAAATATGCAGAAAATCGAAGAAGATTTCGATAAAAGTATTGATTATAAGATGAAACCACACGACCTTACGGAGGACCAAAACAACTATTACAGAACGCTATTAAGACTTTGACACTTTTGAGGAAAAAGGTATATGTATGACCAGGTTAGAAAAACATTCTGTAAAATTAGTTGAGGGAGCTGTACCCATTAAGGACCTTTACTACCCTAATTCCCCAGACGTTCAACAGATAACCTATCAAGAAATAGATAATATGCTTAAACTGAAAGTAATAGAACCAAGCGAAAGCCCATGGAGTAACCGAACCACAGTAGTAAGAAAACCAGGTAAAAATCGATTCTGCTTAGATGCCAGGAAGTTAAAAAAATTAACCATCAAAGATGCGTAACCCCTCCATAATATAGATGGCATCCTTAGTAGAATAGACGAGACCCATTACATAAGTAGTGTCGACCTCAAATACGCTTTCTGGCAAATAGAATTAGACGAAGAAAGTAAATGTTATACAGCGTTTACCACCTAAACTGCACATAGTTGTATAAAATGTTTTGTAAGAGCACTATATTTTTTACAGTCAATTTTAGATGTTAAAATTAAATATTTCTTTTGTTTTTAAATAAGAATTTTGTATTTTTTGCTGATATATTTATGAGCGAAACACATTGGATTGAATACTAATTTTATTTATTTATTATTCTGTATTGAAAATTTTCATACCCTGGCCTGGTACTCTGTTCAGTTGTTCATGCGGAATGCTGTTAAAGGCCATGATTCACTATCATAATCAGTCGTAATCTTTTCTACACAAAAAATCTTTTCAAAATGGCGATGTAGTTGCCACACTATCATACAAAATAACATTTTGGAACTCATATCGCATGGGAAAATACTATTTTATGACTTTTTTTTAAAAATCGTACAGACCTGTCAAAAAATCTGTCACAGTAGTAGATTATCCTCTTGAACAATAACTAGAGAACCGGTGGTAATGTTAGGATTGGAGCTAGTCAATTTGTTGCGCATTTGCAGCTGATTTATATAATCATGAGACAATTTTTTCCGAAATCTTTGTTTGATGGGGCTTACGAGTATATGGGACCAATATTCAACATTATTTATTTGCTTCAAATGGGGCATCACGTTCTGGCAAACAACGTAAGAGAGTGCCTATTAAGAAATGGCCTGGTGTAAGGGCTTCAAAATCACTGGGATCGGAGGATAGAGGTAAAATTGGTCTTGAATTTATAATGGCCTCTATTTTGATCATAGCAGTTGCGAGTTCCTCGAATGTTAGCCTTGAATTAACTAGGGTTCTAGAAAAGTGACCTTTGGCCGATTTGACGGGCACCTCCCATAATCCACCAAAATGTGGTGCCCCATATTAATAATTTGGTTTGAGCAATAGTTCGATATAAAATTTTGATTTTTTGGATAAAAAATGAAGGACTTTAATTGAGCAGAGGTCTGCTCACAGACTCTGTGTCCAATCATCCTTTTCAGGGCGGGAATAAAGACATCTGTTGATAAATCCGACACTACTTCAATATGGACTGCTTTGGAAGACGGCAATATATGTTTTATATGGTACTTTTTCTTTGATTCTTAAATAGGTGTTGATTGGACCACAAAAATCAACAGAACATATAGCGAAAGGCCTTGAAGAGTTAAGTCGCTCTGCAGGAAAATTTCCCATCATTTGTTGCAACAACTTCGGACGATAGCGAATGCATTGTGAGCAAGAAATTACAATATGAATAATTTTTAAGAATGAACCATATTTTTCAGTTAACTCCAAAATGTAATTAGATTTCCTTTCGGTGCAAAGTACAGTTTTACGCTTTTTTCGATTTCTTTTTGATTGTCATTGGAAAGTTCGTCTATTTTATCTGGATGCTATTGAGCAGGATCAGAGGTGAGAAATATCAGCCCGTGGAACCAAATCGATGAATCAAGTTCTTCTACAGTTGAACCACGGGAAACGATATTAGCAGGATTTAAAATTGTTGGAACATGTCGCCAAACACAACTATGAGTGAGATCCTGAATTTCTGATACCCTGTTGCCAACAAAACGGATAATGTTGAAGAATGATGCTTGAGCCAGTGAAGCACTATTTTAGAATCTGACCAAAGAACCACTTCAAGACCTGGTATTGTAAAGAGATTTTTAACTTTAGAGTACAATTTTGCTAAAAGTTGCGCTCCACACAATTCCAACTTTGGCAATGGTTTCCGTTTCGTTGGGGCAACTCGAGATTTCGCAGTAAAAAGCCGAACATAAACTTATATATAGATTCGTATAGATTCGTCCCAACCAATTTTTATAATCCACAACTCTTGCATGAGCTTAAGCTTTTATTATAAGGAAAGCTAATAGCCCAAGTGGATCAAAAAGTGATGACGAGAGCGACAAAATAGAACGTTTGGTGATATTTTTTTATAGGAAGTTTTGGTGAAAACGAAAAAAGAAATACATCACTTTGTTGATCCCAAGTAATGCCAAGAGCGTTAGTAATTGCTGATTCATAAATATTCAAGTTTTTTGTAGTTTTATCATTTTGAAAATCTTTATGATTCGAGTGCCAGTTATCTAATTGAAAATATCCACGGGTGAGAATTTCATTCACCTCGATTTTTATTTGAGAAAATAGTTTCAATGTATCTGCACCACCCAAAAAATCGTCAACATAAAATTATGATTTTATAGTTTTTGCGCCAAGTTCGAATTTATTCTTATATTATTCTGCGAGATAATGAAGGCTTTTAACAACAATCCTACCAGTTAATTCACGATGGACGTTATTAATATAGAAAGATTCATAATCAGACTGTTCCGGAGTTAAAACATTTGAGCCAGATCTTATATCTTCAATTTCCCACAAGCGTTGCAATTTAAGATCATTCTTCTCTTCTGTTGACAGCATACAAGAAGAACCAGTAACGAGTGATTTATTTGAAACATAACGACCAACTATAATCCATCCAAGAAGTGTTTTGTGTAGTTTCGGTAAATTAGGACCAAGTTTAATCTGACCAACTGACAAAATATCGAAAAACGTTTCAGTACCAAGTAGCAGGTCGATTCGCTTTGATTTAAAAAAGTTTTAAAATACCGGTATTTGGAGGCAAATTCTACAATGAGACATCTAATTCAGAATCAGGTTGATATGAAATATGAGGAGTAACACAAAACGATAGCGGCACCTCAAAATCAGTAAACCGAGATTTTATTTTTGTTGATGACCTATATTTACTTTTGTTATACGTATTTCCAATGCTGATGACTTCAGTAGTTTGTTTTATTCGAGGCAGATGAAGTTTTTGAGAAAAGTCATCAGAAATGAAATTTAATTGAGAGCAAGAATCTAGCAAGGCGCGTACTAACTGATAGCAACCAGTAGCGTCGCGTACGAGAACCATGGCAGTAGCAAGCAGCACCTGTTCTGGCGAAGATTTGTCCATGTGAGTATGAACTGCGGTAGAACTATTATTCAAGGCACAACGAGAAGCATATGGTTCAACAGCAGGGGACGAGGGTCTTATAGCTGGTTGAGACTGATGAAGCAAGGTATGATGCAGGCGAGAGCAAAATCTGCACTTGAATGTAGAGTAACAGTTGTTGACTTGATGCCCTTTTGACAAACAATTTATACATAGACCTAGGCGTTTGATATTTTCAAAACGTTCACTAACGTCCATATCTTTAAAGCAAGAACAACGGCTAAATGAATGGTCAGCCTTTGAGCAGAGGGCGAAACACATTTTGAAACCAAGAAATTATAGCCTTTTATTGAATTTTTATATTTGGACTTATCAGATTGATCATTCTCAGACTTACGAGGAGACACGTGAGTGTGGCTGGAGTCAGCAGATTCCAAAAAATGGCAACGTCTTTCGAAGACTTTGAAGCAATCATCCCAAGAAGGCAGTTTCGTAAAGTCCAAAGAGTCTATCCCCTTTTTTTAGTCTCATCATCAACTTTTTCCATCACTATATAAATAAGCATCGATTTCGCAATGTCACTATGTGAGCCAAGAGACAGTAGAGAGCTATAAAGAGCGGAAACATTATCAACAAGTCTTCGTAGTTGAACACAATTTTATATTGAAACGGCTGGGAGTTCAAACAGAGTGGTAACATTTTCCATAAAGATCAGTGAGCTGTTATCGTAACGCGTTTTTAGCCTTTCCAGGGCCTTTGGGTAATTTTCATTCGTAATCTGGAATGTTTTGAACATTTCCAATGCTTGGCCCTGAAGGCAGTTTAGCAAATGGTTAAACTTTTCAATATTTAATAGGCCATATTCACGATCGATGATTTGGTTCAACGAAGTTATAAAATTTTTATATGCGCTGGGCAATTTGAGCTGAGGTAATTTATGGTTAGCAACAGGGAAACAAATTGTAGAATCAGATGTCGCTGTATTATGAGAATCTTCACCTAGTTGCGTTTGTATATTAATTTTTGCTGCAATATACAAATCTTCAATTTCGGACCTACTATTTGGTACGTTAATATTTGCTTGAAATTCTCAATCGGCACTTTAATTCAACTGTCGACAGTGTCTTACCTTCACCCCTTCCACTAGCTTCGATTTGATTTTTAATGCGGCTTATACTTTTCTTCGTATTTGCTCGTTCTTGCTTCACATCTTCCAACGTCATTTTATAAATTTTAAAAACAAATTATTTTTGCAAAATAAAAATGTATTTAATGAAATATGAGCCAGAAGAATTACTACAAATGTCCAAAAATATGAGACACAATTTTGTTGATCACTGTAACAGAAGCCAAAAATTTGCCCGCCAAAATGTTTTATATATTGCTTTTATGTATTTAATTTATATACTGGAACAGTATGAGCGACAAAAATTTATGTAGAGAAAATTTCACACTATGTACTGGAACCAGCCGAGAGCACGACAATTAATGTTTTTTATGCATGTATATGAATGTTTAAACCGTCATTAAATTTTGGAGTAACTATTTTTTTTTTATTTTCTACAAAATTTTCTGTCTCTTTTGAGCCCACAGGATATTTTAATATGCAATTATATTTTTATGTACAGGTACTACAAACAAATTTTAAAATGTTGTCGATGCACTACACTATTTTTATTTGCTAGTTTTTAATTTATTAAAATTGTCTCTGTTTTTTTACACCACTTAACGACTTTTACACTTTTATTTAAGATGTACATATGTACTTCAACGACGAAGTTTTAGAATTTTCTCGAAACGCACAACAACAATTAAGAAAAACTTTAAATGATCACTTTCCACGCGTTATTTAATATTTAACTTAAACCTAACAGCAATACATATAAATAAGAGCTACAGTGTTTGTTTTGCTTCTCACTTCCAATGTACCAACTAATAATATTGTTACGTTTTTACTTTACGTTGGGTTCTTTTAATTGCAAAATAAATACACTCTGTTATTACTTTTACTGTAAGTAACTTTATTTATTTAACACCACTGTTCAAAAATATAGCAAACTGTTAAACACTCTTAAAATTCGACAACTTAACTCTTTGACTCTTAAATTAATACTGCCATACTACTCGCCAGCACGATTCGCTTATATAGGTGATTAAAAATCACCAGAATGTTCTATTCCAGACATATCTGGCAGGTTCGATTGTTATTGCTCTTGTTTTCTGTTTGTGTGTTTGTTTATTTCTTTATACCTGTTTTTGTGGTTGTTTATTTCTTTATACCTGTATGTGTGGCTGTTTATTTCTTTATACCTGTATGTGTGGCTGTTTATTTGTTTATGCTTGTATTTATGTATGTGGCTGTGTATTTAACTGATGAGTGTTTATTTAATGTGTGTGTGTACTACTACTATCTGCTGTGCAGTGGCAGTACGCAGTCTGACATAACTTAGCGGCTCCATTTCTCCTTTTACCAAGTCGCGCCTGATTATTGATTGCGACGCTCCTGTGTCTATCGTCAGAACGTGCTTTTTACCATTGATGTAACCCAGAGCAGTCAGATTCCTGTTTTCCTGCTGCATGACCGAGATGTAAATTAATGGTCCCACAATTTTGGCCCATTATCCATGATGCTAGCACTTTTTACTTCCAACGGTGGCTCCTGTGATGGCTTGTTCATAACCTTGTCATTCTCTGGTGGCGAAGCAGATCTCATTACTCTTTTTGGTGCCTTGCAGTATCGCTGTAAATGGCCAACTTTCCCGCAATTGAAACATCTACCGTATGTCCTTTCATCCCTAGGCGAAGCACATCCAGTCTTCCTTGGGGACTTGCAATCTACCTGAAGATGGCCAACTTTTCTGCAGTTGAAGCACTTAGCTTTTCTCTTACATTAGTGCTCTTTCAATACTTCCTTTAGCGATTCTAGTAATTGCTTAAGGTCGCCCCTTGAGTTTTTTTCATGATCAGCAGCAACTTAAACTTTTTGCACTTTGTATGACTGCGGCCTCGAAATGACTTTTGCTGTTTCTTGCGTCAGCGCATAGGCGACTGTCTCCGGAAACGACGACTTCGGCTCAGCGCACACCGCATATTTTACGTCAGAGTCGCGGATACAATTTACAAACGCATCCACTTTGAACTGCTCTAGAAGTGGATGGTTTTCCCCAGGGTAACTGAGATGCACCAAGCGCTCCACTTCCATGGCGAAATCCTGAAGCGTCTCATTTGCGCTCTGCACCCTGCCACGTAGCTCCATTCTATACAGCTCCTTTTTATGATCGCCGCCATATTTGCGCTGTAACGCCACCATTATGTCCTCATAATTATTTCTGCAGCTAGTTGGTAGGCTTTCGAGGACTTCTGCTGCAGATACTTTAAGTGCCAGAATCAGCTCAATCGCTTTTTCTTCATTGCTCCATAGATTTTTACTGGCCACTGCTCGAATTGAAATTTGAAGACGTTGAAGGGTATGTTGCCGTCGAAATTGGGAGCTTTTATCCTATTTGTGTTTTCCGTCACTACTCGTACTGGACCTTCTCTTATTTCCAGGCTCATTATTTTGTTTTCAAGCTCCTGCAGCTTTACATCGACATCCTTTACCTGTACTTCGACGCCACTAGTTTCTAGAAGATTCACTTTTCTTTCCAGGCCGGATAGTTGTTCATCGAACTTGCTGACCTTAATTTCTACGTCATCTACTCGCTTATTGAAGGTCTCAAAAATTTCCTGTAGCTTCTCGTTAACTTTTTCTTAGTTTCTCACTGTTAGCCCTAGAAGCTTCCTGTACTTCACCTTTTACTTCAGCTAACAGTTTTTCGCTGTTTGCTCTAGAAGCTTCCTGAACTTCATCTCTTACTTCAGCTAACAGTTTTTCGCTGTTTGCTCTAGAAGCTTCTTGTACTTCAGCTAACAGTTTTTCGCTATTTGCTCTAGAAGCTTCTTCACTTCTTTTAGAAGCTTCTTTAACTTCTGAAATATTCTCCATCATAGCAGCAAACATCACATTAAAGCTGCTTGTTGTTGTACGGGTACATACCTCAATCTCCTCTTTTTCTTCGAACTCATATGTACCAATGTCGATGCCACGTCGCTTGAATTCATCTACGAGCTTCTTCTGTAGGTCTGTTTTATTACCTGCTGTTGGCAAATCCAGCTTACTTAACTCCTTTTTCAGCTGCTCCACTTTAAGTTCTTCAAATTTCATTTTTATTATTTTTTTTAAGTTATTTTATTTTACAATTTCACTTCTGTCACCAATTGTTAAGTTTTTACTTTACGTTGGGTTCTTTTAATTGCAAAATAAATACACTCTGTTATTACTTTTACTGTAAGTAACTTTATTTATTTAACACCACTGTTCAAAAATATAGCAAACTGTTAAACACTCTTAAAATTCGACAACTTAACTCTTTGACTCTTAAATTAATACTGCCATACTACTCGCCAGCACGATTCGCTTATATAGGTGATTAAAAATCACCAGAATGTTCTATTCCAGACATATCTGGCAGGTTCGATTGTTATTGCTCTTGTTTTCTGTTTGTGTGTTTGTTTATTTCTTTATACCTGTTTGTGTGGTTGTTTATTTCTTTATACCTGAATGTGTGGCTGTTTATTTCTTTATACCTGTATGTGTGGCTGTTTATTTGTTTATGCTTGTATTTATGTATGTGGCTGTGTATTTAACTGATGAGTGTTTATTTAATGTGTGTGTGTATATGCGAATGATTGTTTAAGGCGTTACTCTTTATTGTTTGTTTCTTTCTTTCATCATTGTAAGAATACAAACCATTAATGTTGTTGTTGTTCGGGAGTATTGTGGTTCAGAGCTTATAATGAATAAATTCTTATTTCGTAACAATATGTATTTAAATGTACCAACAACAAACATTGCATTCTTGTAAAGAACAACAAAAAAACATACTTCTTCAAACAATAATTTGAAAAAAAAAATATACAAAACTAACGGTTAATCATCAAAAATAAGTTACAGTGTCAGCAAGTACAAAATTATCAAATTACTGTGGACCACAACTTAATAAATTTAAAACAATTAAAATGAATAGTTAAACACAAAATCAGCACAAAGCAAATTAAATTCAATTATTATACGATGACCTAACAAGTACATAAAAATGTTTATGAAAAAGTCATGAAAAAATGTTGCAGAAGTAACAATCTGTTTTTACTGTGGAAAAACATTGAAATGTTTCTGGCATCATTTTATCAAAGCTGTGAAATAAAGCAAATGGGCATAATTTCATGTGGAATTTTTTGTAAATTTTTTTGGGGAAAATTTTGTAAAACAATGTGGTATATTTCAAAGCAATAAAATCGCAAAATTCTTCCAAATCGAAGGATAAACACCACATTTTTAATGTCAAATTCTCCTTGCCCGCAGACTACATATGAGGACTGCCCATTTCAATGTTATTTTCAAGTTTTAACATGGTTGTTAAAACATTTGTTATAAAAACTCTTTTATAAAATAACGATGACGTTGTTGTATTTTAGGTTGACAGTAGTATTTGCGAACAGCAGGTACTCCTACTATCTGCTGTGCAATAAGCATTCAAAGAACATTGTTGGAAAACAGAGAATTATGTTTAAACAGAAAATGAAGTAAACACGCATTTGTCACCTACAACAACATGCACAAACTGAACAAAGTATTAAAAATAATTTTTTTTTTAATTTCACTAATTCCACTTCATTAGTCTTCACTTTATGTTGCCGTTCTGTTACTTTCTATTCTGTGAATGCATTTTTGTAGTTACTTTTACCGTAAATCGCACATATTATTACTTTTCTTTGAAAGCATATATTCAGTTTAGACTTCTCCACTGCTTATTTTTTTTATATATTATTTATCTGTATTCGAAAAATAAATCAAATAAATAGTTTATACATTTTACAATAATTTAATATTGATATTTTTTTGAGAGATTATCAGCTTATCAGTTTCTTGCTTTTACTTAAGAACGTTGTCAAAGTTTTGTTTTTAACAGGTTCGTCAGAAACAGAAAAACAATTCTATTTATCAAAAAAAGATCAGCTGTTTCGTAACAGAACGGAAAGTAAAAACTAATTCTACCTTAAGAATTCTTCCTCGACGGAACCACTTGTACACTAAAGTAGCCTCTATTAGCTCCATATCGGCTCAATTTTGGCATATCAGCTTTTTGCCTCAGACGTTTTTGCCTGAAAAAACTATTAAAAATATTTTTTTTTTCATTTCACTCATTCCAAATTTTGGGGCCTGGTGCGAAATCTATGATTTCTTCCTGGACGGGACCACTTGTACATTAAAGTAGCCTCTATTAGCTTCATTTTAGCATATCAGTTTTTTGCCTCAGACGTTCTTGCCTGAACAAAGTATTATTTTTCTTTTTAATTTCACTCATTTGACATTTTGGAGCGTGGAGCGAAATGTAGAAATTCTTCCTGGACGAGACCACGTGTACGTTAAAGTAGCTTCTATTGGCTCCATTTTGGCATAAAAAAGTACTGTAAATAATTTTTTTTTAATTTCACTCATTTGACATTTCGGAACCTGGAGCGAAATCTAGAAATTCTTCCTGGACGGGACCACTTGTACATTGAAGTAGCGCCTATTAGCTCTATTTTGGCATATCAGGTTTTGGCCTCAGACGGTTTTGCCTGCACTATTTTAAACGCGACTTGAAAATTGTGTCTTCATATCGAAAGCGCTCGCCAAACTTACCAAAAGAACAGCCAGTGACTACGGTCTTCACCGAAAGGTATGACAACAGTATTTTATTTACTGGCGGAACGAATGCAACCAATTTTGGTTTACTTATGTAACTTAACTTATATAGCTTGATAAGTTAGTTTGATATGTTAGTTAGTTAACTATAAAATTCTATCCCATACCCAAAAAAAGAAGAACATGTATTCATAGTGAATTGGGTTCACGAGGCAAAAGTTGCCATATAATATCTAGAAAGTGTGTAAGTGGTGCTGTAAGTGGGTAACTGAACTTAATCTTGAATATTTAAAAATGGTTAGTATTTAAAAAGTTAAAATTGTGACGGCCACGTCCAAAAACAATTTTTTTAATTTATCTTTTTTAATATGACTAAAATTTTTGTCATGAAATTTCTTATTTCTGTTTATTTATCTTCTGTCTTCTTTAATTCACAATTATCGTAATACTAAAATAAATTGAAATGTAGAGGGCGCTTTATGTAATACGAAAAAGGGTCATTCACAATGAGTAAAGATCGTATTTACGCACAGTGTTCGTGAAAGCTATTTCTTCAAACGAAAAATGTGCCAAGGTATTAATTAAGCATAAGTCTTATATCAAGTTTAGAACGTGTTTGGAGGTCCATTCACTTTGTCGAGTTTTTTTTCTTAGAGTGTTGAGAATTAAAGTCATTTATAGAGGTGTAAATTTTTTTTTAAAGAACAAGTGCAAGAATTAAATAGGAAACAGGGTAATAGTGTACAATATATATATATATATATATATATATATATATATATATATATATATATATATATATATATATACATTTGAATTGGTGCAATGTGATTTTTGTTTTAATTCAAATAATAAATCAAAAAAAAAAACTAAAACAATATCGTATGTAGGTTACTGCAAATGGTAAGAGCTGAAAAATGCGGTAAGCGTGGGCACAAACAATTGATGAAAAACACACCTCCAAAATTGTCAGAGAAAACTGATCCCTGGTATGTTTTGGTAAGCAAAAACATACCAAAAAAAACCATATAAAAAACTTAACTAACGTTCAATATAACGCTAATAAAAAGAAAAAACCGTTATTCTATGACCTTTGCAAGACCTTCCCTTGTCACATGCCTTACAATACTCGATATACAGCATGAAGAAAACCGGTTATAACAGGATTTCTAACGCAAAAAATGTTAACATGCTTTAATTCGTTCTTCACCTAACATTAAGTTAAATTTTAAAACAAAAAAAAAACAAAACAAAAATAGAGAAAACTTAATATAACTAAAATAATATATATAAAAAAAATAAAAATATATATTATTAATATTTTCTCAATTTGTTAAATAGTAAATTGTTAATCTTTTTCGTAATGTTTAAACAAATAATTATATAATAAGTATTAATATTTATATAAATAATTATCTTTATACTAAAAAAATATATATATATATATATATATATATATATATATATATATATATATATATATATATATATATATATATATATATATATGTTTAAAGTGGATAAGTGTATATATGTATGTAATTTCAAACTTAATCCTTAGAAAGTCATTAAATAATGTAAATTCATTCTAAAAAAAAATTAAACAGTATAAAAGAAATGTATAAATGATTTAATTTTTTTAGCAAGAATAAGTTTACATAAATAAATTCACTAAGGACAAAATAAATAAACAATAAGTATAAAAGAAAGCATATATTAAAATAATTAAATAAATTAATAAATAAATAATTAAATAAGTGAAAAAATAAATAATTAAACAGTTAAATGAATAATTAAATAAATATATAATAAATAAATATATAAAAAGAGAAATATATAAATAAATTAATATAATAATCAAAATTAATTTATGAATAAATTCATTAAAACATACATATAATTCTAAAAAAATAAAGTAACAAGCTTAATAAAAAAAAAACTGTAGTAAACATAAGATAATATAATCTTTAAATAAATTCAACCATGTAGAATACTAATCAAATTAAGAAAAAGAAATTAGTATTTTTATTACTATTGTTACCCTGTTTTTTATAGATTTTTACTAAATAAAAAAAGACAACTTGTTAAATATATTAACTTACAGTTTTTTATGTTTATATTATGTACATATGTGTATCTACATTATAATTAAGTACATAGTAAATGAAAACAAATTAAATTCTTTCTTGAACCTACATTTATTATTTTTTTATTCCAAAGATGAAAGACTAAGGTCAACAGGTTGACGATGTGAATCGACGTAACTTGGTAAGTTTATTTATGGGGTTCCTATAAAATTCATATAAGAACATTGTAGCCACCTAAAAGTCTTCAGTAAGTTGCTTAAGCATTTGACAGACTTTTCGTTCATTTTTTCACATTAGCTTAAGCCAGCTTATGCATATTATAGTTGGGCTTTAAAAGTCTTCAATAACTTGCTTAAGTATTTGACAGACTTATCGTTCATTTTTTGACATTAGCTTAAGCCAGCTAATGCATATTATAGTTGGGCCTTATAAAAGACCGGGACTTTAATTGAGCATCAGCATTCGTTTTAATCGAATCTACTGGTAAGATTTTCTCTATCTACCCATTTTTTTTTTTCAATGAGTAAAGAAATAACGAGCTGTAATTAACTCCTTACTAAATAAATCTTTGTTTTATTTATTTTCATTCCATATCCATAATTTGATTATTCGAATAAAAATAATTTCATGAGAGAAACCAAGTCAGATATCAACTTTGTTCCTAATAGGATTTTAATTTAATTGATTTTCTCTACCAGCTCCAATCCAGAACTGACAGAATACATTCCAACATTTGATCCACGAAACTAGATGATACAAAGAAATAATAAATTAAGACTTCCCTTGTTTCATAATAACGTTGTTGTAACGATTGGTACAACAACGCTAATTACAATTACAACTGTATATAACAGGTTAGTTTGTCTTTTGCTTTATGATAAAAATTATTGTAAGTTTAATAGTGCAAGAGTGACAAACGAAAAGCAACACGTGTTTTTTTTTGTGACAAAAATGCTAAATTCATTGATAATTTTTCTATAAAAAAAACGTTAAATAAAACAATTATCAATTGGGTACAAAAAAATAAGAAATATTATTATAGAAATTTCTAGAACGGAGGAAAGAAAACAAAGTTTAATTATTAAATTATTGGAATAGCTTTGGAGTTAAGTTTTTTTTGTTTCGTGACATCGGTGTTCCTAAAAAGTGAGTATTATGTTAATATGTATGCTTAATAATACCTATACTTAAAGAAAAAATAGAAAAATTTAATTGGGGTGAATTTAATAAGAATTTATTTCTTAAATATACATACATATGTATGTATATATAAATTGTTCTAATGGAACAAGTTCTATAAAACAGCATATATGTTAATTGGTTATATAAACTAACATTTCTGTTAATTTTACTCCTATGTTAATCTGCTCATACAATTATACACAGTGTAAGAAATAACATTTGTTTCTCTTTACCTCTGACTTACAATTCAGACATCAATATTCTCTTTAAATTTTTTATATGAGCATTTTCTCTTTATTTTCATTTTTTTTTTTTTTTTTAAGAGAAGTACCACTCAGACAGTTAATGCCTACACAAACTGTGGCACTTCCTTTGGAAAGGGATAGTAGTAGATAAGACAGATGGTTAGTGATAGTAAAGCTTCGATTCTTGTGAGTTCCATTGCAAATTTTTACGTACAAATATTAATTCAAAGTTTCTGTTGGATTATTTATTATACCTGTGACTTTTTATCGGCTCATAGAATTACAAAAATAATTAAATATAAATCTAATATATTTCGAAATTTTGTATTTTTAATTATTCACAAAATCATCCTTCAAATAAAAAAAAAAACTACGAAAACTCGGTCTACATACATTTTTAATTATTTTTCAACTCTTTCCAAAACTTTTAACCCATCACGATCCAGTATAATTATTGTCCAATCACAGTGGGCTTTGCTAACAATTTACTCTTACCTACACGGCAGTTGAAAAATATACATAGATTTTTCTTAGATTCGCTTCTCACGCTTGAAGTTCCCAAATATGAACTTAAGACAACTTGGTCCAGAATAAAAACCGCGTATGAAAAGTACCTCCTTGATCGAGACAACGAGGAGAACGGTAACGAAGAGGATATTGATTTAGAGACTGTAAGAATTAAATATAAAAGTACACACAAAACGTATTGCAACTGTTTCACAAAGTTATCTGAATTGTCTGAATCTCTTCGTGTAAACTTACGAACGAAAACTGCAAATCAGCATTGTCTAACTCTAGCTGGTACTAGTTCTACGGATATACCCAATTTTAATGATCCACCTTGTGATGTTGGTGTTTCTCAGGAGACTACTTATCTTGGTCCACCTTCCGCGGCATGTTCGCAGTGGTATATGTCGGTAATTCTAGACTTAGTTCTGACGAAAAGTTTTTTCACTTAACTCAAAAAACTGCTGGAGAAGCTAGAGAAATTGTTCAAAAGTGTTCTTTTATGAATATTTAAATTATAATAAAGAAGTTTAAGTTTTTCAATAAAAAAGGAAATTAAGTAAACTTACGAGAAAGAAAATTATTTAAAACAAACAATTTTATTGGCGCAGTCGGTTCACGAACCAATTAAACGTTCAAACGTTGAAAAAGTGAATGTACTATAAAGTCGAAAAAGACTTTCATAAAGCGTAAAAATCCATTTGCCAAAATATACAAAAAAGGAAATTATTTAAATTATTTTCAAGATACATAATTCCCAAGATAATTCTGAAGATTCTACTCAAGATAACTCTCAAGAACATTGTAAGTGAAAGCTAAAAAAAAGAACAACAAACATAAATCATAAGAAGAAGTCAACCGAACAGTATATTAAACCTAAAAGAACTGCAAATTAACAACAGCAACAATATTAAATAGAATGGCTTTGAGCGCCTTTAATCTTTTGGATGGTATTCCAGAATTTGATGGCAAGACGGAAGAATTAGAGATCTTTAGAAAACACGTTGAAGAAATTCGTAAGCATGTTGATTCTTCTTTATTAATTTTATTTAATTTAAGAGTTAGGAATAAGATAATTTTGCAGGCTAACTCTAATAAATAATAATAATCCAATTAAATGGGATGAGGTTAAGGTAGTATTAAGAATTAATTTTAACATCTAGGATAGTATAGAATCTATTGTAAATAAAATTAAAACAGCAGAACTTAGAAATGACATTAATGAATTTTTTGAATATATGATAAAACTTTTGACGAAATTGAATCTGAAGACCAGTGTAGATAGAATAAATGACCAATGGTATAATTGTAAAAATAATGAATCTATGGTTTTAAAAATTTGTATATCCATACTGCCTAAGGAATCGAAATTAATTTTATATTCGAGAAATCCATATAATTTGTTAAAAGCAAAAGAAATTTTAATAGTAACAGAATATTTTTATTAAAAAAATTTCAAATATTTTGGATTTAATAACACTTTCACACATAAAAAAGTATACAACAATTCTAATGAATTGGGTAATATTTATCAATTTAATTATAAACGAAATAGATACCAATATGTTCAAAATAGAGATATTTCAGATAATAATGATAATCAAAATAACTCAAGTCAACATAGACCAAATACTTTTCGAAACTTTAAAAGTAATAAGTACAATTTTCCAAATCCCCAATACCCTCAAAACAATTCGGGAAATTTTCAAAATAAAAACTTATCAAGAAATTATAGTAACACTGATTTTAATAATAGAAATAATTCAGGACAATCCCAACAAAGTACAAATAGCTCAAATAGAATGGAAGTTGAAAATATCAAATTTTCAATCGCAAGCCGAAGAACTTTACCCTGTATAACAGTAAAAACAAGAACTGTTCCTATTAAGTTATTACTGTTCATTAGTGAGAAGAAATTTATTTCATAAATCTTTTAGAACAGAGATTGAAACTCCAATTACACTTAACACTATTTGCTCTAAGACTACAGCATCGACAAAAATAACAATAACACTATTTAAAGAATTTAATACACCTAATAAACAAAATTTAAATGCTAGAGACAGTGTTATTAAATGATTTTGACGGAATTTTAGGTTGTAATATACTTAAACCTTTAGGAGCAAAAATTGATCTAAAAGAAAATTTATTAATAACTGCAAATGCAAAAATACCATTAGTTTATGAAAACTCATTTGAAAAATACAATGAGGACGATATTTCATACTTTAACTCAATAGCAATAGATATAAATTTTAACACCGAAATTAGAATATTTAAATAAGAAACTAAGAACGCAAAACTTAACTAGTGAAGAAATTCAAGAACTGGAAAATTAGTAAGAAATTTTGAAAATATTTTCTACATAGAAGGTGAAAACTTCTCAAGTATAGTTAAATATAGACATAAGATACCAACAATTAATGAAATCCCAATATATTCAAAAACTTATCGATTCCCAGAAGTATACAAAGAAGAAGTGGAAAACCAGATAAATGAAATGTTACAGTCAGGAATCATAACTAAATTATGCAGTTATATAACGCACCTATTTGGGTTGTTCCTAAAAAAATTGATAACTCCGGAAAACAAGAGTTCAGAGTTGTGATAGATTATAGAAAATTAAAGAATATGACTATAGAAGACAAATTTCCTATCCCTAATATGGAAGATTTATTCCCAAAAGTAGGAAACTCGCTATATTTTCTGGGCTTAACTGGTTTCTATAGGAAATTTATTAAAGATTACAGTCAAATAGCATTGCCAATTATTTCTTATCTTAAAAAAGGTTCTTACATAAATGTGGATAATCCAAATTACATTAATTCGTTTAACAAATTAAAATCAATTTTATGTTCCACTCCAGTTTTGACTTACCCAAATTTCGATAAAATATTCGAAAACTTAAACGATCATATTTTTATTTCAGATTCATCAGTGAATATATGTATTTAAAAATCAGCTTATAATGAATTTAGGAAAAAATTATAAATATGAAAAGAAAATACCGAATACTCATACTGGAAATACAGACATAGAACGGTTTCACCGTACACTCAATGAACATATTAGGCTGTATAAGTTGAATCAAAAATACAGTGATTTCGATGATAAAACGCTTGTCTTAAAATCTGTGCAAATGCATATATAATGATTCGATACATAGTACAAGAGGTTATAAACCAAATGATTTATTTCATAATAAAGTGGACAAATCTATTTGGAATATGTTGCATAATAAAATTCATGCCAATAAAATTAAAGAATTGAGAAATATAAACAAAAAAGTAAAGATTGCCATAATTTTAATTAAGGAGAATTTGTTAAGAATCTAGGATTCCATAACTTGAAACAAAAACCAAAATACATAATAAAACAAGTCAAAGAAAAAAACAAAACAAATTTTTTAGATGAAAATGGTTGTAAAAGAGATAGGTGTTTGGTTAAAAGAGTTTTCAAATGCCAGAATAAAATACCAGACGTTAAATTTGATAGAAAAATGGAAGAAATTATTCTAAATAAAAATAAATTACGCTGTTTAATTTTATAAATTTTATGCAATTTGCAATATTAATGTATTTATGATTTTAACTGTTAAATCTAAAAGACCACATTCTAGGAGTAATGTGTACTCAAATGGTGGGGAGTTATATATGTATATGTATGTATGTAACTAACTCCTTTAATTATTGTACTTCCTTCTATATAACTTAATTATTACTCTTTTATTTTTTACTTGTATAAATTATATTTTTTGATTGTTTTAATTCTTTGTAATATCTATTTTATAAATTGTAATTTTGATTTGATATTAATTTTAAAAAAATAGAAAGAAGACAGACTTGAAAAAAAGGTATATTTATTTTACTAGGTAGTGGCATCCCTACAACAAATACAACAATACAAGAACAACATGGCATTTTGTTGTTGCTTTGTAGTTCGAAATGTCAAAAAACATATAAGAAAATTGAGAAGGCGTGTATGTGTTTTATTGCTTTCTCAGTTCTACACTATAAAATTTCTGAACACATACAACTTTTGACATGTCGAACTACTAAATCAGCTGGGCGGACGACACTACCTAGTAAGATAAATATACCTTGCTTGAAAATATAATCAATATTTTTTTCTTTTCAATTTATATAAAACAAACAATAAAAACAAAAAGTAATAATAATAAATATGAATATTATTTATTTCTTATAACGCATAATTCCTTTTTTAAATTTATTATATAGTAATCCAAACAGATTACTATTGGAAAGCATATCCATATAGGATATAGCTATTTCACTGGTGCTTACCCAGATCGTCAGTGGACTTTTTTAAATTTTCTGAATAAAAACCCAGATTCTTATGCTCAAAATTTAATAAACCAAATGAGAAGTTTATTAAATCTAGAAATCAAGAAAAAATCCAAAATTTCTAAACAAAAAAAATAGTAACCATTTTAAATTTAAAAAATTAAAAAACTTTACTTTGTTTAAAAATTGTTTAGAAATTTTGGATTTTTTCTTGATTTCTAGATTTAATAAACTTCTCATTTGGTTTATTAAATTTTGAGCATAAGAATCTGGGTTTTTATTCAGAAAATTTAAAAAAGTCCACTGACGATCTGGGTAAGCACCAGTGAAATAGCTATATGCTATATGGATATGCTTTCCAATAGTAATCTGTTTGGATTACTATATAATAATAAATTTAAAAAAGGAATTATGCGTTATAAGAAATAAATAATATTATAAAAACATTCCAAATATACATTTTTTAAAAATAAATATGAATATTTAAATTATAATAAAGAAGTTTTTCAATAAAAAAGGAAATTAAGTAAACTTACGAGAAAGAAAATTGTTTAAAACAAAAAATTTTAGTCCCGGCGTCCAAATTTTCTCTCCATTATTATTTCCCTCATCATGCCGTTATCAAGCCCCAAAGTACAACGACGAAGGTTCGTGTAGTTTTCAATTCATCTGCTTCGATTGACATGCCGGTCCAATTTTACAGAATGATCTAACTCTTTTGTTACTCAAGTGCCGTTTTTTCGGTTTGTTCTCAACGCCGATATCAAAAAAATTTATCGACAAATCCTTAACGATCGAAATCACTCGCCTTTTCAAAGAATTCTTTTCCGAAATAGCCAGCATCAAACTATTCACGATTACGAAATAAAAACGGTAACTTTTGGGGTCAACTGTGCCCCATATCTTGTGATTCGCACTTTACTTCAATTGTCCGACGATATAAAAACAACATATCCTATTGCCAGTGAAATTCTTCGAAAATATATGTAAGTGGATGATGTATTAGTTGGTGCACACTCGATTGCAGAGGCAACATATGTGAAACAGGAATTAATTCAGGCTTTAAGTTCCGCAGGCTTCTATTTAAAAAAATGGATCTCGAATTCTCTAGAAATTTTATCTGATATTCCAGCCGATTATCTACTGCCGGAAGTTTTTTTTAATATTGACTACTGTAGCACAGCAAAAACGCTTTGAATTCGTTGGAACGCTCATACAGACACATTTTTCTTTACAATGGAGCCATGTGCAAAATCTGATCATTATACTAAAAGGGAGGTTCTATCTCAAATAACAGCTGGATGACTTTCTCCATGTATTGTTTTAGCGAAGAAATAATAAAATATGGCCTCAAGGCACAGGCTAGGACGATATCGTTTCTCCTGATTTATGTTTACAAAATCAATACTCTTTCCTAAACGAAGTACAAATTCCTAGATGGATTGATTATGATCCCAGTGCTAGTATCATAGTTTCTGTGATGCTTCCGAGAAAGCATATGCTGCAGCACTTTACCTTCGAATCGTCAAAGGATGTTTTATATCCACGCATCTGATTGCTTCAAAAACAAAAGTGGCTCTACTCAAAACCATATCTATTCCGCGAGTAGAGCTATGTGAAGCTTTATTACTTGCAGAAATTATAGATAAATTTATTCCAAGCTTTCCAATCGATAAATATTCAACATTTTGCTGGACTGATTCAACCATTGTACTTTGTTGGTTAGCTAAATCTCCATGTTTTTAGCAGACCTTTGTAGCTAACAGAGTATCAAAAATTATAAAAAAAAACAGATGCTGCGCAATGGCGTCATGTAAATTCTGAGAGCAATCCTGCTGATTGAGTCGGGGTATTTCACCCTGTGATCTATTAAATAATGAGCTCTAGTAGTCGGGACCACATTCGCTTAAAGAATCCTACCATGCTTGGTTGGACAAGCACATCAGTACTCCCGTCACGGATCTAGAAAAGAAAGAAATAAAAGTACATTTCAATTATTTTCAAGAATTAGTAGATGTATTGGCCAGATTCTCATCGTACACAAGAGCCATGGGAGTCTTAACATACGTTTATAGGTTCTTCCATAATACACATCCAAGATTTAAAAACCATTTTTGTAAGTCATCTTTTGCTATCTCAAGTACTGAGATAAAATCCGTTAGAGGTTGCCTTATTATAGTCTGTCAAAAAGCAGCATATCCGAAAGAATATAAGGCATTATCATTAAAAAGCTTGATTCCCACCAATAGCTCACTACTAAACTTGAACCCATTTATGGATCATAAATGACTAATCCGATGCAGTGGAAGATTAGAGTCATCACCAGAACTAACATACTGTGAAAAATATCCAATAAATGTCCCATATTCGTGTCAATTTTCACGCCCTTTGATCAAGTTTATTCATGAAATAAACCTTCATGATGGAAACAATTAGTTTTATATTTGCTACTATCAGTTCTGGATTTCTAGAGTGCACAATCTAATTAAAAGTACAATAAATAAGTGCAAGCCATGCATTTTATATAAAAAAAGATGTCAAAAGCAACTTATAGCAGCCTTACCTCCAGAGAGAACAAATTTTTCCAGACCTTTTACTCACACAGGTTTGCATTTCGCTGGACCTTTTGATATAAAAAGCTTTTCCGGCAGAGCTTGTCGTCTTTCAAAAGGATATGTTTGTATATTTGTGTACTTTTGTACAAAAGCAATCCATCTGGAGCTTACTTCTAATCTATCCACTTCGGCACTTTTAGCTGCTTTCCATCGTTTTGTTTCGCGCCGCGGGTGTCCACTACATTTACACTCTGATAACGGAACAACTTTTGTCGGAGCATCTAAGGTGCGTAATAAAGAATTTATATTAAGCTCTCACCAGGCACTCATTTCCAAATATAGAATATAAAATGGCATTTTTTTCCGCTAGGGGCACCTGATATGGATGGATTATAGGAAGCTAGTGTAAAGAGCTTTAAAACACATTTTATAAAAGTTGCTGGATGTTTTAAGTATAAGTTTGAGAAATTCACGACGCTTCTATGTAGAATTGAAGCATGTCTTAATTCTTGACCTCTATCGCCTATGGTCTCGAGTCCTTCCGATCTGTTAGCATTAACTCCAGCGCATTTTTTAATTGGTTCTTCGATATTGTCTCCTATTGACCCACGGGTTGAAAATACTTCATTGTCTTTAGTTAACCGTTGGTAGAGATTAAAACTGATACATCTTTTTTTTTGTAATCGCTGGAAATCTGAGTACTTAAAGGAACTCCAAAAAAGAGTTAAATGGAAAACTCAAAAGGATAACTTGCGAGAAGAATCACTTGGCGTTTAGGACGGATTATTAAAGTTTATTTAGGCTCAGAAAATCGCGTTTGAGTTGCTGATGTCCTAACACAGAAAGGAGTAATTAAAAGGCCTATTACAAAATTAGTCTTATTGCCAACCGATAACTAAAATATTCTTTAGTCCACGTTTTCTTTTCCTCCAATCTATCCATAAAAAATTTTCCACTATTTTGTTTCTTTTTTTATTTTTTATTTTCAGCCTATAATGACCAAAAATAACATGAAAAAGGGATACAATTCGTACCTTTGTAGGATTTGTACGAAACCACACCTTAAGAACATGTTGGCAATTTTCGTGCTCGATTTGAGGCTGTACAAAAGCACAAGTATTGTTCAAATTGCTTAGCTCATGATCACTCCTTAGGATGTAAACGTTGCCATCGTTTTCATCACACACTTCTTCAGTTTACTTCTCGTTCAGTTGTCTTGTTGGGTCACCCTAACTCATATGTTTTTCTGAACCTTTCCTAAACAAACACGTGTATATGAATTCATGCAATTTCTTTATTAGTATTAGAATGTAAGATGCAATTGTTATTTACTTGAATTTGAGAAGTGAATAAAAGAAGTTTGAAGATTACAACATTGGCGACGAGGAAAATAAATTTATAAGTGCAAATTAAATTAATTTAATTTTAGAAAAAGGTCTAAATAAAAATACATTTTGCATTTATTTTTTTGTATTTGTATTTGTATTTTTTTATTGAGTGATTTTCTAATACAACAAGATGCAACATCTTTTAATTTACAGTATTAGAATCAGTTAAGTTATAATCAATTTAATTAAGACAAATAAACATATATATGCTTGTGTATAAAATAGATATAAATATATATACGAACAATTTTGACAAAATTAAAAGAAAAGAAAATTTTAGTGTTCAGTTTAATTGTTACCATTGTAATGTTGGAACAAAAGTTTTTTAAATTTATATGCGTTGCTGGTGAATTGTAGGTATGAGGGAAGACGGTTCCAGAGATGTATGGTGAAGATGAAGAATTGATGGTAGGATGCTGTATCACGATATTGGAAGGTCCTAATTGAATTATTCCTAAGTGATGTGTTAAAGGTCAATTTGTTATAAAGATGGTAAGGCTCCTTCGTTGTGATAATTTTATGTAGAAAAGTTAGATTTTTTAGTTCCAGGTAGTTATCGAGTGTAATTCCAAATATACGTTTTGAGAATGAAGAAACACTTTCAAATCGTGTTAGGCCGTAAACATAACGTGTAATATTGTTAAAAGTAGTGGTAATCTTTCTTTTTTCCTTTAAATTACAACTTGCAAAAATTTCTGATGAATACAGCAGTGTGGGTATAAGGAACGTCTTTGCTAACATCATCCTTATTTTCGGTGGTGTGTAGTTATGACTTGGCCATAGACTTCTGAGCATACCATATGTTCTTCCACAGGCTTGTGTAATATGATCGGACCAGTTAAGCGACCGATTGAATGTGACTCCAAAATTTTTTTATAGTGGTTACAATATCAATTTTGGTCTCTCCCAGGTATATATTGATGTCATCACTTAATGATACGGTTTTTTTGCAAATGATAATACATTTTGATTTCTTTGGATTTAATCGTAAACCATTGGCAGAGGCCCAGGTAATAACTCTATTAAGATCTTGATTGAGTTCGTTAACTTTATCATGAATAAGATCCTTGGGACTACTGAGGTAAATTTGAACATCGTCTGCATACATACGAATACGACAGTGTTGGATTTGCTCAGGTAAATCATTTGCGTATAATGAATACAATAATGGACCAAGTATAGACCCTTGAGGAACACCTCTAGGCAAGTGCAAAGGCCTTGATGTTCTGTCTTTATTTGTAACTGATTGAAATCTATCCGTCAGGTATGATTTAATTAACTTTGTCGCTGTGGACGAAAAGTTAAATATTTTTTTGAGTTTCATAATCAATGTATTGTGATCCACAGTGTCGAATGCTTTAGAGTGATCTAACAAAACTAAGAAGGTAATTTTGTTGTCATCAAGATTAACACGGATATTTTCAACCACTTCCGTTAAGGCTGTGATACAACTATGATGTGGCCTAAAGCCAGATTGCCGATCAGTCAAAAGCTCGTTTGAGTAGATATATTTGGAAATTTGTTTATGTAAAATCCGCTCGAAGACTTTAGAGAGATAGGGAAGAATAGATATAGGTCTATATTCTTTATCTGATTTTAGCACTGGTATTACTTTGGCATACTTCCATTCTGTTGGATATGTGCTGGTGGTGACTATGGTATTAAAAATATGATATACATAACTTATGATCCAAGGGAGTATAATTTTTATGAATCTAGGATGAATATCATCTGGCCCAATGGCATTGGACTTAATTGACCAGAAACCTTCAAATACTTCATTTATGTGAAAGCACATAACGTTAAACGGATTTTCAGGCGACGTAACAGCAAGATTATCTGTATTATAAAAGCTATGTTGTACTGGAGGTTGAGGTATATTCACAAATTTCTCATTTAGGGAACTGACGTCTATTTCATTAGTATGAACTTTCTTTCCAATAATGCCAATATCACGGATTTGCTTCCAAGTTTGTTTTGTGTCGATCGCATTGTTGAATTTACTCCTATGATATGAAGACTTTTCTTGCTTTATTTTGGAGGCAGCTGCCTTTTTTGCAGCTCGAAAATTGATAAACAATTCATTTGTGCGGTAGCGTTTCCATCTGTAATATAAATTATCGCGATTTTCAATAAGTAGCTTTATCTCCGCTGTGAACCATGGTGTAATTTTTTGTTTTGTATATTTTGTTTTTAATGGGACGTGTTTATTAAATATCGATAAAATGATGCTGTTGAGTAACTTTACTTGATCATTGGCAGATTGGATATAGTAAATATCATTCCACGGAGCATTACTAAGATCTGCTACAAGAGATGCCATATATATTTTATTGTAATCTCGAAAGGAAAACTTTTCATTGTACCGCACAACGTTAAAATTGTAAGACATAAAGATAAGATCATGCTTGGAGTAAACTGGTGCAGCTAACTGGTCGTAGTGCAGAACTTTACTACTATTATCAACGAAGAAAATGGCAAGCAATGTAGAATTGGTCGCTGTATAGTGTGTTGGTGTTGAGCTGTTTACAGCAGATAAGTTGAAGGAGGCCATAGTAGAACAAAGATTCAATCCAGTTTGAGTTAGTATATTACTATTGAAATCACCTGTTATTATTATGTTAGAGTATGCCACAGTATGTAATTCTAGCTCAGTTACAAGGGAATGAAGCTTGATATTATTATTTGGTCTGTAGACATTACCTAGCAACAACTTCTCATCCTTTGAATTCAGCTCTACAAATATGTGTTCAACATCATTCTTAGCTTGAAATTTTGAGATAAGCTTACACGATATGCTGTTTTTAATATAGATTGCCACTCCTCCAGCATTTCCATCACGATCACATCTAAAGATTTTATAACCTCGTAGTTCGATCAGTTTGTTATTATGGGCTTCGTTAAACCAAGTTTCTGAGATGCACACAGCATCAATACCAGAGTCTTCAAAAATGTAGCGAGATTCATCGATTTTTCGATATAAACTTTGTGCATTTATATGACAGATGGAAAAACCAGAATAGCGTTTTGCAAATATTCGCACCATATTATAGTTACCTTCCCTGGAACCAAGTTGATTAGTTGAAGAATTTATAACTAAAAAATTGTGTAGCAACGCAATAAGTATTAAAAAACTTTTTTTTGACAAGTAAATTAGTTAAAAGGTTAAAAAAATGTTTGTATGTCACGATATAAATGATAAATAATAAATGTCTAATAAACTATATCTATCATTAAGAGTAGCATTAAAAGTTATGAGAGAGATTGTTCGGCTCCAAATCATCTTAAAGAAAAAGCTGGTCTAAATTCTCTTGAAACTCTACTAAAATTGGGTCATCATTATGAAATTTCTTAATGTATACAAGACCTCTGAGCGTATAGGCCGACTGAATTTTATTTTCCCTTTTCATACGCAGAGCAGCTTTGAATATCCTGTAGTTATGTGGTGTTAGATTTTCATTTATGTAAATTGGTTGATCGCTTTGTATATCAGCATGGTTTAAGGTTAGTGCAGTTCTGGTTTCACGCCTAAGTTTGGCTATAGACTTAAGCAAAAAATTTTTTTCAAAGGGTGACTGAAGTTTTGCAACAATAACTTCATCAGTTGGCACGTATGGTTTGTTGTTCCTATATATCTTTTGAAGTCTATATATCTTTTCAAGTTTCGGAGTGGGAATGTTTAAATTTCGGCAGATAGACTCGAAAACACAATGTAAATTTTCATTATCCATTTTGGGTACGCCAGAAATTCTAATACTACTTGCCACAACAGAATTTTCATGGGTTAGCATTTTCTTCTTAAGGTCTTGAATTTCAGCTTTCATGCTATCTATTTGGGAACATTTGGCCTCAAGATTACTAACTCTCTCAGATATATTATTCAAGATTTCCCTGAAACTTTTAAATTCGGTCTCAACAACTTCACGAATCCTCTCTTCACTTTCACTTATAAGACCTTTCATATAACTAAAATGCTTCCTTTCACTGTCCTTAATGGATTCATCAATTTTCTGGGCAGTTAGTGCTTCACTTTCACGTATCAGGGCAACAAGAAAACTTCTGTCACCAGTAGACAAACGTGGGGTTTTTACACCATTTTCAAGTGGAGAGTCCGCCGCGGGATCTCTGGATCTTTTGGCTGAAGATGATGCACCAGATCTAGTCATTATGGTATTATTCATGTTTATTTTTGAATATCTGGTAAAAAAGTTTGCTGGGAAATAATGTTTTTAAAAAATAACGGCCTTTTTTTACTATTGCAATACCGTGCTCAATAAGTAGTACCTGTAGTTGAGTTTGGCAACACTTTCACAAACCAGTATTTGTTTAAGTGAAACAGCTGCTGTTGTTTACAAATTTAGTTATTTTTATCCGGCAATAGTTGTCTCGTTTGTGTAGTTTGAGTGAAATTTAAATGATTTTTCTTTTTTTGTAAATTAATATAATTAATTACAAATTATAATTTTGTCCAAATGCAGGTAACTTCAATTTCCCGGGATAATCACAAAGTGCACAATTGTTTTCCCGTAATTTTTGAGTTTTAAAGGTAGAGATTATCGGACTTTTTTGCAAAAAATGTGAGAGCCCCTATCACAGACGTGTGTTATTTTGCTCTTTCTATTTTATTTTTTTTTTTTTGTATCAACAAAAACATTTTCGTTTGTAATTTTACTTTACAATAACACGGAAATATGGAAGCTGCTATAACTTCACTTCTTCAGCAACTAAAAGAGCAACAGCATCAATATCATTTGGCTATGCAGGAGTTAATGAAGAAACTTACAGCAGATAAGGGGACAACCACCGTAAAAAGTGACAGTGCAGAATTCCTTATAGAGGCGCTTGCTTCAAATATCACGGAATTTCATCATGATGACCATAACCTCACTTTCGACATGTGGTACGCAAGGTACGAGGATTTGTTCAATGTAGACGCTGCTAAATTAGATGACGCTGCTAAGGTTCGTTTGTTACTTAGAAAACTTAGTCCAATGGTACACAGCAAATATACAAATTATATTTGGCCAAAACATGCTCGCGATTTGCAGTTTAAAGAAACTGTGGAAAAGCTCACAACCTTGTTTGGTCTTCAAACATCACAATTTAACGTAAGGTATAATTGTATGCAAATTACAAAAGATGCAGCTACTGATTTTGTAACATATGCCGGAATCGTTAACCGACAGTGTGAATTGTTCAAATTGAAGGATCTGACGCTAGATCAGTTTAAATGTTTAATATTCGTCATGGGGTTGAAATCATCATCAGAATACGAAATTCATACTAAAATGTTGAACAAGTTAGAGAGCGAGGGTGATAAAGTAACTCTTGATTTACTTTCTACAGAGTGTCAGCGATTAATTAACCTCAAATTGGACATAAATCTCACTGAAAGGCCCAAACATGACATGCAGGTTAAATAAGTTCACACAAACAAAAAGCCTAAATCTGTGCCCAAATATCCAGGCTGGTTTTGTGGAGGAATGCACTTTGCAAACGAGTGTTCATACAAGAAGCATAAATGTGGACAGTGTAGTGTGGTAGGTCACAAAGAGGGGTATTGCAACGTTTTCAAAAATAAAAACAAGAACAAACAAAATAATTCAAAACAAAATAATTTCAACAAAAAGTACAAATTTTGAAACTAAAAGCATTTTTGCTGTTAACAAAATTAATACGCAAAGAAAATATATTTGAATGGAAATTAATAATTCGATGGTTGAGCTACAGCTAGATACCGCTTCTGACATATCGATTATATCAGAAAGCACTTTTGAAAAACTTTGTGTAGATAAAACTACAGAAGTAACTAATACCGCAAAGAGCGCAACTGGTAAATTACCTCTTTCATTTCAATTTAATTGCAACGTTAAATTTCGTACCAGACATGATGATGACACCCTTAGATGATTTGAACGTTTTAAGATTTGATTGGATAGAAGCTTTGCAATTGAATGAATTACCAATAAATAGTATTCTGTTAAAGCACAATCCGTGGAAATCGATGGTAATTTTTGTGAAAAAATGTCGTTTTTGAAAGACTCTTTTTCAGAGGTTTTCGATGGGAAATTTGGTTTATGTACAAAAGCAAAGGCACATTTGACAGTAAAAGCAAATCAACAACCTGTTTTTCGTCCCAAGCGACCAGTAGCTTATGCCGTCCAAGATTTAGTAGAAGAAGAACTGCAAAGATTACAGGATACTGGAGTGATTTCACAAGTCTTACATTCAGAGTGGGCAGCACCAATTGTGGTCATTAAAAAATCAAATGGTTCCATCATAATATGCGCAGATTTCTCTACTGGATTGAACAACGCTCTAGAACTTCATCAATATCCACTTCCTTTGCCGGAGGATATATTTTCAAAATTAGCTAACTCAAAATATTTTAGCCACATAGATTTGTCCGACGCATTTCTTCAGATAGAAGTTGATTATGAATCGAAGCATCTTCTAACGATCAATACTCACATGGGTTTATTTCGTTATAATCGTATGGTATTTGGAGTGAAAACATTTCCTGCCATATTTCAACAAATTATGGATAAAATGTTAGCTGGAATGGGAAATGTTGCAGGTAAAGATGAAACCGAGCACAACAACAACCTTCATGAAGTCTTACGGAGAATTCAGGATTATGGTCTTAAGATCAAATTTGAAAAGTGTAAATTTTTTTCAACTGAAGTACGGTATCTCGATTATGTAATAAATAAACAAGGCTTGCAATTTTTATAGCAAATTTGTAGATAATATGCGCGCTTTGAGGGGTCCTTTGGATGAATTGCTCAAAACAAATGTTAAATTCGATTGGAAACCAATTCATAGCAACTCTTTTGAAAAATTAAAAGAAATTCTTTCTTCAAAATTACTTTTAACACATTACGATCCGTCGAAAAATATAATCGTTGCAGCCGATGCCTCAAATTACGGTTTGGGAGCATGTATTCTTCATGAGTATGAAGATGGTACAGTGAAAGCCATTTGTCATGCCTCAAGATCTTTGACACCCGCTGAAAAATCGTATAGTCAAATAGAAAAGGAAGCATTAGACTTGGTCTTCGCAGTAACAAAATTTCACAAGATGATTTTTGGTCGTAAATTCAAGCTTCATACTGATCACAAACCGTTGCTAGCAATTTTAGGAAAAAAGTCTGGTATAGCAGTACATCAAGCAAATAGACTACAGCGATGGGCAGTACAACTATTAGTTTCATTTCAACTAATAGTTTTGGTTATGCGGATGTGTTATCACGCCTCATCGATACACAACAGTCAAACAATGAAGAATATGTTATTGCCGCGATCAAATTTGAAGATGAAATAAAACAAGTTTTATGCGAAAACTTTGATAAATTACCAATAACACATAAAATGGTAATTTATCAAACACAAATAGATCCAATTTTAAAACAAATTTATTATTTCATTGAAAATAAATGGCCCGGTACTACACCAAATGTAGATCTAAAGCCATATTTTAACAGAAAAGATGATTTTTCTATTGTAAATAATAGGTCTGTTTCTTTACTTTTTGGGTAAAGTTCGTGAAAAAGAGAGCAAGCATTATTTTTTCTTGTAATAAAAGTTTTTGGCGTTGATAAGTGCGGACGCGTTTTTTTTTAGCTCGCATTAACAAAAAACAAAACATACATTGTGTGAATAATTTCAAACAAAAACAAACAAACAAACCTGTTTTAATACAACAACAAAGTTGTCTGTAATTTTTTTTCTTTCTTTCTCTTTATTTTTTACAACAGCATATTGAATTGCTACTTTAAAAATAAAACAAAAACAATAAGGGCTAATGAGCCTCTTTAATTTAAGCAAACAAAATGTAGACAATATTGTATTAAATAAAGACAAAAAAACTGAAAATAATTTGTGTGTAAATTCTACGCCAGTTATACGTGCCCAATCTTGTTCGTCGCTTTTGCTAACCGATGACAATAATATAACTACAAACAAGTCGCCTTCTGAACACAGTGTTACCAACAGTAATATGGATAGTGCAGAAAAACCTAAGACTCAAGTGGGAATGGACAGATATATAACTGTGTTGAAAAGAGGTCGAAGCCCTAAATCTTCGCAGATTGCACCAATGTCCAAAGTACTTAAAGATAAGCAGTCTAACGGAATAAATTCCCAAAATCGTTTTGCTATTTTAGATAACGAAACAAGTGAACAAAAAACGGCACCCAAGTCGTTTAAACCACCACCAATTTTTTTAAGGGAAACAAATTCGAATGAATTAATAAATAAGTTAATTTCAGTTATCGGGGAAAATTCATTCTATGTAATTCCAATCAAGCGTGGTAACATTGATGAAACAAAAATTCATTTTATAGACGAAAGTAGTTATCGTAAAGCAGTAAAGGAGTTTGAAAGCTGCAATAAGAACTTTTATACCTATCAGCTGAAGAGTAGCAAAGGCCTACAGGTAGTCATCAAAGGTGTAGACTCATATGTTAATCCAGTGGAAATAAAAGCTGGCCTCCAAAAAGCAGGATTTAAAGTCAAAAGCGTTGATAATCTCAGAAATCGAGAGCGTGTCCTTCAACCTCTATTTCGCGTTGAACTGGAACCTGGGGATATTAGATTAAAGAAGCACGAAACGCATCCCATTTATAATTAAAATATCTGTTACACCGCAGGATAAGTGTAGAGGAACCACATAAGCGATCAGGACCCGTTCAGTATTTAAATTGCCAAGAATACGGCCATACAAGGGCTTACTGCAAGTTGCCTCCGGTTTGCGTTGTGTGTGGAGAGCTTCATTGTTCCGCCCAATGCGACAAACCAAAGGATGACTCCAAGGTTAAAAAATGTAGCAATTGCGGTGGAAATCACACTGCTAACTACAGAGGCTGTCCAGTTTTTTCTGAGGTAAGGAAGTCAACTCAGAAATTAAATACTCCTGCTAGGCAGCCACAATACCAAGCAAATGCTCATTACCCTCAGTGAGCTCAACCCACAACCAAACATGTTTCATACGCGGATATATTAAAATCCAATCATGTTTTAGCACACAAAGAGACACCTACAAACAATTCTATCCCAAATATGCATCCAGAAGCTAAAGAACAAACTCCATCTGGTAACTACAATCGTCTCGAAGCAAGTATCGAGACATTAGTACATTCGTTAAACAGTTTTATGAGCTCTATGAGCAGCATGATGCAAGAAATGGTTCGCATGCAATCTATGATGTTGCAGGCGGTACTTAACAAACCATGAACTGTTTAAAAATATGTTTCTGGAACGCAAACGGCTTACGCCAACACAAAAATGAACTCGAGTACTTCTTAAAGAACCAACAAATTGATGTCATGATGGTTTCAGAGACTCATTTAACAACAAATAGCTTTTTTAAAATCAATGGCTATATATTATATGACACTAAAGACCCCCGTGGCAGAGCATGTGGTGGTTCAGCAATTCTAATAAGGGCTCGAATTAAACATCATTTACTGTGTGATTTTTGTGAGGACTACCTTAAAGCAACAAACATCTGTATTAAAGAATATCATCAAAACTTTGTTATTTCTTCGATTTATTCACCTCCTAGATTTCAAATATCAGAGAGTCAATATATCGATTTTTTCAAATCAATAGGTCCCTGTTTCATAGCATCAGGCGACTACAACGCTAAACATACGTTTTGGGGATCACGCCTAATAACTCCAAAAGGTCGTGTTTTGTTTGATACAATTTCAAAAATGCGTCTGAATGTGATATCAAGTGGACAACCCACCTATTGGCCTACTGATCGACAAAAAATACCTGATGTTATTGATTTTGGCGTGACTAAAGGTATTTCGAGAGAAATGATTAAGGTTGAAGCGTCACTCGAATTATCCTCAGATCATTCACTCACTATTGTCTATATATGGAATCAGCAAAATATCGTGTCGCCAACAACTTGCACAAGCATTAATTGGTTGAAATATAGAAAGTATCTCAGTACTCATTTTTCGGAAAACATACCGCTAAGAACACCAGAAGATGTGGACCAGAGTCTAATTTATTTTGATCAAAACCTTAAATCAGCTGCCCAACATGCGACAGAAACCAGACAACCAGCTAGATACAATCAAATTTATTTTGTAGATGTCGAGCGGCTCTTGGCTGAAAAAAGAAAAATTAGAAGAGAGTGGCAAGCACACAGATCTCCTCAACTCAAATCTAGACTTAAAGATTGCACGAAACGACTAAGACAGCTGCTGGAATCTCGAAGAGTAGCATCTCTGAAAAATTACTTGGAAGGCCTCGACGCAACTGCTCAATCAGATTATTCATTATGGCGTGCATGTAGAAACCTTAAAAGACCGGTCGTACGTAAGCCTCCCTTGCGAACTTCTTGTGGAGACTGGGCAAGGAATGATACCGAAAAAGGCAATTTGTTTGTTGGACATTTGAAGAAGGTTTACACCCCAAATGTATGTACTGATATAGCTGAGTTACCATCAGTAGAGACTAGTGCCGTAGTAACCCTAAGATTTGAATTTAGCGATATTGAAAGGGCAATAGCAGATTTAAACACCAAAAAAGCCCCTGGCGTTGATAAAACAAGTAACAAGATGTTAGTTGAGTTGCCCCGTATAGGTCGCAGAATTATTCTGTTTGTTTTTAATGCCATCTTACGTCTTGAGTACTTTCCCACAGAGTGGAAGGTCTCTTTGATAACTATGATTCCTAAACCAGGAAAATACCACACAAAAGTAGAATCATACAGACCTATAAGCCTTTTATCAAACGTGTCAGAGCTATTTGAGAAAATATTTATAACTAAGCTGAATCCAATTCTTAGCGCGAAAGGATGCATTCCGAACCATCAATTCGGCTTCAGAAAACAACATAGTACGATCCAACAAACACACAGATTAGTAAATGTAATTAAAACGACCTTTGAAGAAAAAAAAAACTGTTCTGCGCTCTTTATCGACGTTTCTCAAGCATTCGATAAGGTTTGGCACGGCCTAATATTTAAGCTAAAGCTGAACTTGCCCGAAAACTTGTATAAGCTCTTAAAAGATTATTTAACGAATCGCAAGTTTTTACTAAAAGAAGGTGACTTTTTAAGCTCGCCACAGCTCATTTAAGCCGGAGTTCCCCAAGGTAGTATTTTGGGACCAATTTTATATTTACTGTACACATCGGATATGCCAATTAGCACCCTAGTCCACACATCAACTTTTGCAGATGACACAGCTTTTTTAAGTATTCATGAAAGTGCCCAAGAAGCATCACAACTTTTACAAGACCACATACTCAATTTGGAAAAATGGCTAGAAAAATGGAGAATAAAAGTGAATGAACAAAAATGCACTCACATAACTTTCACACTGTGCAGGGACTCATGCCCTCCTATTCGCATAAATAACCAAATGATACCACAGCTTTCAGACGTTAAATACCTGGGTATACATCTTGACCGTCGCCTTACTTGGAAAAGCCACATTGACTTCAAGTTAACACAAATGAAACTAAAAGCAGTACAACTAAATTGGCTTATTGGCAGAAACTCCACCCTGAGCTTAGATTGTAAACTTCTACTGTACAAGTCGGTCCTCAAACCAATTTGGTGTTATGGGATTCAGTTATGGGGCACTGCCTCAGCTAGCAATGTAGAAAAAATTCAAAGGCGCCAAAATAAGATTTTACGTATTATTACATCTGCTCCCTGGTATATAAAAAATTCGAACATCCACAAAGACCTAAACATGCCATCAGTTAAAGCAGAAATAGCGAAACATGCTGTCACATATCTAAAGAGGCTTGAATCTCATCCAAACCCTTTGGCGCGTAACATGCTGAATGAACCTGGTTACATTCGACTAAAAAGAAGAGATACTGCTTTTCTTGGCCGTACATTAGAGGGATGACCCGCAAATGACTTCAAAATCCGTGAAACAAACATTATTTTTGTCTAGCACTGGCTGGACTTAAAAAGAATATTTTATTTTAGACTTAAGATACGAGTAATTATTGTTAGTTCAAAAATATTGAAGATACAATAAATAAATTATGAAAAAAAAAAACAAAAAATTATTTTTTCTCATAAAGAGACAAGATTACATAAAAGTACGGGAACACCAAAAACCAAATTTTTAACTCATAATAAAAAGTCAGTGTTTTGGAAGTTTTGATAAAGTAATTTATCAAAAAACGTCGGGAAAAATGTAAAATACATTGTTTTATTTACATTAAAGAAGTCAGGCCTTATTAGCTTATTTATTAAATAAAGAAACCAAGTAACACTGGCCAAATATTCCAATAAGAAAACATTGTCGGAAAGCTTGCCGAAATCAAAATTTAATTTATTCAACATCAATCACGAAAACATTCAAATCAACAGCATGAAGGACTATTTCAAACATATAACGCTGAAATACGACATAGAGACTTCCAGAACACTTAAAGAGTACTGCAACGAAACAAAAAGACTAAGGCATCAAAAAGGCAGATTGAAATTCATTTTATCTTGCAGAAGCTACGGTATTATTCCAAATCACACAAAAAACACAACAACGCAGTTAACACAACTTTTTACATGTACGACGATAAAAAGTAAACTTAGAAAAGTCGAATATAATTTTCATAAAAAAATTCTTAATTTCGAGATATCACAGACAAATGTAAACATCACAAATATAAAACGAAAGATTTACCATTTAAAAACAACAATTGAAAAAACGTTGATAGAAGAAGACTTCACTGCTTTTATTAACAGACAGAAAAACAGAATTAAACATATGGCCAAAGTAACGAGAGATAAACAAAACACAAAACTTGACACACTGAAAGAAAAACAGTTTAAAATTTATGGGCTTACTTATAATAATAATAGGTTTGAAAATAAAACTGATCTATACATTCCTATGGAGTACAAATGGATTCTGTCACTGGGGAAAAAATTCGCGTTACCAATAAATAAACAAAATTTTTCGCCATTACATACTATTGCAGATATTGAGCAATGTATACAAAGATTAGATGACCCTGAAGAAAAAGCAAAAGACATAGCAAGAACTAAGCTTGCAAATAACATCATAAGGTACAAAAGAAATTTAAAAAACACCCCAAAGGAAAAATTCATATTAAATATATACGATAAAACTAGACAATATCTAAGAAGAAAGAAGAATATCGTTATTATACAGGCTGACAAGGGTAACAAAACTGTAGCTTTATATGAAAAAGATTATAAAGACAAAATGGAAACACTACTTGACGACAAAAACACCTACCGAAAGCTTAGAAGTAATTCAACCTTAAAACTTCAGAAAGACAACAATAACATAGTATTGGATCTATATAAGAATCAATATATTGACGGTTGGCAAAAAAGACAATTAATTTGCTCAGCTGCTACAGCACCTAGGATTTATGGACTACCCAAAATACATAAGCCGGAAACGCCACTTAGACCCATAATTTCATCCATACAAGTTCCCTGTTATGCACTTTCGAAATATGTAGGGAAAATCTTGAAAAATATAATCTCAGATAACTATAATATTAAAAATTCAAATAGACTGAAAGAACAACTCAACAAACTTAAACTGGATAAAAACGAAATTTTTATCTCTCTAGATGTCATTTCTCTTTTTACGAATATACCAATTAATAAAGTAATAAATATTATAATGGACAAATGGAATTTGATAAGTAAATATACAAAAATCCCTAAATCTAAATTCTTAAAAATTCTACCATTTTGCTTAAATGACAATAATTATTTTGTCTATAATAACGACTTTTACTCCCAAAAATTTTTGGTATGCCGATGGGAAATCCACTGTCTCCTACTATTGCGGATATTGTCTTGGATAACTTACTAGACGAAACTCTCATTGAGCTAAAAACTAAAAATATCAATTTCAAATACATAACCAAATATGTAGATGACATACTGGCTATAATAAACACTGACGAAAAAGACGAAATTTTAAAAGCTTTCAACAAATACCACCAAAAGATACAATTTACAATGGAAGTAGAAAGTGAAAACGCTATCACTTACTTAGACACTAAGTTATTCAGACAAGGAACCAAAATAGTGTTCAATTGGTACAAGAAAAGCACAGCATCTGGCAGAATTATTAATTTTAACTCTACACAGCCAAAAAGCCAAATAGTGAACACGGCCAAAAATTTTATTCGCAGAATATTGAATATAAGTGATACACAGTTTCATGAAGACAACATTAAATACATTAAAAGAACACTGAGAGAAAACAGCTTCCCTACGAATTTAATAAATTCGTTGGTAAATGAAATATATAGGAAAATTAAGAACAACAATAATAATTCAAATTCCATTAACATTGACGAAAAGCAATTTTACAGTGTACGTTATATTCCGGGTCTGACTGATAACAAAAACATCAGAAACACAATCAAAGACAATAACATCAACTTTGCATACAAACCAAATATAAAATTAAACACAATTTTCTCGAAAGTTAAAACAACGATTGACAAACAACAACAAAACAATATTGTGTATGAAATTAAGTGCAAAGGTAACAACAACAATTGCAATATGATTTACATTGGCACGACAAAACGAAGTTTAGAAACAAGAATGAAAGAACACAGAAATGATATAGAAAAACATAAACAAACAACAGCGTTGGCGCAACATATATTTGAAACAGGTCATACAGCTGATCTTGAAGGAGTTAAAATCTTAGATAAAGAAAACATTGAAAAGAAAAGGTACACTATAGAAAGCTTGAGAATTCAACAAAAGAGAGAATTTAAAGATGAAATGAGATGAGAGATGAATTTAAAAGAAGACACGGACAATATAAACGCGAACTACAGAGTGGCAATACTTTTAAACAAGCTGTGATATTAATTTAAGTTGTGTTGTTTCGTTTGAAATTAATTAATGTTATTTTTCAATTTTGTGTTATATGTTCCTTGTATTTCGTTTTTAAAACCAGAAATGTAAAAACAGGAAAAAAATTTTACTGTAAGTTTCATAAATATTTAAGCCATAATTTGATAAATACTTTAACGATTTGTAATGTTTTTGATAAATTAAATATCCCTTGAAAAAGTCAACAAATAATTGACGAAACGTCGGGAAAAATGTAAAATACATTGTTTTATTTACATTAAAGAAGTCAGGCCTTATTAGCTTATTTATTAAATAAAGAAACCAAGTAACACTGGCCAAATATTCCAATAAGTAAATTTTTGTTACTTTTGAATAAATTTTTATTGTCTACATTTACATTGGAAATTATCTGTAGGAAACAAAATCTTACTTAAAATAAAACACAAACACTTTTTTAATAAAAATCTTTTATATCAATATACATAGATACATATGTATATATGTAGCATTTCTATACTTTTTTTAAATTTTGTTCTTGATTTTTTTCTTTTTTCGATTGTTTATGTTTATAGCTGTTTGACAATTTACACAATTTGCCCGAAGAAAAACTTTGGGCTGTTTCGTGCAAGAAGAGGAAGAATTTTATTCTCTCAAAACTGCTCTCATTTACCCAAATTTAAAGTACGGGAACGCTTTTCGTGCAAATTGGGATCCCGAGTGATCCCAAAGTTGAGTAAAGAAACACAGCTAATGTTATCATGTTAGGCAGTAGAATTGTTATTCCAGCAATTTACCGGAAACGAGTGCTTAAACAAATTCACCATGGACATCCAGGAATAGAAAGGTCAAAAATCATTGCGACGAGCTACGTCTACTGGCCAAACATAGATGGTGACATCACAACACTAGTTCAAAACTGTAGTAATTGTACAGCAGTCGCTAAAATGCCAACAAAAACTTTACTTCATCAATGGCCAAAGCCAACGGAGCCATGGCAACGTTTACACATAGATTATGCTGGTCCAATAGAAGGAGAATATTTTTTAGTCATAGTCGACGCACTTTCCAAATGGCCAGAAATAGTAGCAACAAACTATTACCACGCACCAAATAATTCAAATACTCAAAGATGTATTCGCTCGCTTCGGATTGCCGCAAATAATTGTCTCTGACAATGCAACGCAATTCAAAAGCGCACAATTTGAAGAATTTTTGGCTCAAAATGGTATTAAGCACAATGTCGAATAGACAAGCTGAAAGATTTGTCGACACTTTCAAACGGATGCTTGCAAAGCAAAAGGGAGAGGGGAATATACATGAAAATTTGAACACGTTTTTACAAAGTTACCGGTCAACAGCAAACCCTAATACGCCTGACAAGAAATCGCCAGCCGAAATTATATTTGGTAGAAAAATGCGTATTACTCTAGATCTTTTAAATCCAACGATGGAAATAGAAAATATACCATCAACCCACAACAACAAAGTTTATGAACAATTCAACAGAAGACATGGCGCCAAACCAAGAGTTTTCGAAGAAAACGATACTGTGTATGCGAGAGTATACAAAAGTAACAACAGCTTTTGTTGGAGTCCTGGTAAAATTATCGAACAAGTCGGTAGTGTTATGTACAATGTTTTTCTTAATAATGGCGGATTGATTCGGTCACATGTAAATCAATTAAGAAAAAGATATAATGAAGACGATACTGCTGATGAGAAAGTCTGGTGTGATGCCTTAGATGTTTCGAAAATTCAGATTCTCAAAAAGATGTCCCAAGTACAAGTTCTACAACTTCTGATAATTCTGAATGTACAAGTACTACTACAAGAAGATTGCCGTCTACAGCACCAACTAACTTTTCAGATACTGCAGCCAATTCAACACCTAGTAGATCTCAACGGCAGCGACGTCCAGTCAACCGTTTCAGCCCTAGTTGAACACTTAAAAGGCGAGGTGTTGGGTCACCCTAACTCATATGTTTTTCTGAACCTTTCCTAAACAAACACATGTATATGAATTCATGCAATTTCTTTATTAGTATTAGTATGTAAGATGCAATTGTTAATTACTTGAATTTGAGAAGTGAATAAAAGAAGTTTGAAGATTACAACAAGTCTAAGCCACGTTTTCCTTGTCTTCAACCTTCCTTCCAACGAAAGGATCATATTAGAAAGTTTTCACACTTCTCTACTACTACTAGCCGGTCCCCATCACTCGCTGCGCTTCTACAAAAGAACTCAACGATTTTAATTCCAACAGTATTGGTCAAGATAGAGGGTAAAACTGCCTATGCACGTTGTTTGTTAGATGCGGGCACGTGTAACAGCAGAATATCGAACAAATTCGTCGAAAAATATAATTTAGTAACGCTGACCATGAAAAACGAAACCATTTGCCCTCTTGTTTTGAAGTCCAGATTTGACTCTGGTTCCAAGATAGATGGAATCTTTCGAGTTGACAACCGTTGACGACTCCTAGCTCCTCGCTGTCTGAACGTTATAAAATAATTTTCTCTGACTTATTTTTAGCAGATGCGAAATTTTATCAGTCCGCAGAAATTAATATCGTTATCGGTGTTGACTTATATACGAAAATTATTTGTGAGAACATCATTTCTAAATCAGGGTTGCCTATTGGTTGCTCAGTGCACAATTTTTGGTTGGGTAATTTACGGACCTTGTTCAAACTAATATAATTAATTAAAAGTTGTAAGATCACTTGAACTATCGGGCTAAATGCCAAACTTGTGTTATAAAGTTATATCACTCAAAATCTATACTTAATATGTAATCAAAATAATAACATATGGGATAATGGGATTTTAATTTAATTGATTTTGTCTACCAGCTCTAATCCAGAACTCACAACAAAAAAAAAAAAAAAAAAAAAAAAAAAAATTTCCGTTCCCACGACAATTGGATCTTCGCTCCGTAACGACCCGAGTATCACTCGGCCAAAGATTGTCAACTCAGCAACAGCTGTACCAACCGAAAGTTTTTTCCTCAGGTGAGCAAAATATGCCAGCTATTTTGCTCAAGATACTATTAATTATAGCTGGCGTTGAGCAAAACCCAGGTCCACAGATCTGGTTTTGTTCAGTGTGTCACAACAAAATAACCCGCAACATAACATCGGTCAAATGCTCAGTTTGTAAAAACTGGTGTCACTTGAAAAGGTGCTCAGGTCTCACCAGCCACCGCGATTGGTCCCCAAGCTTTGTGGCGAGTTGTTGTAGCAACCAACCAACTAACTCCAGCACTGCTCCTCCCACTGCTCCTCAGCAGAACCCCGTCTCATCCCCACCTGTGAGACACAGTAGAACACATTGTTCTATTTGCAACACAATAATTAGGAGGAATATTACATCAGTTCAGTGCAATGGTTGTAAAAGATGGTGTCATATGAGGCGCTGTACAAATTTACGCTTTCATATGGATTGGAGTGCTAGTTTCCTAGCCTCTTGCTGTGCAAATGCCACTCCTACGGCCAGCGTTACCCTTAACTCAACGGCGCAATCAACACCCAGAACGCCAAATGTACAGAACACTCCTCAATTACAACAACCTGTATTAACACCTACAACTCCACCTCAGGTGAATACATCGCCAAGACACCCCACTCAGCGGCAAGTGCAAAATACTGGTCCCGGCAGATCTTTTCAAATCATGCAATTGAATTGTAATGGTTTGAGAAACAAAATTGTGGAGATCACAAAATATATGCACGACAACAACATACCTATTGCCGCCATACAAGAAACAAAGCTGACCAATGATTGTTCACTCTCGGCCTCAGGGAATTACAATATTGTCAGAAGAGATAGAGATAGAGCACATGGTGGGGGACTTGCGTTCATTATAGAACGAAATGTCAGTTATAAATTGACAGCCCCCCCAACCCTCCCCATACCTGACCCCTTCCTAGAGGTTATGAGCATCTCAGTAGATACTGAAAATACTGAAATTGAAATCATCAATGTTTATATCCCGCCCGTCAACAGCATAGGAGCTAATTATCACCCAAGCATATCCCATCTCTTGCAGGGTGATAATAGAATAATACTTGGTGATTTCAATGCTCATCATGAGAGTTGGTATTCCCAATTACCTGAAGATCCCCGCGGTGGACTCATTGCAGAACAGATAGACGAATCAGATTTTGCCTCAATAAACGAAGATTTCCCAACAAGAGTAACTGCAAGATGTGTAAGCTCTCCAGACATATCCATTGTCTGCTCATCGCTACTTGCCTACACCAGCTGGCAAACCCAAATTGCATTTAACTCAGACCACATTCCCATTGTGGTCACTGTTGAGAAACCCAATGACTTCGTTGAGCCTGACAAGCGCACATTTATTAATTATAATAAAGCCGACTGGCAGGGATTCTCGAAATATATTGATGACTCCCTTCGTCAATTACCCCACCCTACTTGTGCCAGGAAGGGAGAGAAAGTTTTCAGGCAAACTATTCTCAGGGCAGCACGACGCTTTATTCCTGCAGGCAGAATACCCAATATTAGACCAAATTTCCCCACCAATGCAGCGCGTTTAACCCAAGAACGCGATCATTTGCGCGCTTGCAACCCAGCAGATGAGCGAATTGAGCTGTTGACGGCATAAATTAACAAACTCGTTAATGAACATCGTCGCAACAAGTGGTTAGAACACCTAAACCAATGCACGGTTAGCTCGAAAAATCTTTGGTCTACTATTAAAAGTCTATCTGGCACAAACTGCAATAAAAATCTCGCAGCTATAGGATTCGATGACATTCAATATACAGATGCAAAGAAATGTGCTAAGCTATTCTGCCGACAATTTGTCGATCATCCCACCTCGCAGAATCGGTCCAAAAGAGCTGTAATTCGGAGAAACAAGAATCTTGAACGGGATTCTGAGCCCATTTCTTTCACACTCGATGAAGTGAAATATATAATCTCCAAAGCGAAACCCTCTAAAGCTCTTGGTCCTGACGGCATCTCTATGTTAATGTTAAAGAAACTTGGCACAGTATCGCTGGAATATCTAGTACGCCTTCTAGAACTCTCGATTCAACAACTGGTGATTCCAGATATATGGAAGGTTGCTCGGATAATTCCCCTCCTAAAACCTGATAAACCCGCTACAAAAGGAGAATCATACCGCCCTATTTCCCTTTTATCACCCGTAGCAAAGGTTTTAGAAGCTTTAATATTGCCAACCCTGAAGGAGCATTTCTCGCTTGCCTCTCACCAACACGGCTTCAGGGAATCCTATAGTACCACGACAGCTTTGAATTTGATAGCTAACCAGATCGCAAATGGCCTCAATCAGCAGAGACCGTGTGAACGCACAATTGTGGCAGCCTTAGACTTATCTAAGGCTTTTGACACGGTTGACCACTCTTTGCTGATTAATGACATCTCGAACTCTACACTTCCCAATGATGTCAAACGCTGGGTTGCCAACTATTTAAGTGGCAGACAAGCGTTTGTTGAGTTCAGAGGCCAGAAGTCTAAATATCGCAAGATTAAAATTGGTGTGCCACAAGGAGGAGTACTGTCACCTATACTCTTCAACTTATATCTTGCACAACTTCCTGCCCCACCACAAGATATCAAGATGGTGTCTTATGCAGATGATTGCACCATCTATTCATCTGGTATTAACATCCAAGACATAAGTGCTAAAATTACTCAATATTTGGCCACCATCTCACAATTTATACAGGAACGTAGACTTCAGCTATCACCCTCAAAGTCTTCAGTGTCTCTTTTCACTTCCTGGACTAAAGAAGTAAGGATGGAATTAGATATCTCTGTCGAAGGCCGACGTATCCCTACGGTGCAAAACCCAAAAATTTTAGGCGTGGTCTTCGACAGCCTCCTTCACTTCGCTTCACACGCCACTTACATCAACCAGAAAGTGAAATCTCGGAACAAAGTTCTAAAAGCTCTTTCAGGCACCTCTTAGGGAATGACTAAAGAGACCATAATAACAACTCTCAAGGCTATTGGTCGCTCTCTCTTTAGTTATGCTGCCCCTATTTGGACCTCGTTCCTCAGTGATACTAAATGGCGAGTTTTACAAACTGCACAAAATAATGCACTTAGAATCGCTACCGGATGTGTCAGAATGACAAACATAGATCATCTTCATGAGGAGACCAGGATACTGCCGGTCAGGCAGCACAATGAGCTACTGACAAAGCAATACCTGGTGGCTTGTCACCTGCCCACCCACCCTAACCATGAAGTGATCATTCAAGATCCGTCTCCCCGTCACATCCGGCAGGACTTTCGTCTATATCGCAATGACATTCGAGATATTATTCCATCTCTTATAGATCGAATGGCCATTGCAGACGCCCAAAAGCTATTACATCAACAGGCGGTTTTAGGAGCTATGAATGGCTATAGATGTAATAGGGTCCTTAATGAACACCCCCCAGCGATTGCAGAAAATGAAAGGCTTCTTCCCAGGCAAACTAGAACCACCTTAGCACAATTAAGGGCCGGATGGTGCAGTATTCTTAACTGCTACCGCGAGCGTATAGTTCCCGGAACTTTAAATCGTTGCCCAGCCTGTCTTCAAAGCCCCCATGACACGGTGCATCTATTTCAATGTCCCAATAGGCCTACGGATCTGCGCCCCATAGACCTATGGTTAAGACCGATTGAAGTTGCGAAATTTCTCCAGCTCCAAGTTCCACCCACGTGACACTTTTACAATAATTAATTTATACACCTTAAATCTTTTCAGGAAAGAACTTCCGACAACAGCAGAGCTGTTACAACAACAACAACAACAAAAAATATCGTTAAAATTCATCTTCACAGCTCTTGAAAAATTACAAAAATAACTTGTTAATAATAAAATATGTCTCTCATTTTTTAGCGTTTTGTTCTTCTTAGGATTGTCTGAAATTTCCGTCATCGCTGGAAACTTTGAATAATATTTTAAGTCTATTGCAAAGAAAACCAAAAAAAGTTGTCAGAAATTGGTAATTCCTGAAAGCTGCTGTTGTCAGGATTTAAGATATGTACGAACCATTAAAGACAGTAATTTTTTTTTTCATTTGTATCAAATATTGATAATATTGCCACTGCTAAGTTGATTTTGAGTTACATATATACATAAATTCCATAAATAAAATGTATCTAAGTTTTCAAAAATATATTTTAGGAATTATTGACAACATAAATAAAATGTTTCAATAATGAAATGCAAAAATTTTTGAAAATTTTTAATATTGTAATGAGCAACTTTTTAAAAACTAGTTTGCTTAAAACTGAAATCTTTTAATTGATTATAAAAACAAACACAATTTTTTAGATTTTGAAGACGATTCTGTATTCACAGAAGCACAAATGATGAAAAAGAAAAAGATGATATCTATATACATATGTATATAATAAAACTGTAACAGATACATTTCTGTACATGAAATATTTATTGAAAAATTGTTGCTGGTGCAGTTAGTAATCGAAATGGAATACAAAACAGCAATTTTAAGAATTTTTTTCTGTTTTCCTATCTGTGTTCGCATCACATAAAAACTACTAGATAAAGTAAAATAAAATTTTGTGAGGAGGTACCTAAGTATCTCGGTTAAAATATAGAGAAAAAGTAGTGAAAGTACTCAAATTCACCGATTTAAAGCTACTGCAAACTTCACAGAACCTTTTAATTTTGAAATTTTAGAATTTTATATAAAGCCTTTGTTCCTGAGTACCTCACAGCTAGTTATTTATAATTGTGTTAATTTTATATAGAGCTATGTGATCAGATATTATCAAGATTTGATTTTGAAAATAAACTCAAAATTCTAGGCCAAATTAATCCATTTAGTATTATTAATGAAGAAAAAAGTTGATTTTCTGAAATTATAAAAACAATTTGATATTTTCTTGAAGACAGTGATAGACAAAGCTTGAAACTGAATCCAGACAATTAAAATTATTAGACCTAAAAATGTATCCTGCTAAAACATAAACTTATTGAGTTACAAACGAGAAATACTAGTCTTTAGTTTCACATTCTGACTAAATTTCAGCAAACGTGGAAAGAGTATTTAGGTAAATATAAATAAGACTAAAATAAGAAAGATCTCTGTGTTCATAAAAATTCATTTTTATTACTAAGATTTGTTGATTTTTTGAATATTTTGATAAGTTTTGCCTTTAATAAAAATGTTTTATTGGTAAAAAAGCGTTTGACGATTTTGTGACGATTTCAATAAGCTAGTTTCACGATAATGACGATTTAAATATGACGATATTACTTCTAAAAAATCTAGCAGCTATGGTGCAAGTTGGAAAAACACAATGCACTCTCAGTTTTTTACTAACAACACACTCACATTTTTCGAAACTGGATCTAAATTAGCAAGACTTTTTCTTAACCCCACATTAGACATTAAAAAAAGGCCATTAGGCCTTAACAAAAGTGAAACTTCATATGAAAAAACGTTATTTTTAATACTGGTTTTTTTATATGAAGTTTGACTTTTGTTAAGACATGTTGATAGCAAATGAAGACGGGGGTTTAACATGCCATAACAAACTGCATATGAAAAAAAAATAATATTTTTAAAACTTGTTTTTTATATGAAGTTTCACTTTTGTTAAGACATGTTAAAGTCTAATGGAGACATGGGTTTACAAGGGATTTTTGACAATTCTTACAAGTTTAATGTCAAAAAATAAACAGAGTTACCAGAAAAGTTTTACTAAAAGAATCAGAATTAAATGGATAAAAATAATTATTGTTTTGACATATTTTTTGCGTATATAAAAATAATAGTAATTTTTTTCTTCAAATATTCATTAAAAATACAGTTGGTATTATTTTGGAACTTTTATTTCATGAAAAAATTAATATTTATTTATGTACCACTCCCAGTATTCTTATATATCTCGGTTAAAATATAGAGAAAAAGTAGTGAAAGTACTCAAATTCACCGATTTAAAGCTACTGCAAACTTCACAGAACCTTTTAATTTTGAAATTTTAGAATTTTATATAAAGCCTTTGTTCCTGAGTACCTCACAGCTAGTTATTTATAATTGTGTTAATTTTATATAGAGCTATGTGATCAGATATTATCAAGATTTGATTTTGAAAATAAACTCAAAATTCTAGGCCAAATTAATCCATTTAGTATTATTAATGAAGAAAAAAGTTGATTTTCTGAAATTATAAAAACAATTTGATATTTTCTTGAAGACAGTGATAGACAAAGCTTGAAACTGAATCCAGACAATTAAAATTATTAGACCTAAAAATGTATCCTGCTAAAACATAAACTTATTGAGTTACAAACGAGAAATACTAGTCTTTAGTTTCACATTCTGACTAAATTTCAGCAAACGTGGAAAGAGTATTTAGGTAAATATAAATAAGACTAAAATAAGAAAGATCTCTGTGTTCATAAAAATTCATTTTTATTACTAAGATTTGTTGATTTTTTGAATATTTTGATAAGTTTTGCCTTTAATAAAAATGTTTTATTGGTAAAAAAGCGTTTGACGATTTTGTGACGATTTCAATAAGCTAGTTTCACGATAATGACGATTTAAATATGACGATATTACTTCTAAAAAATCTAGCAGCTATGGTGCAAGTTGGAAAAACACAATGCACTCTCAGTTTTTTACTAACAACACACTCACATTTTTCGAAACTGGATCTAAATTAGCAAGACTTTTTCTTAACCCCACATTAGACATTAAAAAAAGGCCATTAGGCCTTAACAAAAGTGAAACTTCATATGAAAAAACGTTATTTTTAATACTGGTTTTTTTATATGAAGTTTGACTTTTGTTAAGACATGTTGATAGCAAATGAAGACGGGGGTTTAACATGCCATAACAAACTGCATATGAAAAAAAAATAATATTTTTAAAACTTGTTTTTTATATGAAGTTTCACTTTTGTTAAGACATGTTAAAGTCTAATGGAGACATGGGTTTACAAGGGATTTTTGACAATTCTTACAAGTTTAATGTCAAAAAATAAACAGAGTTACCAGAAAAGTTTTACTAAAAGAATCAGAATTAAATGGATAAAAATAATTATTGTTTTGACATATTTTTTGCGTATATAAAAATAATAGTAATTTTTTTCTTCAAATATTCATTAAAAATACAGTTGGTATTATTTTGGAACTTTTATTTCATGAAAAAATTAATATTTATTTATGTACCACTCCCAGTATTCTTATTCAATCTGTATTTTGATATGTCAATGCTCATTAGTATGAAGGTTACTTGTGCAAAGTTTCAAGACTCTACCTAATATAGTTCTCCAGGTACGCTATAATAATTTTTCACTTTGTATAGGAGGTACCATGCGCACCATTCAAATTCAATATGTATTTCTCTACACAATGTATCTTAATATGGGGGTTACGGATGCAAAATTTCAAGGCTCTACCTATTGCAATTCTCTAGATACAGGATAATAATGTTTTACTATGTATGGGTGATACCACGTTCACTTTCCCAAATCAACCTATGTTTTTCTAGAGTATATGCATGGGTATGTGGTTTACTTGTACCCACTTTGAAGACAATACCTATTATAGATATTTATGTACACAATAATAATTTTTCACTTTGTATTTGAGGTACCACGCCTACTGTCCCAATTCATTCTGTATTTTGATAGACTATGCGCATTAGCATAGGGGTTACTCTTGCAAAGTTTCAAGGCGCTATCTATTGTAATTCGCCAGTTGCACGATAATAATATTTCACTTTGTATGGGAGGTACCACACCCACTATTCCAATTCAGTCTATGCTTGGCTCAAATATGTACGTTAATATTTCGGTTATTGGTACCAAATTCCAAGGCGCTACTTAGTGCAGTTCTCTAGATACAGGATAATAATTTTTCAATTTCCATGGGAGTTACCACTCCCGCTATTCTAATCCAGTCTGTGTTTACCTAAATTATGTATGTTAATATGATGGTTATTGTTTCAAAATTCCAAGGCGCTACATAGTGTAGTTCTCCAGATACAGGATAATAATTTTGCAATTTGTATGGGAGGTACCACTCCCGCAATTCTAATCCAGTCTGTGTTTAGCCTAACTATGTACGTTAATATGATGGTTTTTGGTGCAAAATTCCAAGGCGCTACCTAGTGCAGTACTTTAGATACAGGGTAATCATTTTTCACTTTGTATGGAATGTACCACGCCCGCTATTCCAATCCAGGCCATTTTTACTTAACTATGTATGTTAATATAGAGGTTACTGGTTGCAAGGTGCTACCTATTACTGTTACCAAGCAAAACGATGATAAATATTTACTTTGTATGGGAGGTGCCACGCCCACGTCGAATATGAAAAAAATAAGTACCCTATTTTACCATATCTAATAACAAATTGTGAAAATTTCAGAAAGGTCGGTTCATTAGTATAGGCAGCTATAGCTTTCCGATAAACAAACAAACATACAAGCAAACATATTGTGTGCTTTATATATAAAGATAAAGCAAACAGATGAGCAATTTTTGAAACCTATCGCTTCGACAACATTTTTACACCCCGCCTCCATTAGACATTAACATGTCTTAACAAAAGTCATACTTCATATAAAAAAAACATTATTTTTAATACTGGTTTTTTATGTGAAGTTTGACTTTTGTTAAAACATGTTGATAGCAAATGAAGACAGGGGTTTAAAATTAATTTTTTAACCCGCGTCTTCATTAGTCATTAATGTGTCTTAACAAAAGTCAAACTTCATATGAATACTGGTTTCTTTCATTTGAAATTTGACTTTTGTTGAGACATGTTGACAGCAAATGAAGACGGGGTTTAATGCATGAGTAAACATGCATACAAATTGTAATGCTGGCTACAGACAACGCAATTTGTTTCTGCAACACGTTTCACTTTCAGGTTTCATGTTTTGACACAAACACTGAAACCAACAGTGAAAACATAAACGAAATCTCAGTTTTGTTATTTTATATTGTAACATTATCATCGCGCGGAAGAGCGGATGCAAAAATGAATCGTGAAGTAATTCAATTAGCAGCAAGTGTTGTTATTGATGAAGTGTTATATCAGGAGGAAGAAGAGGAGTTACAACCGAAGAAAAGAAAAATGTGGTAAAAAAATTGATACTTAAAAAAATAGAATTTTTCTAATGAAAGGCTTTTAAAAGAGTTGAAAGAAAATGAGCCAATGGATTATAGAAATTATATGCGAATAGATGAAAAAACTTTTGCAAAATTGTTGGGAATGATCAAACAGAAAATAAGAAAGCGGTATACTTTTATGAGAGATGCAATATCAGCTGAGGCCAGATTAACGATAACATTAAGATATCTTGCAACTGGAAACTCTTTTGCAGACCTTAAATTCTCGACAGCTGTATCTCCTCAATCAATTGGTTAGGCTGTAATTGAGACATGTGAGGCCATTAACCAAACTTTAAAAGATTATATTAAGGTTTGTACATCTGGTTGAAAATATAACAGTATCTTAAAATACTTTAATATTTTTTAGCTACTAAAAAAACAGAATGGTTAGTGGTTGCAGAAGATTTTTAAAAAAAAAAGCCAGTTCCCGCACTGTTTAGGATCTTTGGATGGAAAACATATCAAAATAAAGCAGTCTCCGCATATAGGGTCGAATTATTTCAATTACAAGAAAACTTTCAGTATAGTAATGACGGCTCTTGTAAATAGCAATAGCGAGTTTTTAATTGTTGACGTTGGTGCCAATGGAAGAATTTCTGACGGTGGAGTGTTTAAAAATACAAAATTTTTCAAAAAATGGAAAATGGGGAAATAAACGTGCCAGAACCCCAACCTTTATTAGGTGAAACCCCCATTCCATATGTATTTGTAGCGGACGACGATTTTGCACTTCACCCAAATATTATGAAACCATATTCACATAATGGTCTATCACCTCAACATATATTTTTCAATAATAGGCTTAGTGCGGCAAGGGTGAAGGTAAAAAGGCTTTCGGGTTTCTGGCAGCAAGATTTAGAATTTTCAACACAACAATTGCTCTATAACCCGAAAAGGCAACCAAAATAGTTTTAAGTTGCTGTTACTTACATAAGTTCATAAGAAAAGAAATGCCTTCAGTTAACTATGCTACAGTGCCCACAGAAGACCTCGAACCTAATAATTTAATTAATTTCGAGCCTTCATTATCCAGAAACTCACCAGTGGAGGCCAAACAAATAAGAAATAGTTTATGTGAAGCTATGTACGCCAATACACATCATAATTAATCATACATTTTTTATTAAAACTGAAACAACTTTTATATAAAAAAAAATAAATAAAAACTTCTTTATGTCATAAAAAACAATAAAAACTTTAACTATTTTCATTCAAAACAATTTTTATAATAAAAAATAAATAAAACTTCTTTATTTCATAAAAAAAACAATAAAAAATTTAACTATTTTCATTCCCACAGTAAATACGATTGCTTATATTAGCTTGTTTGTAACAAACTTTTCTATTTTTAATACTTAGTAGTTTTTTCTAAATTGGCTTAGATTTTTTAGATCTCTATGAGAAAGAATTATCAGAAAATAAATCTGTAGAAGATGAGTATTCACATCCTTGTGATATATGTAGGTGTTTCTTCTCCTGAATAAGTTTGAGCCAAATGTGAGTTAATAAGTATAGGGGTTGATTGCCTATTAGTAACATCATGGACGGATATAATTTGTGTCACTGAACTGCATGATGAAGACCTGACATGATGCGACGGCGGATATGACGGCGTTTCAGTTCTAACGGTATTTAAGGTCAATTTTCCAAGCTGACCCAAAACAAATATTACATCACAGGCCCTTTTTGCATAAAGTTTTTGCGTGTTATCTAGCTTACGGTATAAGAAAGCCCAACCTTCTGCAAATATAGCAGCTTCATCCTTTTCTTTGGTTTTAGATAATACTTTATTTGCATTGTGGCTTTTTTCAACAGCTCGTTTCTCTCATGATTTCCAGAAATGATTTTTCTTTATACGACTTTTGCAGGTGGCTAAACAAAGAGAAAAAATATTTATGTAATTATGTCTAAAATTGCATATCCGAGAATTTAATTAAAAAGCTTACTGGTGAAGTTCTTTCTTCGGCTGAGCTACACATTGTTCTCATGCCGTCCTCTGGCAGTTCGAATTCCTTTAAAAAATTAAATTCGTTAAAATACCATAAATTTGGGTTATAGAGATCATTCACGCCAGCTCCACTTTTTTCACTTTGTAACGTCTTCTTTAATTCTCTTCTATATGATATTCGCATGTTCCTTATCCTGTTTTTAACTTTTTCAATGCTTGCGTTTATATCAATATTTTTATATTCAATTACTAATTTTTCAAATGCTGCTGCTCTTATAATTTTATTTTTATATTTATCACTTTTCACATCCCACAATTCAGGTAAACTTTTGTATAAATTAATAAAATTTACCCAGTGTTCATTTCTTTCGATCGCCATTTTGTTCTTTCTTAATTACATATGTAGATGTTTACAGCTTACTTGTTGTCAATGTACTAAACACATAAAATAATGAAACAGCGATACAAACAATTTAATCTGTTTCAATGCAACCAAAAAATATTTAAACATTTTGATGTTAATGAAACCTGGATTGCAACCCGAAGTGAAACACGAATTCAGACGACGCAATCTGTAATGAAATGAAACAGATTTCAGAAACACATTGCGTTGTCTGTAGCCAGCTTAAGATTTTCGTATATTTTCCACTATTTTCTTATGGCACTTTTTCCAAGGCAAATTTATGCTAGGTAAATGGCGAATTCAACATCATATGGCTTTTCTTGAGTGTCAAAATTATATCTCCTTATTCCTAATTTGCTTTGTGTATATTTTTATTTTGTTTACATTTTTTAAAGAAATAAACAAAACAAAAAGTGAAAAAAAAATTGTTAAATTTAAATTATTTTATTTTTTGAAAGTGTTTGTACTGAATAAATTTTAGAAAACTTCTGCCACAGGACATTGCACTTTTCTGCCCGTCTCTCTTTGTATCATTTAATGTTCTAAACATTTTTCAAAATGTTCTGAAAAATATAAAAAAATGTGTTTTTTGTTTTTCGTTTTGTTTTAACCTATTTAGGGACAAATTTTGTAAAGTGAAAAAAACATTGATTTTATTTTTCATTTTATTACTATTTGTTACCTTATATTTATAACAATTCAGTATAAAAAGATAAAACAAAATAGTAAATTTTACAAAAAAGACAACGTCGACATATGAGGCCATTTAGCGTAGAGTTCATCTACGAATGGAAAGATTTCATGCACTCAGGGTATACGGGGTCTTTACACTTTTCACTTATATCGTGTGTTCGTCTCGTACAATTTTTATCATGACATCGTGTGGTGTTTTATGCTCAACTTTTAAATTATAGTGTCCTATAGAATCTAGTCTAATTTCTGGAGTAACTTTAAAATTGGTTTTGAATTTTTAGATGGTTCAGAGTATACCTCGTTCTTGTTACGTTTACCTATCTGTATTAGTGAGCTCAAGAAGATAGATACATACATATTTTTTAATTTATTATAGTTAAAAAGAGTGTAAGAATTCGAAATTGATATATTGCAAAATTTAAATACAATCCTGTGATAAAACTTTTGCTAATTTAATTTAAAAAAAGCTAAATGTACACATATTTGCCGATGTCCCTGAAGAGGTTAATAGAGTTGTTTAAGACACAGAGTATTTTTTACACAAACAAAATGCCTATGGTTGTAGTTGTTGTACTAATGAGTCCACTTTGTTAATTTGCCTTGATAATATGCTTGGATAATACCTATACAAAACTTGTATGCAATTAATTACAGCTTAAGAGGCCGTCATCAAATTGAACAAAACATAAACAACATAATTAATTTGGGCATGTTGTTATAGGTGACGAATTCGTGTTTACGACATTTTCTGTTTAAACATAATTTACTGTTTTCCAACAATGTTATTAAAATGCTTATAGCACAGCATTAGTAGTAGTACTATTAAGCAACAGATAGCGCTGTTCGCAAATACTAATGTCAACCTAAAATACAACGGATTCATTGTCATGTTATAAAAGAGTTTTCATAACAAATGTTTTAACTACCATGTTAAAACTTGGAAATAACATTAATATGGGCAATCTATATTTAATTCTAACATGATGTTAGTGTTAATGTTTATCATTTTATGTCTAAGCATAAGCAAAAGTCAAACTTCGTATAAAAAAACATTATTTTTAATACTGGGGGTTTTTTTTATGAAGTTTGACTTTTATCAAGACAAATTTTTGTGAGGTATAGACACATGGTGAAAAATGACTTTTGTTAAGACATATTACTGTCTAATGGTGACGGGAGGTAATGTAAACTGATGGTAATGCAGACTAGCGGTATGTGAAATTTACACAACGTCTTGACGAGCCATTGAATTGGTTGCATTTGAACAAAGCGTTGTGCGAATAAATGTTCTAACATGCAGTCTTGAAGAGCCATTGATTTGTTCAACCATTGAACAAATTCATGTGCGCACATTAAAACCACTCGTGAAGACTGTCGTTGTCGATGTCATTTTCTTGTTCGAACAGCATTGTTAGAACATTTGTTCACTGTGCTATAAGCATTCGAACAACATGGACAACAAACAGAAAATTATGTTTTGTCGGAGCATGCACATCGATACGTTTTCTCCATACAGAGGAACGTAAACAAATTATTGTTATCTTATCTGCCGACGGTTTATTCATGTGCAAACAAATCAATGGCTCGTCAAGACGTAATAAAATACTGTTTGAACAAGAACATGACATCGACAACGACGGTCTACACAAGAGATTTTGATGTGCGCACATGAATTTGTTCAATGGTTGAACAAATCAATGGCTCGTCAAGACTGCGTATTAAATATGATTGTCAAATTAAAATTAATTGAAATGGCAATACCCTCATGCAAACGTCAAAAAATTCCTTTTCAGCTTCTACCTTTTTTCCGGTCTGTCCGAAACGTGTAAGTTCGTTTTTTCGTGTAAAGAAATATAATTTAAAAACATCTGCAATATGTGAAATATAGTTAAAATAATTTGTACGAGAAATTCTTTATAAATGTTTATAGGGTTTATTTGCAATTTTATTGATGACAAGCCTTTTGTCTTTGATATTTAAAAATTTAATGGTTGTGATTCCCTTTTTTTTGTAATGTAACTTATATATGCAAATATTTACATACATATTTGTTTTCTTAATATTATAACTATTTATATAAAACTATAAGTATGTAATAATTATTTGTGGTTTTTTTATAGTGTTGTAAAACATGAGGACTATTAATTCAAATCAGTGTGTTAAAATCCCTAAAAACATCAAAGCCTCAGTCAGAGCGCGTGTTGTCACAATCACTGGACCAAGAGGTGTGTTAAAGCGCAGTTTCAAACACTTGGCATTGGATATGTACATGGTAAACAAACGTACATTGAAAGTTGAGAAATGGTTTGGAGCCAAAAAGGAGTTGGCTGCTGTTCGCACTGTTTGCAGTCACATTGAAAACATGATTAAAGGTAAGTAAGAAATTTTGGCTCAAATCTAGTTTATGTTCACATATAAACATTGAAAAAATGTAAAATGAAAAAATTTTAGGCGTCTCTTAGTTTTGGAGTTAGGACCCCCAAAGGTTCTATTACTACGATTATACGTAGCATATTCGCAAATAATAAACTCAGTTTATGCGGAAAATTGCACTTAATAATAGTTATATATTTTTTTTATAGTTTGTGTTGCTTAGTGCTGTTTTCTTAAATTTTTAATGTTGTGATCAAACATAATAATTGTTTTTACAATTAAATTAATGCAATGTTGGAGCAAATTTTCCATTAATTCACACAATATATTTTATTTATTAAAGATGTGGCAACGCCATAAAAGTTATTTGCAAATAGTGTCGTTAATCAGAAATTGCTATCGTGAGTTAACTATTCGCAAATAAAAAATTACTTCACTGTTTATACAGCACTGTTTATACCTTGCTTAGAAACTACTGAACTAAGGGTCGCCCACAATTGTTTCGCAACATTTTTTGCTTAAATTTTACACACACTACTTTTTATTAATTTTTATGATGTCCCGTAAACTAGATTTGTTCCGAAATTTTTTTCTAAAAATTTTAATAATCATTTGCATTTTTTTAATATGTATTGTAGGCGTCACTGTAGGCTTTCAATACAAAATGCGTGCTGTATATGCTCATTTCCCGATAAACTGTGTTACCTCTGAAAACAATACCGTAATTGAAATACGTAATTTCTTGGGTGAAAAATATATTCGCCGCGTTCAAATGGCTCCGGGAGTCACAGTCGTTAACTCGACTGCACAAAAGGATGAACTGATTGTTGAAGGTAACGATATTGAATCTGTTTCCGGATCTGCTGCACTTATTCAGCAGTCTACTACTGTTAAAAACAAGGATATTCGTAAGTTCTTGGATGGTTTATATGTTTCCGAGAAGACCACCGTCGTTAAGCAAGAAGCTTAATATGTTCTTATTATTTGAAGAATAAATTAAGAAAATTTTTACAAACCTCTTTTTTTACTTTGGAAAATTGTGTCAACCAATGCTAAGGAACTTTAAACAAAATTTAGTTTTTCGTGGCAGTTTTAATATAAACGGTGTATTAAGCTACGAGCTGAGTTGATCTAAATAAAAGAGTTTGACAGCGTAGTCCAGAAAATGAAAAAATATTAATTTTTGTAGTCATTACGACATTATCATTCAAATGCAAGTTATTCAAAAGCCATCTAAAGCGGTTGAACGCCATATACATGTAATGGTCATGCAAAACAGGTGTAGAAGACCAGTAATCCTTATACCCAGCTAGGCAATTATTTCCACGAGGTTCTTTGACCAAAACAAAAAAAGAAAATTTGCTTTATTCCAATTCTTTTTTATGATTTGGTATACCTTCACCACCTGTATACTCACGCAGCTCACCATTTTAAAAATTTTCTTCCACTTTGGTTCTATGGCAGTAATTTCAGGAGATAACCCCGTATTAGGTAACTGATTAGCAATAGTAAATGATATGTTATTTAAAGGTATCTTAGCATCATCCGGCTCAATACCATCATGATTTGTCTGGGGCTCTGTAGGTATGTAACCTAGCACTAAAATATCCTTTACCTGCTCATAATCAATACTGCAGACACTTTCACCATCAGAAGGTATATCTTCTATATCACCTTCCTTGAGTACACGCGAAATCCTTATAATACCTATACGTAAAATTATGTATGTAAAAACATATTGCAAAAAATACTATAGCCACAGTGGTTAGAAATTCTCCATCTTATTACTTGATATTTCGAAGATAATTTTTTACATTCAGCCATATTAGTGTCTCGAATTTGGGACCTTTGTAATAGATTAAAGAGAAAACACGATTTTTTTCTTTAATCTATTACAAATGTGTGGAGCTCGAGTACCACTTCAAAAACCGTAATAAGGCTGATTTTTTTTTTGTTACGAAACAATACACATTAAACAAAGGGACACTGAATTCGTATAATAGAGCACGTTCATAAGACGTAATTGTTGGCAACTGTTGAGCTAACAGTTACGTCTTGGAAACGGCTTGATAAATATGCCACAAAATAAAGAGCTGGCGGTTATTACGTATTTCGATTCGAAAAAAATCTTTTTCGAAACAATGTAAACAATTAAAAACTATAAAATTAACTAAATTAATTAGTTTAGCTGAGAATTATGGAGAAGAAACGGCATAACTCTCTTTTATTAGAAATTTAGGTTGAGTACAATATTCAACATATTGTGAGCGTCAAAAGAAATTGTACACCTTAGGCGTTCATGTTAAAAACTGTAATTTATTAATTTCTTTATAATTTAAATGAATATTTCATATTTTTTATTTAGTATACGTCCTTTTATTAAAAAAGAAAATCAAAACTCCAACAACAACAAAAAATATAGAACACTCATTATTCAATAGAGCCCTTACATTGTGGGTTTCGCCCTCAATAAAAAGGTTTGTAGATATACAGGGACCCTGTAGATATATATAGGTAGGACACCTAAATAAATATGCAGTACTTACCCAGCAAAAAATACTGCTTCTTCGTATACAGGTTTGTAAAGACGAGTTGTTATCGCTTACGAACCTGCTTACGTATGACGATATTTGTTCTCGATGTCACACTTAGTAGCATTTCCTTTTAAGCGCGGTATTAAGTTCGTAACTCTTCGTGAATTCAAATTTGTTTATCTCTGCCTTACAGTTGTGCTTTTTAGTATGCACTACTGTAAGGCGAAATTAAAAAATTCGTTGTTTTTTTGAAAACTTAACATTTTATGTCATACAAAATTGCAATTATTTAGGCAAAATATATGCGCTTACTATTAAGAGATTTTGTATGACAGGAAAAGATTTTACTGCTTCCAAAAACCCATTTTTTTTGCTGGGTATAAACTAAATCTAACGAGCCTAAAGCCGATATGGCTGCTTTCAGCAAGTCAGGAATTGAGAGGGACGCACATGGCCCTAGCAGCAGCATCAAATCCAGCTGAGCATATTATTTTATTGTCGTAAGGTTATGCCGAATATTGTCGCCTACGAGAACTGATTTAAATTTAGTTGAAAAGTTTTACATAAAAAACATAAACATTGCAAGTTCAATAAAGGATTGAATATAATACAGCAATTAGTTCATAATGCATTGAGTAATATAAAAAACTTTTTTTTAATTATAACAAATTTTTATGTAAGAGCGCGAACAGAGTTTTATATAAGGTTTGACATTTTCAGATAGCAAATATAAACAGCTGTTTTAACAGTTTTACCTGTATTATTAACGTGAGCCAAGATAGCGTCGATTTTGGGAATTTAAAAACCGGAAAAAACGGAAAAATAAATACCCTGTAATGGGGAATTTTACTAATAGCGTCGATTTTGGAATTAAAAACAGGGGAAAAATAAATACCTGTAATAGCATAGATTTTAGGTGTATATGAAGGTATAAAAAAGGGAAAATGGTTATTGAAATCTATGATACTTCCATGAATAATATCCAGTGTGAGCATAAAACATTCTCCGCCGCATTTATTACCCTCCACATCAACGTTGAAACCGTACTCCTCCCAAAATTAATATCATTGTCCTTAGCTAAAAGTAATATATTACTTCATTTATGTTCTTGTAACAAATGTACACAATACTTATCTATAACACCTTGAAACGAGGCTGTGGCCAAAAACCGCAGTGTGGTCGTCACTTGTATAATTAGTGGAATTGAAGAATTTTTTAAATGAGGACTCAGTTTGTTTAAAACCATTACAAATGCTTCTTTGCTTAGTCGATAATAACTTATAAACTTAAAATGCATGTGTAATTACATTTATATGTAGTATGTCTGATTATGGCAAAAATAAGAACACTTCACTGCGTTTGGACAAGAAAGGGGATTCAAGGCATCCATTAAACTCCTACGTCTCAATTTTTCGGCGGAGTGTTGTCGTGTTTGTGCAGTCAAAACCGCAACGGTTGAAACTCCAGGCATTTTTTTCTTTGAAACTTTTTTTTTTTTTTAATTTAATATAAAAATTTGTCTGTTCTATTTAACTTTATTTTCTTCTTTAATAACCATATGTTTTTGTGTTGGTTTTCACAATATAGCCACATTTAGTGAGCAATATTGCCACATTTAACTTAAAACTAAGAAACCTAGAATTTATCGGAATGAAGCAAATCAATCAAAGTCTGAAGAAGGCAAAACAAATTTGATCGAATTGAAAATTCGTAATCAAAATCATTCCGAAAAAATTCTGTGACAGGCCTGTATATATTTTGAAAATATAGACTTTAATGAACATTTGAATTAATCGTGCTGAAAATCCGCAGAGCCGTTCCCGAGAAAAGTGGCTTCATCCCTAGTGGGCACAAAAAACCTATATATTTGAAAATATAGACTTCAATGAACATTTTGAAGCAATCGTGCTAAAAATCCGCAGAGCCGTTCCCGAGAAAAGTGGCTTCATCCCTAGTGGGCACAAAAAACCGTTGCTGATTTTTCCCATGGAAACTATGATACTCCCATGAAAAATGACTAATATTTTGAAAATATAGACTGTATTGAAAATTTTGAAGCAATCGTGCTAAAAAATCGCAGAGCCGTTCCCGAGAAAAGTGGCTTCATCCCTAGTGGGCACAAAAAACCGTTTCTGATTTTTCCCATGGAAACTATGATACTCCTAGGAAAAATGACTATGTATTTTGAAAATATAGACTTTAAAGAACATTTTGAAGCAATCGTGCTAAAGATCCGCAGAGCCGTTCCCGAGAAAAGTCGCTTCATCCCTAGTGGGCACAAAAAACCGTTGCTGATTTTTCCCATGGAAACTATGATACTCCCAGGAAAAATTACCATATATTTTGAAAATATAGACTTAAATGAACATTTTGAAACAATCGTGCTAAAAATCCGCAGAGCCGTTCCCGAGAAAATGGCTTCATCCCTAGTGGGCACAAAAAACCGTTGCTGATTTTTCCCATGGAAACTATGATACTCCCAGGAAAAATGACTATATATTTTGAAAATATAGACTTTAATGTACATTGTAAACCAATCGTTCCATTAAAGTCTATATTTTCAAAATATATAGTAATTTTTTCTGGGAGTATCATAGTTTCCATGGGAAAAATCAGCAACCGTTTTTTGTGACCATTAGGGAGGAATCCACTTTTCTCGAGAATGGCTCTGCGGATATTTAGCACGATTCGCTATAAATGTTCTTTAAAGTCTATATTTTAAAAATATATAGTCATTATTCATGGGAGTATCATAGATTTCAATGGAAAATCAATAACCATTTTCCCTTTTTTTATACTTATATACCAAAAATCTACGCCATTAGAAAATTCCCTGTTACAGGGTATTTATTTTCCCCGTTTTTTCCCGGTTTTTTAATTCCCAAAATCGACGCTATCTTGGCGCACTTTATTATTATGCCATGAGAAAAACCATATGATGTCGAATTCGCCATTGAGTTTACCTGAAATGAATTTGCCTTGCTTTGGAGAAAATTTTTAACCGTTTCTCTTTATTATCGCCAGTGTTGTCAAAACTATTGAACCAATTCCCGCCAGATAATACGTAAAAAAACGCTAGAAACCGCTAACTCTCCCAAAAAAACGCTGACATAAACCGCTAAATAAATTTCAAAATATTTTTTTTTTTTAAAGATTGAAGACAAATTTCAAAATTGAATTCTTTGAAATACATACTACATGATCATCTGTAGTTAAAAATTTAGATAATTTTCTCTATAACTATAAAATTTTTTTATAAAAATTTAATTTTTTTCGAAGCATGATGCTCTTTTATTGCGGCTTTTGCACTGCCATTAATATTTACAGTAACTTAATCATTTATCCAATCCAATGGGTTAGTTTTCAAATCTTTTCTAAATTTTTGTCCATATATCAACTTTTTTTTTAGCAGATTTAATCATTATGTATATCTATACTCATAATAAAACGGTAACTTTCTGACTGTGTTGGCATCACGTAAAAACCTTAGTACCCTGGTTTTCCTTAAAAATGTATAATTTTTAAATGAAAATATAGAAAAAGTAGTGAAAATACGCAATTTTACAACTTTTATTTTTGTCAGCGACAACGAAAGATTTATAAATTAACCGGTGGATCGATAAATAAAAAACTTTGTATAAAAATTTTAAATATCACTTCCGGCGATACAGGATTCTTCACGCTGGAATAGTTGGAGCACAAATATGTTACTTTATTTTTTATGTTTTCTTTCCAAAATATTTATAAGATACTAAAAATATATATCGTTACCTCAATATAGAAAGGCCCTAACTCGTTTTATTTAAATCGAGTTTTTTTGCATATTTAGATAGATGATCTTCTAATACATATGTATAAATAAAACAAAATTGTTACATCATTAAAACGCTAGGAGAATTTAATAAGAAATTGCGTTAAAAAATAATTCGCGATTGCAAAACTATAATTTTTATTAAATTTTTTCCTTCCCCTTCAAAGTAGGAAAAATACTAGTTAGGGCCTTTCTATATTAAGGTATCGCGATATGTTCTTTCGGAATTTCCCTTTTATTTACGCTGATTGCCTCTTAAAAACTTATACTTGATGACGGTATGTAATTTGTTTGTAATAGATAGAAAATTTAAGAAAATTAAGAAATTCAAGAACTTCAGCGGTCAAATATTCCATGACGGCACCTATATATACTGGAGCACCGAGTTATATTTATGTATATGCATGTATGTATGTATTTAACTAACATTTCTAATTACTGTACTACCTTCTATATACCTTAACTAGTTATCCCCGGTGCGCTTCGCTACACCCATCCACAAAAAACTCAATAAACGCTTGGAAGAAAAGTATGGCCAACCTCTAACTCGAAAACGCACGCTATTCTCACATTAAAAATGTTTTAGTTTATAAGCAAGGTACGACGCCTACTGTTCCCAACAAATCTGTTTTTTGCTTGACTATACATATTAACACGTTAATAATTTTTAACTTTTAATGGGAGGTACCACTATCCTTATCCTATCTGTATTTTGCTAGACTATGCACATTAGTATGAGGGTTACTTGTGCAAAGTTTCAAGACTCTAGCTATTGTAGTTCTCTAGGTACACGATAATAATTTTTCACTTAGTATGGAAGGTACCCCGCAATTGTCCTAATCCTAACGAGCTTTTCTCGAGGATCAGTAGTGCCTTTGTCCTTTTTTTATCAATTGAGGTCCAAAGGATTCTAGATAATCTGAAAGTGGTTAGTATAGACCACCTGCGAGCCGTTTCCTTCAGCGACCATTCTCCCAGTATGTTAGACATTTCGGCCAATGGGATATTGATTTCCCCTTGGGCAACCGTCACATCCAGATTCGAACCGTTCCTCGCACATTGATCGGCCATCTCGTTTCCACGAATGCCCTCATGTCCTGGAACCCACACTATCATTATACGATGTCGTTCAAGTAGGGCTAAAGATTGTATGCAGGCTAACACACATTTAGATTTTACTACTTTTGAATTAAGGGCCTTAATGGCGGCTAGACTATCTACGAAAATATCGATAGTCGACGCCTCCATCGCAAGTTCCTCAATTTTCCTTGCCGCTACCGATATAGCATATATTTCAGCCTGGAACACGGTGCAGGTATCGGGAAGCCTAAGTGAAATTGAAAGATCAAGATCCTCAGAGAAGATCCCCGATCCGGTCCCCGTGTCTATCTTGGAGCCAACCGTAAATATTGAAACCACATTGTTCCGAATTACAGAGTTCTCCTTCCATTCATCCCTGGTAGAAATTTTCACGACAAACGATTTGTCGAGGTCCATAACAGGGGTTAAGTAATCAGTCTGCTCCCTCAAGATATTGCCACCCACCTGTCGTAGGATGGTGCCATGTCCAACACGACAATGCCTTAATTCGCCCGACTCCCTGAGTCTTAAGGCCGACCTGGCAGCGACGTGTTTGATATAGACATCTAGAGGGGTCAGATCCAGCATTGTCCCCAAACTGGCCTGTGGAGTTGACCTCATCACACCAGTAATGGAGAGACTCGCTAACCTTTGGACCTTATCCAGAAGAGAGAGGTGAACTTTAGTGTCCACCACTATCCACCAGACAAGTGCTCCATAGGTGAGGATGGGCCTAATCACTGCCGTGTACATCCAGTGTACCATGTACGTTTTTAGGCCCCATCTCCTGCCAAAGGTCCTTTTGCATGCGTAAAATGCACATAGGGCCTTATTAATCCTGCTCTCAGCATTACGTTTCCACGAGAGCTTTGAGTCTAGGACGACGCCGAGGTACTTCGCTTCTTTTGATAATTCCAGAGTAATGCTACCCATTTTTGGGAGTCTAAATTCCGGAATTTTATATCTTCTGGTGAAGAGAACAAGTTCGGTCTTTCCAGGGTTTAGGCCCAGACCGTTGTCCTTCGCCCAAGCGAGTAGTTGGCCTAATGCCGATTCCATAAGGTCACTTATCGTGGATAAAAATTTACCCCTGATAAGGATTACAACGTCATCTGCATACGCGACCACCTTAACGCCTCCGTTGCCTAGTCTGAAGAGGATTTTATTTACAACAAGGTTCCAAAGGAGTGGGGACATGACTCCCCCTGCGGTGTTCCCCTTGTCACAACTTTCCTTATCGTACTAGGGCCAAGTCTGGAGATAATCAGGGTTGTTGCAGAATCTGATTATCATCAGAATCAGAATTGAAACCGACAAAAATCTCATTTTGGTGTCACAGAAACAGATGATACCGGTTTTAATTTCGAATCAGAATTTTGTCAGAATTTGGTGTCATCGAATCTGATTTTATCGTTTTTTTGTCAGAAACAATCTGTCTAGTTTTCAGCTGTCAGATTGCACTTATTTTGATTTTTGTTGTAGGAGGTAAAACGCATTTTGATGCACAATGTAAGTAAAATTAATTTAAATCTCATTTCATATAAAAAATAATTATGTGTATAGGGGAAAACATAGAAATTCAACTCAAAATGGCATATTTGTGAAATTTATGGAGGAACATGAAGATACCGCAAGAGGTTATACAAAACGGGACAGGGTTGAAGTTGAGTCTCTCTCGCAGGAACTCACACAGTCGTTAAACAGTGCTGGACCACCCAGCAAAGATGCCAACGGATGGAAAAGGGTAACATGTTTAAATTTCTTAAATGTGACGCTACTATTATTAACATATTTATTTTTATACACAGATATGGACGGAATGGAAGAGTGAAGTCAAAAAGAAGTTAGCCCATAACAAAGCTGAATCTCGTGCTACTGGCGGTGGTCCGTTTAATAAATTCCACCTAACAAAAACCGAGGAAGCAATTGTGCAAATGTGCGGAATTAAATTGACGGTAGATGGTGTCTCGGGAGTAGAATTGGGCATAGTGGATGATGAGCTTCGCTTAAACGATGATTCAGTTGCAGCATCTACATCCAAAAGAAGACTTGAATCACCGAACGTCCCCTGTACACCAAAAAAAGCAAAACCGGAGAGCACAGCACACTTCATAAAAAAAAATTTTAAGTGAAGAAAGTGAAAGAAAAATTGAGCTAAACGAGAAACTAGAGCAGCTTATTTCAATAGAAAAAGAAAATGCAAGCTCACTTAGACGTACATATCGAGCTGTAGAAAAAAACAGTGAGAGTGTTGCTAAATCTATCAAAGAATTAAAGGATGAAATAACAAATTTTAGCTCTCGGATGTTAAAAGCAATGCAAGAAAAGAACGAAATAAAAAAGCAACAATTGGAACTAGAGCTTTTAAAGTTTAATATGCAAAGCAAAAGCAACGAAAAGTGATAAAAAATGTGAATATTTACTTTAGTACATTTATAAGACTGCCTCAAGTACAAAAACTACATATGTTAATTTTATTTTAATTAAATTAAATGTTAAAAATGAATTGAATTCTATAAAATAAAAATGTATGATAATTTTATAACGTGTTTGCAATTCCATTTCGTATTCTTTCTCCTTCATTTCCCAATGTCACCCGGGGAAGCAACAAAGTATTATCCTCTAAGGGTTCTTCCGGCTCAACAGCGAGTTGATCCACTTCGTATGAGATGTTGTAGCTTCTACAAATGTTGTGCAAAGCGCAGCAAACATTTACAATTTGGACCACTTTTTGTGGACTATAATGTAATGTACTTAGCAAACATCGAAAGCGGCTTTTTAGCACTCCTATCGTCCGCTCTACAATATTACGGGCTGAAGCATGAGCAACATTAAATTTGTGCTCTCTTGTATTATATGCTGCAGCTCTATATGGAGTCAATAAAATAGCTTCAAGGGGATATCCGCAATCTCCTAATAGTATGGAAGTTCGGTCGCCATTCTCGTATTCCCCGAGAAAATGCTGACGGGCTCTGCTTATATTCCATACAAAAGCATCGTGACTTGAACCGGGATACCTTGCGTCTACTGCTCGAATCAGCATATCACTATCACAAATCTTTGAATGAAAAATGCATTTAATTTTTTTTTTAATATTTACCAGTTTATACTTACTATCATCGCATTCATACTAAAAAATCCTTTCCTGTTAAAATACAAATGCTCGTCAACAGTTGTTTTTATAATTTTTATATGAGTTCCATCGATGCACCCAATGATGGAAGGAATTTTAAATTTATTGAAAAAATAGTTTCTAAACCTACTTTTTTCATTGTCATTCATTTTAAGTTTGACCCACTGAGGACATATATGCCTTTGCAGAACATCCAGTACATTGGCCAACACAATTGACACTGTACTTCGGCCTAAACTAACAGTAGAATCGTTTCCAATTGACTTTTGATAACCGCCTTCTGCCAGAAATCGTAATGTTGCTGCTAGCTGAATAGCACACGAAATATTTGACGGAGGCAAGTGAACTTCAACAATGTTCATCAACATTTGGAATGCTTCTTTATTCACACGGTATTGACTTACGAATTTTAATTAAATTTTCAAACAATTAAAATTTTCGTACTTTGTTGCAATATGTACTTACGCTATCTCCGGAAGTTCCAAGGGATTACTATAATCTCTCAATATCTTTCGTTTGACTTTTTCATTCGATTCTTCCTCCATTAGTAAAAATAAAACGACAGCCTCAACCATTTTAAATTCCGTATAATTAAAATATCTTTAAAAAATGTTTCCAAACCAAAAAAAAACAAAACTTTTTGATCAAATATTTTTAAAAAAATGTAAACAAAACAAAAACAGCTGTTTCGATTATGGTTTTTGTTTATTTTCGAATGAATCCAAAAACCACACGGTTTCATGACACCGATTCAAATCAGAATCGATTTTCAATTCTGATAAATGACAATTCTGACTGGGATTCCACAACAACCCTGAATGCTTCTACTTCGAAGCATATTCTCCGTCCACTGTATAATTTTCTGTTCAGCCCCCACATATTGTAGGGCGTCCAGTATCGAGGATATATTCAGATTGTTGAAAGCGCCCTCTATATCCAAAAAGGCTGCTAGCACATACTCCTTCCTGTCCAGTGTATCCTCTATTGCACCGACTACATCATGCAGTGCCGTTTCCACCGACCTTCCTTTTAGGTATGCGTGTTGTGCCCTGCAGAAATTACTTGACGATAGAAGACCTTTGACATACGCGTCCACCAGTCTCTCCAGTGTTTTCAATAAAAACGATGACAGACTTATTGGCCTGTAGTCCTTTGCAGTTCCATGGTTTATTCTTCCCGCCTTAGGAATGAATACCGCAGTAACCTCTTTCCATTCTTTAGGGATATACCCATACAACAGGCTGCCCCTAAAAATGGAAATCAGCCACAGCATGATAACCTTTATCGATTGCTGCAGTAACGCTGGGAAAATTCTGTCCGGCCCTGCGGATTTATAGGGCTTAAAAGAACTCACAGCCCACGCTACCCTGGCTTCATCTACAATGGAATCCACTAAATCACTACTATGGACAGCTGATGTGAAGATAGCCGTAGAAGAAAGCTGCTCTTCTTCAACATCCTTACAGTCCGGGAAGTGAGTTTCCATTAGTAGATTCAAGGTTTCAACACTGCTTTCAGTGAAGTTTCTGGCTTAGTTAAGAAACCTGGCATGCCGGGATCCTTAGAGAGCACCTTTCTTAGACGGGACGCCTCAGTGGTACTTTCCAAGTCTCCACAAAAACGCTGCCAAGTTTCTCGCTTCGCTCTTCTGGTCTCCTTTTTGAAATTATTGAAACTCCGGCGGTCCCGCTTCGCTTTATTGAAAAGTCTCCTACATTCAGTGCGTAACTGCCTGAGCCCTGGAGTCCACCATGGCTGGTGAAGTCTCTTAGACGGATGCCGTTCAGTGCATGATGAGTGAAAAGCTTCAATTAGTGTCCTAGATAGAAAGGATGTGGAGTCATCCAGCTCTCGTGTGCCTGCCAACATTCCCTCAGTGGGAGGTGGCATAAGTTCAACGAGCGTTCTGAACTTCCCCCAATCCGTGTTCCTAGGATTCCTGAATGGTTTACTTACATCGAGGGTAAGTTGCACCCTAAAAACAATTCTATTGTGATCAGAGAAAGAACAGTCAAGCCGAACCCCCCAATCAATTATCTTAACTGAGTCCCTATCGCTTACCAATGTTATATCAATGACCTGTTCCCTGATCCTATTGAAAAACGTTGATCTATTGCATATCTTAAGATTAGTAGATAATCTAATAGGTTCTCACCTCGAGTGTTAATGTCCGTGCTCCCCCACAGAGTATGATGGGCATTCGCATCACATTCTAGGATGAGATCGTGGCCCCTTGTATCGCACCAATGAATCAGGTTGCGTACGGCACGTGGAGGCGGATCATCTTCATCATATGGTAGATACGCTGATGCCAGGATCACCGTCGGGAGACCCTTGCGTTCGAACGCTGCTACCGTCAGACCACACGCACTGAAATTAGATAAAAGAAACATGTTAACATCCCTCCTAACTAAAATGGAGCTTCTTATCTTACCTTCTTGGGTTGGAGAGAAGAGCATATATTTTCGTGACCGGACGCCGCGAACCTTGTTGGCTACAAGCCAGGGTTCTTGGATTAAGGCCACGTGAATATCTTCCCTCTCCATGAAACGCAGCAGGTCGTCCGATGCTGCCTCGGAGTGATGCAGATTAATCTGTACCACCTTCATGCCGCTCGGAATTGCCATCGCGTTTCTCTGCGGGCAGAATCAGCCGAAGCTGATTAAGCCCATATTTGATGACGCCTTTGGAGGGACGTAGGAGACGGAGGGATTCTGAATTGATTTTGATCCAGAGATCTTTTCCTTCCCCTTTGTCCCTTGCGCGTCCTCTTTCAATCGTCCAGCTCTCGGTTCCAAGGCCCTTATTCTGACGCCTGATCAGTGTAAGGATGGCCTCATCCTCCAAAATAGGAGGAGGAACCCATACCTTCACTGTCGCCTGAAACGGAACCTGGTCCAAGGGGACGATTTCTATTTTGGCACATGGCCATAGTTCGCCAACATCACGGATGCAGTCTTTGAGTAAGCCTAAGGCCTTTTCATTACCGCATCCGATGATCTTGATGCCCTTTGACCACTTAGCGCCGTCAAACGCAGTGAACGAGTCATCGTCATTATGAGCGAGTTCGTCGACCAATCTGCGTAGGATCTTTCTTCTAAGAGCAGCCATCTTTCATTAGTAATCTTACCACCGGGGTGGTTACGATCAATATGGCTACTTGTAACTCAGGAGCTGACGTTAAGCTAGTTGAAGGCTTCAACCGCTTACCGTCAGGTACCTGCGTTTCACCCGACCTTTGCCGTTTACCGCTAGGTCTGTTTGCGGGGCCCTTTGAGACTGGTGCTTGACCTTTAGAGGTTTGTGCAGCCAGCGTCTTGGAGCCTTTGCTAGCAGACTTCGCTTTACCGCATTGGTCATCGCCCTTCCTTGATCCAGCTGAGGCCTCTCTAGAAGTAGAAGGGCGTTCATCCAGAATCGCGGAGGTGACGATCGAGTAGCATGGGGCACGGTTATTACCTTCTTCGCATGCTTATCCTGGTTACTATCCGTCCTGTTAGGCTTGACCTCCACGACGGTTGTATTAAGCATAGCCTCATACTTCCGAACGTGGTAGGTGTGCTTCCGCTTCAAACTCTTTTCCCGAGCAGTTAAGGACGCTGGATCGCGAGATTCCTCCACCAGAGGTGTAGTGAAAAACTGCCGCTCCACTGGAGACAGACCCAGACCAAGATGCCGCTCACTATGAGTCAGACACATCTTGGATTTAATACAAACCCCCACGGACCGACAAAAAGACGGACGAATAAAGTCTCCAGTAGCCGTCCTTAACCTAGGGAACAGACGCCACCAGAGCGGTATTGACCGACCAAGTCGACCAGAAGGAGAAGTTTACCCACGGCCGCCCCTAACCTGGAGTACAGACGCCGCGAGTTATGGGTGGGTGGTTCTTAGTTCCCATCAACTTGATGTTTAAGCCCTGCACCGTGTCTGAAGACTCAAGGTGACCACCCCATCGCAGAGGTGATATAGACCTCTATAGACCTCCTGTTGCAAAATTTCATGGCGCTACCTATTACTCTTACCAAGATAAGCGATGATAAATATTTACTTTGTATGGGAGGTACCACGCTCACTATTCCAATTCAGTCTAGTTTTCGCTAAGCTATTAAAATTAATATAGTGTCTAGTTGTGTCCTATTTAACCAACCAATCTCAGATAAAGGAATACGAGAAAACTGTATTCAATCATCAGTTGGTGAGAACGAAGTCTACCACTACCTAAAGCTTCCCTTTTGTTTAATATTTTTACTTTAATATTTTCCACCTTATATTTGTTGTTGCTTCAGCCATCCTTCGGTCAAAGAGAACTTTGTGCATTGTGCCATCGTTGGAAGTAAACAAATAAACAAAAGTAACTTTCATTGCTAACCGAAGCCCAATAAACAAGGGTAGTGTTAGTTGAACAGCTGACTATTTTTTCGTTTGTTTTGTTAAGTACAAGGCATATTTAACCAGGATGGCATCACTATTGCAGGTGACAATTTTTTCTTAAATTTTCGTTTTCCCTTTGTTTCCCGGGTTGAATGTCAAACTATTTTGTTTTGTTTACGAATAACCAAAAAAATAATTTACATTCAAGTCTCATTGATTCAAGTGCCTTAGTGTTTATTATAAGTTGTGTATAAATAAAATTAAAAGTGAATCAACTTAAAAATTGAAACAAACAAAATAAACAAACAAAAAGTAAATTAAAAACAAAAAATAAATTATCAAAAAACTGTGTCAACGCAACATAATTATTTGTGTATGTATATAATAATATTGAAAAAATGCATTGTAATTGTCCTTTGTGTGGAAAGAAATTTGGTCCTGGTAGTGGTACGTTTTTTAGTGTTCCACAAGACCAAGAAAGAAGAGATCTGTGGGGCAAGGTATGCAAAAAAAAATTTTCTAAAAGCACCCGCATATGTATAGATCATTTTTCTAAGGAGCATATAATAACCGCGGGAAGACGACGTATTTTAATGCCCAAAGCTATTCCGGTAGTGCAACAGCAGTAGAATATGGCATACTACTGAAATGCAAACAATGCACATTAGTGAAATGCATACAAATGAAATGCCCATATGTCCAATAAATACTAATGTACCATTCGTGTTGGCGCCACCGGTGACTTCGCAGCATGGGTTGCGTTTCTTTACTGTCAAAGAACTGACAACTAATGCGGCTTCAAGGTCTGCGGAACAACCTTTTAAAGAAAAAGAATCCCAAATTGAGTAAGTGAATCTAAATATAAATATTTTATGTACAAGTAGTTTACATATGTGCAAGTATTTATTTATTTTATTTACTTATTTTATTTTTCCTATTTGTGGGTTTTACGTGGGTTGGTCAAAAGGACATTTGAAAAAGCCATCAAATGAATTTGTTTTAAAGATTAAGGAAATGGAAGTCCATATTCCTTTAAAGTGAATGGAGTTGCTATTTCTCACAATCGCAACATTCATAAGCACCTGGTCGAAGAAAGTTCATCGGTTGATTTGCCTGGATAATGTAAAAAATATTTTCTTTAAATGCCGCCATTTAAAGCTAAAAATTCAAAAATCTAAGCAGCGTATTTTAAAAAAGAGGTCTTAAATTTCAAACATATTGAAATTTTAAAACAGTGTTACCCAAACACATACTATCAAATTGTATGCTTGTAAGGAGCAAAAACAAAAAAGTACAAAAAATTTCCAAACTTAAACAGATTTTTGTCCTTTTTTAAATTATGAACTGTTGAAGAGTATAAATAACACAGGGCAACAGCAAAAATATGCTCGAGTAACTACTATATACATTTGATGTATCATGGCTACCTTAGTACAAAAATGGTAAAATTTTTAAATTCTATGGATAGATTTTTTTTAAAAATTTTTTTTTTTAAAATTGCAATTTTTTGAGACGTTTCTTCAAATAATTAATGATAACTCAAAAACTACTAGTCCGATATTATTAAAATAAATTCAGAAAAATTAAGATTTGCATAGCCTTTAATTCGTCTATATATCGCGTTTCAATCGGATCAATAGTATCGGAGTTATAATAAAAAAACTTAAGAAAAAAAATATATTTTTTTACGTAAAAATGGCAAAAAATTTTCGTTTTTAAAAAATCATAAAAAATCGAAAACGGCAAAAAACTTCCAGATTCATTTTTTTTATCGCATAGCGACATATAATAGCAACAAAATGAGATATCGACCATAAAAATCGATTGATTTTTTTCGAATTTATTCACATTTTAGT